>PYWC01000031.1:238897-398908 GCA_003182015.1 Tuber magnatum | reverse complement strand
ACTGTCGGGCCTGGCATTCAGAATGCCAGGGCCCCGGGGTTCAGTATTGCAAGGATTGTGTAGGACCTGGGCATTGGTTGAATGAGGGTGGAGGGCCCTTTCCCTGCACTATTTCGTCTTCCGCCAATTGTTTCCTGCCATTCCCAGTCATCAATCCTGGGGAACTCCGCAGGGCTTGGGTCAATTTCTCTGTTTGGGGGACTTGGTCCTTCGCTAAGTGGTTGAGGAGTTGGCTTGCGTTGCTGCCTTGGCTGGTTATTTGTGAACTTGATCTCGGTTTGGTGATATGGGCAATTGTCCACGTAATAGTGCAAAAAGTGCAGTTTGCTATGTTGGAGTTCCTTGGGTAGCATGCTCCACAATGTGCAATTGTCATCCCAATCATTTCCTGCACAGAGTGAGCAGGGGCTTTTAGGGGGCACAGGGGACCCATTGCGGTACTTATTGTATGAGTAAGAAGGGAGGTAGGCAAGATGTCCCGCTCAGGCTCCATTGTGTTTGATTCTTGCTCGGAGACCATGTTATCAGAGATATTGTCAGCTTCCTTTACATAGTCGTGGACATAGAGTGCGTTCAAGTCTGATCCTCACTCGTACATCTGGGAACGGGCATCAGCTAAATAGTTCGTACTTCCTGGTGCGTACACTATTTTCACATCGTACTTTCCCAAGGCACTGAGCCATCTAACTTGCTTTCTACTCAGGTTCTTTCCAGTTTGTAGATGTGTCCGGGGCTGGTGGTCTGTAACTATTGTGAAGGAATTTCCCATTAGTGCATTGTGGATCTGGTTAAGTGCCTCTACTATCGCTAAGGCCTCTTTATCAGTGGTTCCATAATTTGTCTGTGCGTGGATGAATTTCCAGCTGTATAATGCCGGTGGTCAAGCAATCTCGTAAGTGGGTCCTTGTTCTGCCTATGCTCCGATTGCGAAATCTGAGATATCTGTAACCAACTAAATCGGTCCCTTGCTTCGTACGTCTATCGGTCCTATAACCTGCTGATCGACAATCCACTTCTTGACCATCTCCAATGCAATTTCATGGCTGGTTGTCCATATGAATTCGGTGTTTTCTGTTAAGTCTGTCAATGGTGCTGTTAGCGTGGCATGGTGTGGGAGCAACTGGGCCACATAATTCACTATTCCTAAAAAGCGTTGCAATTCTTTCTTGTTTTGAGGAGTTTTCCAACATGCAATGGTCAATATCTTTTAGGGGGATGCATGAATTCCTTCACTATCCACTATATGTCCTAGTACTTCCACTTTATCTGCGAAAAGTACTGACTTCCTTTTGCCTGCATAAAATTTTGCTTTTCTGAGTCCATCACATACCTGGCATATATTTTTTTCCTGTTCCTCTGATATGTCTGAGAATAAGAGTATATCAACAATGTATACCCATACAAAGTGATGTAAGAATTCGCTCTGGAGGTCTTCCATTATTCACATAAGGGTTACTGGTGCGTTCATGTCTCCTTGTAGCATTATCTTGCTAACAAATCCTGCAAACATGGTTTTGAAGGAGTTGAATCTAGGGCTGTTCTTGTCTACTCATGTTTGGAAGTATGCGTTGCTTAGGTCAATCTAACTCCTGAATTTTGCTTGCCCAATGCGGGGTAAAATCTGCTGTTGGTTGGGAATAGATGGACTATCTATGATTGTGTTGTCATTTCGAATCTTCAAATCCACCAGTGGACTGATCCTTCCATCTTATGTTGGTTGTACAAACATAGGTGCCGCTCCGGGCACTTCCTGTCATACTATTACCCTGGCCCATAACTTTCCCTTAATCCAGTTCATGAGTTTCTCCTTGTATGCTTCTTCGATTAAGTATGTGGTTTGGGTTTTTAGGTTGGTCGGATCCTTTAGCCAAATGTGGTGGTTGATCTCACGTATGGGGGGTAGCGTTTCAGGGACCTTGTCTGGGAATGCATCCCTGTATTCTTCAAACAATGTTGCTGAGGTGGCGTCCAAAACAGTGGCTCGGAATTCCCTACTTGTTGGTTTGCATAGCACATGCAGTTTGTTATCAGGAAACTCCCCTGCTGTATCCCCACAGCTGATAAGGGGATTGCGTCTTTTCAGGAATGGTATTCCATTCACCGTGTCGTAATTTGCCAAGTTTCCTACCAACATCTCCTGATTTCTTTATTTCTTTTTCCCAATTCCTACGGTCAGTCCACACTTCTTTTTGGCTTCAGGCATAGGAACCTTTCATCGCCATTTTGACTGTTGTCGGTTGGCGTAGGGGCTCCGTGGGTAAGCTATAGGTAGAGATAAAGGTAGTGCTGATAATATCACAACCAATTGTTCCTGTGTCGAATAGTACCTTTGCTGGATGGCGCACTATGTGGATCGTTCCTTCTAGTATGTCATGGGGTCTAATTGCTAGTGCTGGTTGCATTCGGAGGCTTTCCATTTCCAGCGAGTTAATTTCCACTTCATCCTATTCGGTTGCTCACATGTAGTTTGTGCTCGCATCTCGTTTTGCCGTTTTCCCTTTTAACTTCATGGCATAGCAGTCCCTTGCATAGTGCCCCTTTTTCCCGCATTGAAAACCTGTGCCTTCATCGCGGCATTTCCGGTTCTTATCTTTCTTGGCTTTTGAACCCTTGTTGTTTTGTTGTTCCTTTCTTGTGTTATCATATGATGACGATCCTTTGCTGCTCCTCTGCTGGGGTATGTGCATTCGGTAAACTCCTCTTTCATACAGGATGGCATCCTTGCGTTCAGCTCATTGGACAATCTTGTCAAAAGAGTCTCCATCTTCTTACATGGTCTCTATCTCCTGGCATAGTCTGGGATGCATTGCTTTATAGAGCCTCTCCCGCAGTGTATACTGGGATACTGTTCCACTAGGTAATCATCCAGGGTAGATCAAGAGATCTGTTGCTACGAGTCTCATTCTGTCTGTCTTTCTGTTTCAGACTTGCTCGATTCCCTTGAACTTCTTATGTAGTTCTTCAGTATTCCGTGAGGACTAAAATCTGTCCCGAAGGTATTTTCTCAGTGTCGTTCCTCATATTTTGTCTTTGCTGTCATAGTGGTTCATTACTTGGTGATATGCTTCTGCTGCCTTTCTTGTACAAAAACCTGCGAAGTATGCTCCACTTGGTTCCTTTGTCTTGTCCATGCCATGTAGGACAAGAGATTGCGAAGTAGTTGTTACCCATCACTCAAATGGCTCAGGTTTTAGGTCTACCTTTTCCCCTGAGAATGTGAGTGGCACGGGAAGCTTAACCTTTGGCCCTGAGAGCCTAGCCAATAGGCTGGGCGGTGCGGCAGATTCTCCTTCAGACATACTGTGTTCAGACTCCTCCCTGCTGGCACTCTTATTGCACGAGGTCTCTGCGGACTCGCGTGGTGATTTTCCCGGAGGTCCTGCTGCCACCGATTGGTCTGATTCTTCTTTGTCGTCACCTTCGTTCGTTGTGGTAGGGGCAGGTAGACTTTCTTTTTCTGGTGGTTGTGCCGGTGCCTTTCCTTTGTCTGGGCTGGGGGGGGAAAGCCCAGGAAGGGTTGAACCTGCCTTTGCTAGCTGGTCGGTCGATTCGCTAAAAGTCTGCTTAGGCTAATTCCAGTCTGATTGTCTTTCCACTTCATCAATTGGGAAGTCGCTGTTTGGCGCTTTAAGTTGCTTGGGTTGCCTTCTTTTGTTAAGGCCTTCTGGTGGGACCTACTTCCCACTTCGAGTTTCTAATGGCTCCATGGTGTCATGTTGGTGGAGCCAAACCTCCCTTGGTTCTGCCTCTCCCGATGTAACAACCCGGCATACATGAGGTATGGCAGCCAGAACCTACGCCCATACTGGGAGCCCAGAGGCGAACCGGTGGGAACCGGCAGGCTAGAAAGTACTTGTCCGACGGGGACGCGATGGCGCAGGCTCCGAGATGAACAGAATTAGCAGGCCAGACACTTAAGCACCCGGGTACAGCAGGGAGGGGCGTCAGCCTACTTAGGGACTGGGGAAGGGGCAGTATCTCTGCTAGGCTGGAGAACTAGAGAAATTTCAGCAGTGTCTATCGCCGGCAACGGGATAGACAGGGTCATAGGGAAAGGTTATCTCGTCCACCGGACAAGGATCCCCTACCCTCAGGATCAGGTTAGCCTGCCATTGAGCTGGGGGTGCCCTGCCCAAGGTCCTGAGTTATCCTACCTTTCAATAAGAAGTCCCTTGGGGAGTTTGGGAAAAATCACGATAACATTGGTCACACGAAGCCATGCAGCATACGGCAATCTTGGGTTCCGCAAGATGCTATTGGGCGAGCTATGCAGGTCCGGAGAAGCTGTAAAGTGGAGACATAATTCCTATGATACCCCTCCGGCCCCGCCTTAAGGCCCGGATGTCATGGGCACAGAGTTGCGTAGTTGTGTGCAGTCTGACAAAGTGGAATCTTTCCAGACCTACGTGCAACACCGTATACGTTGCTGCCATCCGGTCGACTGTATGCTGTTCGCAGTATTTATAAGGGGGCATAGGGTGGAAGGTAGAGTACCTCCTCCAAGTTGTTTGGAGTAAAACGGACCAAGACCAATGGAGTCAACGGGTGTTAAATGTGGGGGGCCCAAAGGTAGTCTCGGGTGGTGCCGTGGCGAATGGGACGGTTTTGCACCTACCAGGCCCTAAAGCGTCACCAACACTATAGCCTCTGAAAGGGAAGTGCAGAGACACTAAAAGGATGATTCCTACCACAGGTAAGGTAGATCCGAGGTAGTAATCATGGGTAGCACCTATTGGATCACTCCCGGAGTACCATTTCCTGCGGAAGACACTGGAACTACGAGAACCGTACATAGTAGATGGATGAACCGATCACGCCAGCTTCCGGGGTAGTGCGCAGATCAATGCATATGGGAAGAGTGTCATAGATAGTCCAGTCCATCAGGTGTCTTGACTGTTAGCCACTGGCTGTAACAGGAGCTCCCCGAGGAAGATGGATCCCCTGGATACAACTGTACCGAACAACTTCAACTGATCGCCAAAGCTTCACACAATGTAAGAGTAAAGTAAACGGTAAAACTTAATATCATAAAGCCTGACGCTTCACTCAATTCAGGTCTCAAGAGGATTAATCGTTGGAGTAGGAGAGTTCTCGCATAGACGTTCAAGTAGTTTTATCTTAGGCCAGAAACTCCCCCATCAGTTTACTCCAACTATTTGAGTACACCCTTCTCCGCTAAGGGTGGTGCGACATGTCTCCTAGCACACCCGTCAGGCATGCGTATGTCGACACACTCTAGTCGGCGTTCCCCTCATGCGGTTATCGTTTCTGCGGCCCATTTACAATCTGCCCGCCACAGTGAAAACCTGTGCGCATCGGTGCCTTGCCCATGGCTGACAGTCAAGACACCTGATGAACCGGACTATCTATGACACCCTACCCATGTGCAGTGATCTCTACTTGACCCCAGGAGCTACTGTGAGCAGTTTATCTATCTACTTGTTATGAGTCTCGAGCTTCCTGTGTCTTCCGCAGTACATGGTGGTCGGGGGGTGATCCAATGGCGGCTACCCATGACCACCACCTCGGATCCACCTTACCTGAGGTAGGAATCATGCATTTGGTGTCTCTATACTTCCCTTCCTGAGCCGATGGCGTTAGGGCCACGTTCCGGCTTGATAGGTGTAAAACTCGCATGGTCGCCCCAGTACTACCCAGTGCTACGTTCAGGACCCCCACGGTTAACTCCTGTTAACTGTGTCAGTTTTGGTCCGCTTTTCTCTGAACAACTTGGAGGAGTTGCTCCACCTTCCATCCTATGCCCCCTTGTATATCCTGCGAACCGCCTATGGTTGACCAGACAGCAGCGATGTATATGCTGTTGCCAGCAGGTCTCCAAAGATCCTGCCTTGCCAGACTGCGCACTGCTACACAGCAGTTTGCCCATGACGTCTGGGCCTCAGGGCGGGGCCGGAGGGGCATGATAGGAATAGTATCTCCAATTTACAGCTTATTGGGGGCTGCGTAGCTCACCCAATAGCATCTCCCAGAACCCCAGATTCTAGTATTATGCATGGTTTCGCATGACAAACATTCCTGTCATTTTTCCCGAACCCCACGACGGACTTGGTATTGAAAGGTAGGGTAACTCAGGGCCTCAGGCAGGGTAACCTGATCCTGGAGGTAGGGTAACCTTGCCTGAAGGACAAGGAGACTTTTATCCTGTTACCCTGTCTAGTCCGTCGCCCGAGATAGACCCCTATGACCTTTGCCCAGTTACCCGGCATGGATGAGTAACTGCCACTTCAGACGTCCCTAAGTATGCTGATATCACTCCCAGGTGTATCCAAGTACCTAAGTATCTTTGCAAGCTACTTTTGTTGATCTCGGAGCCCGGGCCATCAGCTCTCCATAGGTCAAGGTCTCCCTTGCCTGCCGGTTCCTACCAGGGCGCCTCCTAGCTACGTGTATGGGTGTAGGTTCCAGCTGCCATAGCTCATGTATGCAGGGTCGTTACACTGGCAAGACGCCAATGGGAAGAAGTTTTCACTCCAGTGGGCAAAATAGAAATGCATCGCACAATCGATAACCGCACAAGATGAACGCCGACTGGAGTGTGTCGACACATGCATGCCTGCAGGGGATGCCAGGAGACCTGTCACACCACTCGTAGTGGAGAAGGGTGTGCTCGAATAGTTGGAGTAAACTGATGGGAGAGTTTCCGGTATACGATAAAACTACCTGAAAGGCTCTGCGAAAACCCCCCTACTCCAACAATCAATCCCCTGGAGACCCTAATTGAGTGACAGTCAGGCTTAAAGATATTAAGTTTTACCAGTTGCTTTACTCTTACATTGTGTGAGCTTTGGCGATAAGTCTGCCGTTGTTCAATGCACTTGCACCCTTGGGATCCATCTTCCTTGGGGAGCCCCCGTTACACCCCGCTGCTACCTTCGGTTGGACCCTTTGTAGGTTGATCAGAGCTGGTCCAGGCATGGTTCTAACCACTTGCTGGGGTTAAAAAAACTGTAACATGTTCAGGCCGGGCCCTAGCCACGTATCAGTATGATAGGAGCAGATGGCTTCCTGGTCAACAAGAGGCGAGCGCAACTTACTAAATAAGGCTTTGAAGGGGCGTAATAGGAGATCAAAGAAGTAACTTTTCAACCAAGTATATTTGGAATATTGTTGGTTCGAAGTCTGCCGCTCCCATCGTGGAAACCAGTTCTCTTTAAATACACCATATCGCTTATTTCCAGTATCAGCGATATTCCAAAACCTTCCGTATATCAACTCATAGCACACGAAACAATACAAGTATCAAACGATACGGTGAAACCAAACATAAAATGTTTTATGTAACAACCGATAGCACACAAAACAACACAAAAAACATAACCCAGTACCCATACTGGTTACACCACCAGATGGATTTGGTTGCGTATCGCAGGTTTCGTTCTGCACTGTGGTGTCCTTTCCTCTATATCTCATACATAACCTAGTCTCATAGGGCTTTCCCATTGAACACCTACTCTTTGAGAATAAAGAGGGATTGTTTACTATAATGAGTTTTCATGTATAGCATTTCTTTAACTATGTAGGCTACTTCCAGGTCTCCTTGTCCGGCGCGCCTCATAACTCTGCAGTAGATTAGTTCATTTCAATATCCAGACCCCATCTGTTGTCTGAAAATATTTCGTATTTCATGTGATGTATCAATAATGTCCTGTTCATCTTCAATCTGTTGTGCCCTGGGTGGTGTCTATCCTGTGTCTTCTTCTTCTTCCTGGACATCATAGAGGGAGGAGCAGTACATATCCCTCGGGGCGGGGCAGGACTGATATAATCGGTTCATTGTTGAAGTTGTTGAGTGGTCCTCCGTAATGGGGGCTCGGTGCAGGTAGTCCTGGTGTGCTCAGCGGAGGGGTCACCCTAGGGGTTTGTATTACTGTGATATCAAGGTACCATTATGGCTGAGTGCTTAGGAGGTTTACTGGTAGTTTTGTCTGTTCGTCAGACAGTGCTACCACTGCCGGGGACATCGGTTCATCCCATTCAGAGCCATAGCTAGCACTACTTCCGGAGGGGACTGCGTCTTCCTCTATGATAGGTTGGGGGCAATTATCTGATTCCCAGAACTGCATGCAGCATGCTGAAGAGGTAGGGAAGGCTTTCTGAGCCATTGAGGCAAGTGCTATAGCAGGGTTTTCCGAGGAGGTGGAGTCTGAGATGTCAGCGTCCCTAAGGGTATGATCAGAAACAACTGGCAGGGTCTAGTTAACAGAGGTGTTATGTAGTCGGGAGAGCGCATCTGCTAAACACTGCATTTTTTCTAGACCATACACTTTGTTTGCAACATATTTGCTCAGTTCACTTACCTAGCAGGTCCTTCTCCGGCCAGGAATCCAGTCTGTCTTCTGGTTCACCAGTGGTTGATGGTCTCTGCCAATATTACAATTAAAAGCCAAAAGTATATGGTTGAAGGCTTGGAGTGCAATGATCACCGCTAGTGCCTCCTTGTCTGTAGTGCTATCGTTAATCTGTGAATTTGTGAATTTTCAGTAATAGAGGGCTGCAGGCCGAGCTGATTTATGTGTTGGCCCCTGCTCAACCCAAGCTCCAACTACAATATCTGAGACATCGGTTATCAGCTATGTGTGTTCTTCTGAGTTATAATTTATCAGTCTGATCACCTGCGCTTGTTTGATCAGTTCTTTGATGTTGTATCATGACTTTTCGTTTGTGTCTGTTTAGACAAATTCTGCTTTCCCTGTCCGATTCATAAGGGGTGCGATGACAGTGGCATAGTATGTTAGGAATTGAATGGTATAGTTTACCAGGCCCAGGAATCGCTGCAGTTTCTTCTGATTTCTTGGTGTAGCCCATTTCCCAATTGAAGCTGGTTTCCCAGGAGAGGCATGAATCCCGTCATCGTCTATAACATGTCCTAGTACTTCCAGTGATTTCGCAAATAGAGTTGATTTCTTTTTGCTGGCATAAAACTTTGCCTGCCATAATCCTGAACACACTCTCCTGATATGTTGTATGTGTTTAGTTTCTGTATCAGAGTAAATAAGGATATCGTCAATATATCCTACACAAAGTGGTGTAGAAAGTCACTGAGTAGGTCCTCCATTATACGTGTAAAGGTAGAGGGCGCATTCATGTCCCCTTGCAACATGTCCTTGCTCACAAATCAGTGAAAAGGGGTTTTGAAAGTATTGAACCATTCACTTCCTGGTTCAACACGGGTCCGAAAGTAGGCATCACCAAGGTCTATATTGCTTCAGAATCTTACCCTTCCTACAATGTTTCAGTTTTGTGCCTGATTTGGGATTGATGAGCTATCCATAACTGTGCTATCATTTCCCGGTTTCAAGTCCACTAGTGGTCTGATTCCCCTATTGGATTTCAGCTGGACAAACATGGGCACTGCCCCTAGGGACTCAGTTCGATTTATAACTCTAGTCCTTAACTTCTCGTTTATCCAGTCACATAGTTTTCCTTTGTATGCCTCAGGTGTAGTCTATGTCAGTTGTTTTTGTAAAGGTGTTGTATCGTTTAGGTGAAGGTGGTGGTTGAATTTTCTAAGTGCTGGCAAAGCTTCCGGAATTCTTCCAGGGAATACATTCAGAAACTGCATTGGGATTTCCTCCTATTCAATTTCCCAAGTTGCTACTCCGAACTCTGCACTTATTGGTTGGCACAGCACTCGGACCTTTTACTCAGGGGGTTCAATCGCTAATGCACCCCAGCGGATAATAGGCCTGCACTGCGTCCGGAAAGGAATTCCTATCAGTGTGTTATATTTCGCCAAATTCCAAACAATCATCCTTTGGTTTAGTAGCTTAGCCGATCTGCATTGGATGGTCACTTCCCAGATCTTATGGCTTGTCGATCATGATCCCTTCGTGGCCATGTTCACTGTGATTGGTGTTTTCACCAGGTGAGTGGAGATGCTCTTGGTTGTGACAAAAGTGTTCCTAATAATGTCTATACCCACTGCCCCTGTGTCAAATAACACTGTGGTAAGTGTGCCATTAATCAAGATCGTTCCTCCCAGAGCAGGGTGGGGGTGCAGCATGGGGGCTGGGCGTGTTCCATGGCATGCTATCTCCTTCTCGGGATCGGCTAAGTTGCTTTCTGCTTCCTCGAAGTCCTGTATCTCCATCTGGTTTGCTGAGATTTCTACCATAATCGGTCGCTTGGTAGGGCAGTCTCGTACCATATGTCCCTTCTGTCCACGTTCACAGCATTCTCCGTTCTCCTTCCGCTTCTGTTTGATAGTCTTGGGGATCCTCTTCTAGACTGGTTTCGTCTTCCATTCTGTTGGTGTTGCTTCTCGCGTGGTTTTTCCTCTTGCTTTGCTGCACTTGGCTTGCCATGGGGACTAGTCTCATGCAGTATTGTAACCGGTATGGGTACTGGCTTTCTTGTTTCTTGTGCTATCGGTTAATAAACAGAATGTTTTATGTTTAGTTTCACGGTGTCGTTTGATACTTGTATTGTTTCATGTGCTATCAGTTGATACAATCAAATGTTTGAAAATATCGCTCATACTGGAGATGAGAGATATGCTGTATTTAAAGACCCCTGAGTTCCATGATGGAAACAGCAGACTTTGACTGATAGTATTCTAAATATACTTGGTTGAACGGTTACTTCTTTGATCTCCTTTTACACCCCTTCTAAGCCTCCTTTGGTAAGCAGCGCTCACTTCTTGTTGACCAAGAAGCCATCTGCTCCTATCGTACCAATACGTGACTAAGGCCCTGCCTGAACACCTTACATTTTTTTAACCTCTGCAAGTGGTTCGAAACCCAACAGGACCAGGCTTGATCAACCTACAATGAGTCCAAAGCTAGCAGTGGAGAGCGGGAGAACCTAGGAAGGTTCGGCTCCGCCTACACATAACACCATTGAGTCACTAGAGACTTGAAGTGGGAAGCAAGTCCCACGAGAAGGCCTTACCAAGAAAAGGCAACCGAAGAAAAAGCAAGGCCCAGTGAGTGACTTTGCAATCAACGAAGCGGCAAGACAGGTAGCGCGAGATCTGGTAACACAAACATTTAATGAATCAACAGAGGGGTTAGCTAAGGCCGCAGCAACCCTTCCTGGGCTATTCCCCTCGAGCCCCAGCAAAGGAAAAGCACCTGCCCAACTGAAGAAAGAAAATTCCCCAACCAAATCCCCGAAGAAAACAGACGACGAAAGGGAAGAATCAAACCATACGGTACCGCGAGAATCACCCTACGACTCATCAGAAGATTTATTGGAAGAATCATCAGATGACTCATCTGACAATATATCAGAAGACAACTCCAGAAACGCCAAATCTGAACATGAAATGACCGAAGGAGAAACCGCCGCGCCGCCCAGCCCCGGGGCCGGGCGAACAGCGCTCAAAGTCACGCTTCCGTTACCACCTAGGTTCTCAGACAAGAAAGATGACTTAAAGCGAGAAGTCTTTCACTGATGGGTGACAACTACATCACAGTACCTCGCCCTACAGGATGTCGACAAGACGAAGGAAGAAAACGGAGCATACTTTGGAAGTTTCTGTACACGAAAGGCGGAAGAAGCATATCACCAGGCCATGAACCATTATGAAAGCAAGGAAAAAATACGAGGAACCACGCTAATAAGGTACTTGAGGGACAGATTCCAATCCTCGCGAAATACCGAAGAACTCTATGAGAAGTTCAAAGACATCCAACAAGTTCAAAACAGGAAGACGGATCGAATAACCTTGGTGGCAACTGATCTCCTGATGTATCATGGTCGCTTGCCCAACAGAACAGTATCGCAATACACGCTATGGCAGAGGCTGTATGAGGCAATGCACCCGAAACAGCAACAAGAGGTAGAACCAATGGAGGAGGAAGGTGACTCCTTTGAAAAAGGTTGTCAAGTGGGCGGAATGCAAAAACGCTATCTTGTATAAGACAGGAGTTTACCGAACATACACGGCCAGCAGCGGGGCCGCAAAGGATCATCCTCACAAGACAGCGGAAAGTGTAACGTGTTCGGGCTAGGCCCTAGTCACGTAGCCGTACGATAGGAGCAGATGGCTTCGCGATCAACACGAAGCGAGGGCTGCTTGCTAAAGGAGGCTTCGAACGGGGTGTAATAGGAGATCAAAGAAGTAACCGTTCAACCAAGTATATTTAAGAATACTATCTGTCGAAGTCTGCTGTTTCCATCGCGGGAATCAGCGGTCTTTAAATACAGCATATCGCTTATTTCCAGTATGAGCGATATTGCAAAACAATGTGTGTATCAACTGATAGCACACGAAACAATACAAGTATCAAACGATACTGTGAAACCAAACATAAAACAATGTGTGTATCAACCGATAGCACACGAAACAATACAAGTATCAAACGATACTGTGAAACCAAACATAAAACACTGTGTGTATCAACCGATAGCACACGAAACAATACAAGTATCAAACGATACTGTGAAACCAAACATAAAACAATGTGTGTATCAACCGATAGCACACGAAACAATACAAGTATCAAACGATACTGTGAAACCAAACATAAAACAATGTGTGTATCAACCGATAGCACACGAAACAATACAAGTATCAAACGATACTGTGAAACCAAACATAAAACAATGTGTGTATCAACCGATAGCACACGAAACAATACAAGTATCAAACGATACTGTGAAACCAAACATAAAACAATGTGTGTATCAACCGATAGCACACGAAACAATACAAGTATCAAACGATACTGTGAAACCAAACATAAAACAATGTGTGTATCAACCGATAGCACACGAAACAATACAAGTATCAAACGATACTGTGAAACCAAACATAAAACAATGTGTGTATCAACCGATAGCACACGAAACAATACAAGTATCAAACGATACTGTGAAACCAAACATAAAACAATGTGTGTATCAACCGATAGCACACGAAACAATACAAGTATCAAACGATACTGTGAAACCAAACATAAAACAATGTGTGTATCAACCGATAGCACACGAAACAATACAAGTATCAAACGATACTGTGAAACCAAACATAAAACAATGTGTGTATCAACCGATAGCACACGAAACAATACAAGTATCAAACGATACTGTGAAACCAAACATAAAACAATGTGTGTATCAACCGATAGCACACGAAACAATACAAGTATCAAACGATACTGTGAAACCAAACATAAAACAATGTGTGTATCAACCGATAGCACACGAAACAATACAAGTATCAAACGATACTGTGAAACCAAACATAAAACAATGTGTGTATCAACCGATAGCACACGAAACAATACAAGTATCAAACGATACTGTGAAACCAAACATAAAACAATGTGTGTATCAACCGATAGCACACGAAACAATACAAGTATCAAACGATACTGTGAAACCAAACATAAAACAATGTGTGTATCAACCGATAGCACACGAAACAATACAAGTATCAAACGATACTGTGAAACCAAACATAAAACAATGTGTGTATCAACCGATAGCACACGAAACAATACAAGTATCAAACGATACTGTGAAACCAAACATAAAACAATGTGTGTATCAACCGATAGCACACGAAACAATACAAGTATCAAACGATACTGTGAAACCAAACATAAAACAATGTGTGTATCAACCGATAGCACACGAAACAATACAAGTATCAAACGATACTGTGAAACCAAACATAAAACAATGTGTGTATCAACCGATAGCACACGAAACAATACAAGTATCAAACGATACTGTGAAACCAAACATAAAACAATGTGTGTATCAACCGATAGCACACGAAACAATACAAGTATCAAACGATACTGTGAAACCAAACATAAAACAATGTGTGTATCAACCGATAGCACACGAAACAATACAAGTATCAAACGATACTGTGAAACCAAACATAAAACAATGTGTGTATCAACCGATAGCACACGAAACAATACAAGTATCAAACGATACTGTGAAACCAAACATAAAACAATGTGTGTATCAACCGATAGCACACGAAACAATACAAGTATCAAACGATACTGTGAAACCAAACATAAAACAATGTGTGTATCAACCGATAGCACACGAAACAATACAAGTATCAAACGATACTGTGAAACCAAACATAAAACAATGTGTGTATCAACCGATAGCACACGAAACAATACAAGTATCAAACGATACTGTGAAACCAAACATAAAACAATGTGTGTATCAACCGATAGCACACGAAACAATACAAGTATCAAACGATACTGTGAAACCAAACATAAAACAATGTGTGTATCAACCGATAGCACACGAAACAATACAAGTATCAAACGATACTGTGAAACCAAACATAAAACAATGTGTGTATCAACCGATAGCACACGAAACAATACAAGTATCAAACGATACTGTGAAACCAAACATAAAACAATGTGTGTATCAACCGATAGCACACGAAACAATACAAGTATCAAACGATACTGTGAAACCAAACATAAAACAATGTGTGTATCAACCGATAGCACACGAAACAATACAAGTATCAAACGATACTGTGAAACCAAACATAAAACAATGTGTGTATCAACCGATAGCACACGAAACAATACAAGTATCAAACGATACTGTGAAACCAAACATAAAACAATGTGTGTATCAACCGATAGCACACGAAACAATACAAGTATCAAACGATACTGTGAAACCAAACATAAAACAATGTGTGTATCAACCGATAGCACACGAAACAATACAAGTATCAAACGATACTGTGAAACCAAACATAAAACAATGTGTGTATCAACCGATAGCACACGAAACAATACAAGTATCAAACGATACTGTGAAACCAAACATAAAACAATGTGTGTATCAACCGATAGCACACGAAACAATACAAGTATCAAACGATACTGTGAAACCAAACATAAAACAATGTGTGTATCAACCGATAGCACACGAAACAATACAAGTATCAAACGATACTGTGAAACCAAACATAAAACAATGTGTGTATCAACCGATAGCACACGAAACAATACAAGTATCAAACGATACTGTGAAACCAAACATAAAACAATGTGTGTATCAACCGATAGCACACGAAACAATACAAGTATCAAACGATACTGTGAAACCAAACATAAAACAATGTGTGTATCAACCGATAGCACACGAAACAATACAAGTATCAAACGATACTGTGAAACCAAACATAAAACAATGTGTGTATCAACCGATAGCACACGAAACAATACAAGTATCAAACGATACTGTGAAACCAAACATAAAACAATGTGTGTATCAACCGATAGCACACGAAACAATACAAGTATCAAACGATACTGTGAAACCAAACATAAAACAATGTGTGTATCAACCGATAGCACACGAAACAATACAAGTATCAAACGATACTGTGAAACCAAACATAAAACAATGTGTGTATCAACCGATAGCACACGAAACAATACAAGTATCAAACGATACTGTGAAACCAAACATAAAACAATGTGTGTATCAACCGATAGCACACGAAACAATACAAGTATCAAACGATACTGTGAAACCAAACATAAAACAATGTGTGTATCAACCGATAGCACACGAAACAATACAAGTATCAAACGATACTGTGAAACCAAACATAAAACAATGTGTGTATCAACCGATAGCACACGAAACAATACAAGTATCAAACGATACTGTGAAACCAAACATAAAACAATGTGTGTATCAACCGATAGCACACGAAACGATACAAGTATCAAGCGATACTGTGAAAACCAAACATAAAACAATGTGTGTATCAACCGATAGCACACGAAACAATACAAGTATCAAGCGATACTGTGAAAACCAAACATAAAACAATGTGTGTATCAACCGATAGCACACGAAACAATACAAGTATCAAACGATACTGTGAAACCTAAACATAAAACCCTAGTAACCCGTACCGGTTACAGAAAGAGGGAAAGGCCGCACCACAAGGATTCAAGGGATAAGAAAGATAAAAAGCAGAAAAGACAGGAAGAAGGGACATGCTTTGAATGCGGAAAAAAGGGACACTAGGCAAAGGACTGTTTTACCAAAAAGGGAAAGGGGAAAAGCATGGAACCAGGGAGGAGCACAAACCACGTGGAAACAGGCGAATACGACAAAGTTGAAATAAACTCAATGGAAATAGAAAGCCTACGGACGCAACCGACAATGGAGATAAGGCCCCGCAACGCACTAGAAGAAACGATCCTCATAGGGGGCCACCCAGCAAAAGTACTGTTTGATACAGGAACCATCAGATGCGACATAATTAGTAATACCTTTATCTCCAGACATGGAATACCCATGGACCTTTTGCCTAAGCCGTTAACAGTCAATATGGCTATAAAAGGCTCCCGTTCCTCAAGCCACAAGAAATGTGGACTAACCGTGGAAATTGAGAAAGAGAAATGGAACAACCAAGAGATGTTGGTAGGGAATCTTACAAAATATGACGCCCTAATCGGAATGCCTTTCCTAAAGAGGCATAAGGCACTTATCAGATGTGGGGAAACAGCCATGGAGTTTCCCGATGACAAACTATGAGCAATTTGCAAACCGGCCAGCGGGGAGCTCCGAGCCGCTGTCACAGACGCCACTTCAGCAACATTGTTGGAAGAATACAGGGATGTGTTCCCTGACAAGGTTCCTGAAACGCTACCCCTGGTACACAAGATTAACCACCATATTTGGCTAAAAGATCCAGCCGATCTTAAAAACCAAGCAACATACTCGATTCCTGAAGCATACAAAGGCAAACTGAGAGATTGGATCAACAAGAAGTTGCGAGCCGAGGTAATTGTGCGACAGGAAGTCCCCAGGGCAGCACCAATGTTTGTACAACCAAAGTCCGACAGAAGGATCCGCCCCCTGGTAGATTTGAAACTCCGAAATGACAACACCATCATGGATAGTCTATCCATTCCCAACCAACAACAAATACTGAACAGAATCGGGAGAGCAAAGTTCCGGAGCAAGATTGACCTAAGCGACGCAGACTTCCAAACACGGGTAGACAGAGAAAGCTTGAAATTCAACTCGTTTAAAACCCCGTTTGGAGGATTTGTCAGCAAGATAAGGCTACAAGGAGACATGAATGCACCGGCGACGTTTATGCGAATCATGGAAGACCTCCTAAGCGAATTCATGCATCATTTTGTATGGGAATACATTGATGATATTTTAATATTCTCAGACATGGCAGAAGAGCACGAGAGGCACATACGCCAGGTATGTGAGATACTAAGACAGGCAAAGTTCTATGCAAGCAAGAAAAAGTCAGTACTATTCACGGACAAGTTGGAAATACTAGGACACATAGTGAACATTGAAGGAATCCATGCCTCCTCCCAGAAAATCTCGTCAATTGCGTGCTGGAAAACACCTCACAACGAGAAAGAATTGCAACGCTTCCTGGGAATAGTAAACTACGTGGCCCAGTTTCTCCCACACCATGCCACCCTAACAGCACCCCTGATGGATTTAACAGGAAATGCCGAACTCATATAGAAAAGCACTCATCATACTGCATTCGAGATGGTAAAAAGGTGAATTGTCGATCACCAAGTCATGCAACCAATAGATGTACGAAGCAAGGAACCAATCTGGCTGGTAACGGACGCTTCAGACTTGGGAGTAGGAGCATGGGTAGGACAAGGACCAACATATGAAACAGCAGGACCAGCCGCGTTACACAGCAGGAAATTCGCTAACGCACAGACAAACTATGGAACAACCAATAAAGAGGCCCTAGCAATTGTTGAGGCACTTAACCGATTCCACAATGTACTAATGGGAAACGCATTCACGATAGTAACAGACCACCAACCCCTGATACATCTACGAACTGCACAGAACCCGAGTAGGAAGCAGGTTAGATGGCTTAGTGCCTTGGGAAAATACGACGCAAAAAGAGTCTACGCGCCGGAAAGCACGAACTATTGAGCTGACGCTCTTTCCCGGATATACGAGGACAGATCTGACTTAGATCCTCTCTATGTCTACGACTATACAAAGGAGGCAGATGACAGCTCAGATAACACTGTCTACAAACAAGAGTCAAACACAATGGAACCCAAGCAAGATATCTCCCCTACTTCCCCTCCTTATTCTTACACTGGATACCCCAACGAAACCCCCGTACCACCCGAGAGCCCCTGCTCGATCGCTGCAGGAAACGATTGGGGTGACAAGTGCACATTGTGAAGCACGCCACCAGAGGAACTCCAACATAGCAAACTTCACTACTCACATTGCTATGTGGACCATTGTCCGTATCACCAGACCGAAATTAAGTTCACTAACAATCACCCCAGAAAGCGACACCAGGATACTCCCCGACCTCCTAGTGAAGGACCAAGCCCGCCCAGTACAGAACGAGACCCGAGCCTACCGGAATCTCCCGAAATTAATGATTGGGAATGGCAACAAATGATTGGCGGAAGACCAAGAAGTGCGGGAGAAGGGCCGTCCACCCTCATTCAGCCGACGCCCAGGTCCTATGCGGTCCCTTCCATGTTAAACCCAGAGGGTCCACCATTTCGAATGCCAGGGCCAGACAGCCCACCACCAATTAAACAAGCAGAACCAATAGGAAGTTTTATGAATGCAACCATAGTTTCGGTAATCCCCCCGACAATGGACCAATACAGACGCAGACGATATGAGATCTTAGAAGAGGAGGAGGAGGATAACCAACCTGAAACTACGCGTGGAAGTGAGATAGAAGATGAACGAGATATCTCTCAAACAGTCAATGAAATGATGGGGACATTTCGAGCCCTTGTGGTTGCGGCGTACCGAAAGGAACCGATTTGGAAAAAGGTCAACGAAAATATGAACTCTGAGAGAGATCTTTCCTCGTACATGATCGCAAATGGCATGCTATACGCAAAAACAAGATACGGGGATGAATGCCTTTATATTCCGAAAGGTCCCGCCTTTGGGAACACTACACTAAGAGAGTACCTCATAGCCGAAATCCACAACCAAGGTCACCACGGTGTCGAACGAAACCTATGCTACACCACCGAATACCTCTTCTGGCCTGAAATGCAGAAGGATTTTAGAACATATGTGGCCTAATGCCATACCTGCCAAACAAACAAAGAACCCACGAAATTAGCGGAAGGAAAGGCGGAATCCATCATCCTGCTGTCGGAGATTTTGGAATCAGTCGCGATTGACTTCGCAGGACCCTTACAGAATTCATGGGGATATGATACAATCCTGGTAGCCATTGATAGATTATCAGGATTCATGTGGCTCATACCAACAAACAAAGAAGTTACAGCAATAACAACCTAGGAACTGCTACGCAACAAGATATTCACACCTCACGGATATCCAATATTGATAGTAAGCGATGCAGACCCTGGCTTTGAATCACATGTGTGGCGACAACAATATTGAGCGCTAGGAATTGGACATATCAAAGCTGCACCAGGACATCATGAGACGAATGGGCAAGTGGAACGAAAAATACGAGCACTAAAGACAGCGCTCCGAAACCTAGTCAATGCGAGACAGAACAATTGGTTTGATGCCATACCCGAAATGGCGGCCCACCTGAATGCAGGATGGTCTGGAACCCTTGGTATGTCACCATAAAAAGCTATTTTTGGAAAGAACTACCCACTACTCCCTCTGGTGAACTTCAAGGACTCTGCAGTACCAGCAGCAGACGAATTGCTAAACCAACACCAAGCGATCCGAAACACTGTATTCAATGCTATTAAGCTAGCATGATTCAGGAGCACCAGAACAGCAGCAAAACGCTGCAGACACCACACACCAATTGCGATAGGCAACCGGCTACTCATCTATGGAAGCATGTTCGCAACTGAATCTGGACGAAGCAAGAAATTGCAACCACGCTGGAGAGGACCATTCAAAATATTGGGATACGATGACCGTACAGAGAATTAGACGGTAGAAATGGATGGAAGAATGTACGGACGCCGAGAAGCGACCTTCCACGCATCGACAGTAAAGAGGTACCTCCCTAATGATGATATCACGTTCCCGGGAAGAAGCCATGCGAAACTACCGCCGATTGTAGTCAACGAGAAGCCAGAATGGGAAGTGGGAGCGATACGAGACCATAGAAGGCGATATGACCATGACCAATTCCTGGTAGCGTGGGAAGGATACCCAGAAACGGAGAACAGCTGGGAACCCCTAGAAGGATTGGAAAATGCCATGGAATTGGTAAACCAGTGGTGGGCAGACAACAAACCAGAGGACGAGTTACCCACTACAATCAATCATGTAACCGTAGCATGGAGCCCAATGCTACCGGAAATTCAGCACCTCCGCCCCGACACGAATGACGGAATACAGGATGCCTTCTGGTCAGCACATTTTGAAAGCGACTTCGAGAGCAGTGAAGATGGAAATCGAGTAATGGAGGACGAAGCGGCATAGTTGGAATGACTGGCGGAAGCCGAGTACTGGGCATAACAGAGGAAAAGGACACACACTATCCAATAACCTTACGATGTCAAACTATGAGCAAGTACCGTGGAGACTACGCTATCAGCTAATAGGACTGTTGGTGGAACGTGATATTATCCCTAGATGATACCTTACACACAGATTATTCATACATATTTGCGACAAATGCCTCAAGATAACAACGGAGTCAGCGGGATGGATGTGGGGGAACCAACTGGCAGATGTATTCCGTTTTGGTAGTGGATGCTACCTAAGCACGGAAAAATGTGATCTGTGTGTGGAAACGGAAGAGGCCGAAATTAAATACCACCCACTATCAACCGAAGCAAGACCGAGAGATACCAATACCCCTTACAACCTAAGCGAGACCGAGAAATACCGACACCCCTTAAAAAACCTAAGCGAGACCGAGAGATAAATACCACCTGCTGGTACACCTAAAACTAAAACCGCAACAAAGACTTCTTACCTTACAAGCACCACAAGAAAAATACTACCCAAATACTAGTCTACAATTGGAAATGTCAAACTACGAAGAACTCAACGGGCGCGATCGCCACCAGGTGGTGGGGTACCTACTACACTTGGGAACCATCCCATTTCCGCATACTGGTCGATATTTTACCTCGATTTGTGCAACGAGTACTACAACATCGATGTCGGAACCGAAGAGCGGGAGGACCGGACGGTCCGGAACAGGATTGATTTGCCACACTACTGGGAGTCAGGATGTTTTGTGCGCGAGGCGCCATGTGCGAGATCCTTGGAGAGATAGCTGGAGGGTGCGGAGTGGATGTTACAGGACAATTTGAGATTGCTACAGGATAGCGATGATGAAGATGGGTCCTAGAGTGACTTACGGAGAATATAGCAGGGTTACCGACTACAAGGATTTCTTATGTTTTATGGTTTGGTGAAATTGTTATTTTGTTTTGGGAGTGTAACCAGTACGGGTACTGGCTTATTGTTTCGTGTGCTATCGGTTGATACACATAATGTTTTATGTTTGGTTACACAGTATCGTTTGATACTTGTATTGCTTCGTGTGCTATCGGTTGATACACAAAATGTTTTATGTCTGGTTTCACGGTATCGTTTGATACTTGTATTGTTTCGTGTGCTATCGGTTGATACACACAATGTTTCATGTTTGGTTTCACAGTATCGTTTGATACTTGTATTGTTTCGTGTCCTATCAGTTGATACATACAAATGTTTGAAAATATCGCTCATACTGGAGATGAGAGATATGCTGTATCTAAAGACCCCTGAGTTCCACGATGGAAACAGCAGACTTCGACTGACAGTATTCTAAATATACTTGGTTGAACAGTTACTTCTTGGATCTCCTTTTACACCTCGTCGAAGCCTCCTTTAGTAAGCAGCGCTCGCTTTTTGTTGACCAAGAAGCTATCTGCTCCTATCGTACCGATACGTGACTAAGGCCCTGCCTGAACACGTTACATAAATAGAAACAAAAGACTTCTCATTACTCATCCTAACATACCACAACCCACTTTTCTTATCCGCAACCATGAAAATCCTCCTTTCCTTCTCAAACATCCTTCTTCCTTTTTCTACCGTAACTCTTACTCCAATATCGTCCAATTGGGATTCGGATACAATGACTATCGAAACATAGGTACATATAGTGCTCATTTTGGGATGACTGTATGTTTAGTCCCATCCAATAGGTGCACGTGGAGGTTAGCATGTCCAGATGCAGTTGCCTCGTGAATTGTACCGTCGGCTGTCACTATCCTTTCGGAGGAAGGTGTAAGACTTTGGCAGTCACCTGAGTTTGGTGAGATGTGGTTCAATGCCCCTGAATCACATAACCATTGCATTGAGACTTCCGCAGTTCTCGTACTGCAGACAACCTCCTCCTCTGGTGTATGAGGTTCCCTGACTTTTGCCATGAGAACCGTGACTGTTGTGTTGGTAATAGCTGCGCTATTCGGTGTGTTGTCCCATTTCTTCTTCCTGGCTTTTTCCCTTGCAAGGGCTCAACATTTGTTGGTATTGTGGGTATCACTTTTCTCACCTCTTGCTGCATACCATGTGCAATGCGTCTGTTGCTTGTTCTCATAAGGTACCAATAGTACCTTTTCCTCCTCTTTACCTTCTCCTTTTTCTGCTACCCTACTTACGAAGTAATCTCAAACGTCCATGTATCTGCTTGTCTTTCTTGCTGACAAGACATCGCATAGATCGGGGTGCAATTCGTTGATAGATAGCATGAAGACAGTACCCTTGACTTCTTCTGCCTCTGGCCATGCTTGCATGGCAGTTCAGAATTCGTCAGTTGTTTTATTATGAGCGGATGAACATCATTGGGCAAAGCAGTTCCATGCTGTTTCAAATTTTGCAGCATGGTGGAAGATGGATTAGGTGGAGACAAGTTTGATTTTCCAGATGGCTTCAAGTAGCATCATGTTGGTAGCAGAAGTTTCTTTGTTGAATCGGTCTTTGAATGCTTGCCAGACTTCTGCTACCGCCCTTTTGACAGATACGTCGGCATGGTAGATGGAGTTTACTGCTTGGTAGAGGCAGAATCTGGCTTTAGTATGCTCTTTCTTCCCTGTAGTAACTTTTGCTGCCGGGTTAGATGCTCAGATCGTAACAATTTCAGGCTTCTTTTGTGTTCCGCACACTGCTTCTGATAGTCCAAGGACTTCAATGACAACCAGCCAGCCTTCTGCTCAGGTCTGGAAGGCCTCATGTTCTTGCAGTTTTGAGAAGTTGGTTATTGATATCTTGAAGACGGTTGCGGTATCATTCAACATATTGCTTTATCACAGTATGGTTCCGATTACTGTGGTTTCCAGTCATCTGTTTTGTAGAAGGGGTAGGTTTCTTTATGAATAAAATTGCTAACTGTTTATCTCACTTGGGTTCCTGATTGTGTCATGGCATAGCTCGTTGTAGTATTTTTCGCACCAGGAAGGGAGAAGATAATCAGGTGAAAGAGGGCGTATTTTGTTGAAGTGAGGACATGTCCACCAGTCTAGTGCATCAAAGTACTGGCGGGCCAGGTTGGTGTTGTTGAAGGAGGTATTTGAGGGGAGGATTAATGGTATACGTTCGCTTAGTACTGCACTTATAGCCTTGTGGTATATGATGTTCAGGTTTGCGGAAGATCTCACAAACCCGGGCTCATAATCTTAGAATATTTGTATCCAAGTCACTTGCACTTGTGATAGTGGAGTAGACATAGTGAACAAGATATATCTTTAAGACTCATAGATTATTCCAAGCTTGAGTGTTCTTCTAACAGAAAGAAAAAAATACATCCCTATTTATACCCTTCTATAGTTACACGAACACTGACTCATACGAAGGAAATCTATAGAACCCGCTAGAATCTTCTTGCATAACAACAGGTCATGTCACTGTATCACATGACCGACACAGTGACACCACCCTACAGGAGTAAGATAACGTAATTTTGAATACCAATCGAAGCCCCGTATCTCTCACCAGACATCTAACATCTTTCGTATTGTATTACTCATACTACGAGTACACCTCAAGGCGCAACTAAGGGAAGGGGAACTGTAAGAGCTCGAATAAACAATCCTCATAATATGTAGTCAAGCATCCCTCTCCTGGAGAAGGGCAAAAATGGCACCTGAATGCCAGGGAACGACACGGACCTTACCAAGAGAGGCAGGTCCAACGTCCAAGCACAAGGACTATTTATTCCAATTCTTTTGATCAGGTATCAGGGACATGCGTTACGCCTTGGTTCCCCTCCCTCGCACCTCACTTAATCTGTTGAGGGTAGACGTCGAGCAGGTCCCATTCTTCGATTACCACCGCATCCTCGCGACCAGGTGCTTCCAGCACAACCAGGAGATGCTGATCGCCCCACGGATATACGAAGGACAGGACAGGTACCAGGTCATCATCCCGCTGGAGCACACAGGCTGAGGCATTATGGAATTGGCGAATTGGGGGTGCATATTGAAGGAGAAGAGGCTGCATAGGGAATGCGAACCGGCCAGTCTGCCTACAGGGGAAGTCCCAGTGTGGCAGTTGAGTAAGGCTCCTTGGAAGAAGAATGTTTTCCTGCCGGATAATGCACCAGAGAATAAGGACTTCTGTTTCTTGAATGTGGAGGGGAGGGTATGATACAGTTTGCTGCGCTCAACCCCTCTGGATTGAGGAGACGCTATGGCAGGATTTTGCGGTTGCGATGGAGAATATAGGGAAGGGGGTGTCCATTGCTAGAGCTGCTAAGATGAATCTGAGAAACAACCATATGCAGTATATCGTTACTTGGTACAGTACACCCCCCCCACCTTAGAAAGATGTGGGTGATGCTACTGATTCAGTTCTAGGTACGGGAGGATGGATGGTTTAAAACCTTGACCGGGTGTTGGTGCATGTCTTGGCATTTGTTGGGTAAGTGTAGCGGTCTAACACACTCACCCAACGGTCTTTCTTCTATTCTAGGTTAGTTCGGATTAGGTAATCACCAAACTAAATGGGAGCGAGGTTAAAGTCGTCGGATGGATGGGGATTGATTGGTTGGTTGGTTGGTGGAATAAAGGGGGAATAGCGTACAAAGCACACCTACAGAGACTCATTAGACCGTTCCGCATCTGGCCGCCTGCCCACACAGAACGTAGCATGTGGCGAGAGAAAAGGAAGGAAGGCGCGAGGGAGGGTGAAATGAGAAGTTCATTCATGGGCACAGTGGCTCTCCCTCGCCCCACATTGCACTATATTTATTCAACCCTTCCGACGATAAACGCGTCAGTCGGCCAGGTGGTAATGATTTGCAATCACGGCCTATCACTCGGTATCACGAAGACATATTATGTTGAAATATGCTTCTGGCACTACCGTAGTATCACTCGCACTATTGTTTTTCTCCTTGTATTAGTCTTGATCTCCATCTCAAAACCCCCTTACAATATTGGTACTATTGAACATACCTCCTTGCCTTTCTTTTCTTCTCTCTGTTTCTGTTTACTTCCTACTGTTGATTTACTCGCAACTTGTGTCTCGCTCTCAACAGTAGATAGTCTGGGTAGTTCGCTCTCTACTGAGAAGTCAATCAAGCAATTCATTATTCTTCTCGTCACTCAGCCAGTTCCAAAACCATCATTCCGTTCTCACTGTTTCAACATATTAAGGCATGATGCTCATTAAATTCGGTGGGGGAAGATAGTGTTTATGTGCGGCTCCACTTGTAGATCGTGCGAACATGACCCGGAGTGAAGCCCGAACCCACGGTATAGCTCGCCCACTATGAAATGTAAATTCTTGTGAAAGAAATAAACAGTAGAGAGTACAGCCTCCCACCCTAGTCAACCCTCCCACCTCTAAACTCTGGAACCCCTCTCTATTCTCTAAGCACGTTCTCCCACTTGCGGAGACTCCCGTATCATTGTTGCCGCCATGGCCTGAAACGTTCTACACCCCATTAGCTTTTTTCGGGTAGATGAGCATTCTCTCGCTCAACAACTTACTCGATTTCACCCACAACTGAACTAACTAACACAGACAATAGTAAAGACAGGAGTATAAATAAACTACCATGATGATATCCTCCTACCGTTCCCATGATCACCACACATTTTCATATTCACGGACTCACTTCCTCACTCATAAAAACATGGCCATCTCCCTTTCCATGCTCCCGTTCCAAGAAAGAACAGGCTTCACAAAGAAGTCCCACGGTTCGATGCGGTTCCTTTGACTCTCCCATAGCCATGCTGCTTCCACGGGATCGATCGATGGAAGGATAGAAAGATGTATATACTCCTGTCTTTACCACCTGATTGGTGGTGTTGTTGATGCACAATGCCCTTTGAAGAAAATAGAACAGCGCCTATAGTTGAAAACTTTCACCTGCTACAGGCTCTCAGGGGATCCTGAAGGGCAAAAAACCAGGCAAAGCACCACCGCAACCCGTCTAAACCTAAACCTCCCTTATACCGGAACCGTCAGACTATCAACGGAAATCAGTGGTTCAGCCTACGATAGTTGTAGTTTGACTAGTTAACAGAATTACGGATACCAGTTAGCGAGATCCAACACGTCCGGCGGGCCGATCTTATACTGTGTTGGGGAAGTGTTGATCCTTCTCAAGAGCTCTGACTCAGAATCCGGTGATTATAGGGCTGCCTGAGATAGCGAATTTCAAGAGATCTTGCGGTAAATTAACTCAGTGTGCTGGTTGAAATGGTTGCAACGTTCTTGACACATGACCTAGCAAAGATTCCCACTTGTGTGCCAAGGCTATACGAGTACTACTAGGCAGGGTAACTTTGATCGCCTAGTAGCGCCTCTGCACTGTTGCTGCACCCCACTATCATACTTCACATCTTCACATCTTCATATCCGCTTCCCAACAAAGACTCTCATGTCCACACACCCACACATCCACCCACACATCGCGCCACATATAACAGCTCTACTGGCGATCAGATGATTCCCATAAAGAGAAGTTTCTTGGGTCTAGGCTGGCGCAGCCCTCGGGTGTCTCTGCCAAATCTTTGTCAAATCGCTAGTTTTCGACATCTCCAACATCATCCTTTACCATGTGCACCACTCTTCTCTCCAGGTTCTCATCCCACCTCCTCATTTTCCCATCTTGCACTCGCAAACCTCGCGCATCAAACTAACCTCTGTCTACCCTAGGCATGGTGCGGCTAACGGCAAACGCGAGGGGGCTATCTACGGCCTGTTTACTTCCTGAAAAACAGCAAAAATCCTCTCTTCGGATAAGAAGCGATACGATCGAAGCTTTTCCAAGGTGTAGTGAGAGCAATTTTTCCAAGTTGCGTGCCGACAAAGGCTTTGTCTACTTTGATAGAACGAGGTATATTTCCACCTTTGATTCTATCCGTGCAAGGGCTATACTCTTCCTCCGACCTCGTCGGTTTGGAAAATCACTTACTCTCAGCATGCTTGAGCACTTTCATGGTGTACAGTACAGCGCTCAATATGGTGACCTCTTCAAGGTTTGCTGGTCTTATTCAACCTGCATTTACTAGTTGTGCTGGTGGCTTACTTTGTGGAATATAGGATCTGGATGTCGATAAGGACGTGAAGGAGAACAAGGTTACACCGGGCCAATACCTGATCCTGAAATTTAATTTCGCGGCAGCGAGGCGCGCACGAGATTTGGATAAGGCAGCTGAGGGATTGGCTGTTAATATCATTGGGAGCTTAAAGGATTTCTATCAGACTTACTATCTTCACCTCGGGGGCCCACCGGGCCAGCTGATATCCGAAAACATCAACCTAGGAGACGCGATTGACAGTTTGAGAAATCTTGTCAGGATTGTCAACCACACTCTCCGAGAGGTTAAGAATGGAGGAGACATAAAACATCCTCTGGCCAATGTCGAAGGGGTAAGTCATGAATAAATCCTACACGTTACCGGCATGAAGAACCTGAACACTTGTGCCTGAATTCAGCATGGGCGCTCAGATATGTACACTTGTGTCCGCAAAGTTCTTGTAACGTCTGATGTATCGCGAAGTCTTAGCAGTCGTAAACTGGGAGATGGCAGAAGCTATTTATAGGGAAAAACATCTGAACATCCTCTATGGAATCTGCCGTTACTGGATTAGATGGATTTCTTGAAAAAGAGTTGTCGCTGTCTCGCTATTTGAGTCCGTGTTGATGGGGGTACTAGACGTGTTACGAGAACTTTGCAGATGCGAGTGTACGGATAATTTGCCATACAAATTTTTGATCCCTGTGTTCAGGTTCTTAACACCGGTAACATGTTTCTAGGCCGGGTTGGCGTGTTAACTATCCCAAGATTTACCTTCTAGCCGACGAATACGATGCCTTCTCCAATGAGTATATGGATCCCCACAATCCACAAACCTGGGCAGGATCCGATGCATCATCACTTGTCAAAGATTTCTGGGCCACTGTGAAAGATTTAATAGGCCTACCCTATGGTATCCGTAAATGCTTTATCACCGGCATCTCTCCGCTGTCCTTGGCCGACAGCACCAGCGGGTTCAACATTGCAGTGAACATGTCATTCGAGGAAGAGGTGACTGGACTTTGTGGCTTGAGTCGGGCAGATGTTGAAGATGCATTGGAGGGAATTTGCGAATCCAAAGCCGATATCGAGCATCATCTTGCAAGGTTAATGAAATATGCCAATGGGTATCACTTCTGCGATTACCGGAAGTCCGAGTCAGTGTTCAATACGGATACCAGCTTGGAATATCTTCAGGCAAGTTTCTAGACACCCTTGCCTTGAATCATTTGTCTTCTACCATTTCTCTATGAGCTAACCGTGATTGATAGGCGGTCTTGACACGTAAGGATTTCAAAATAGCGAACCCTCCAAACTCTGAAGTATCTGCACGGTTCTTAGGGATCTGTGCATCTTCACCAAGTGCAGTCACTTATATTCAAAGTGCCCTCACACCCTCACCCGAACAGACAACACCGTATCCCCTTGTCCCGTATTCTACGTTGGTTGACAGGTTCAGCCTTGTGGATCTCCAGAGTAGGGCTCTCGGAGGTGGCGAAGAGGTTGCGTGGCATACCTTATTGCTGTACTTTGGAGCGTTTACGTTCGACAAGGAGAATCCATCCAAATTTCTCACCATCCCAAACCGCATCGCAGCAACACGCTTCGGTGCCACCGTTCTCCGTCGCTTTGACTTGCTTGATTCTATGCGGGATGCCGTCAGGTTTCTGGCGTTACATGGCAACATCATTGCCCCCCTAAGCGGCTATCGGAAACTGATGGCGGGCCGCGATATCAAACCCGGTGGATATGCGATGACAGAGTGGCAGCACCGCGACAGCTTTCATATAGCTATTCTTGAGAACCCAGGCTTAGACCCCCAAGTAGATTATGAGCTTACTAAGGTATGTAGCGCACCATTTTCATCTCATCTGCCTCCTCATTTCTAATAAAGCGTCGTGATGTGTAGCAGGGCGGAGGTCCCGGTCTGGTTGATCTTGTCATATCATCGCCCACCCACTGTGTAGTTACAGAATGGAAGACAGTTGGAATTGACTTTCTAGATCTTGGAGACTCTCTCAGTTGGGACGAGAAGGCTGAAGCTCTAAGCCAACTTGGTGTTAATGGGGTTTTGGAACTCAAATTTCACAGGCGAGAGAAATACAAGAAGGGAACAATCCGTGATTGGATTGCAAAAGATGTTACTGCTCAGTTGAAGAGCTATGTGCTGAGCCCTGAGATCAGCGGGCTGGTTGGAAATCGTGAGTTTCACGCCCACCTTGTCCTGGTTGTTGGGTCTCGCAAGATTTTAGTCTGGGAAATGGATGAGAAAGGCGACTGGATTGGCCAGCCCGTTTTGGCCTAGGACGTGCTGTACGCTGTTTTTGCGTTCCCCAAATTCATTTCCCTTGACGCATCTTTCATTTTACCTATTATATACTATCGGCCGTCTCCCAATATGATAGGCCAACGCTTAATCTCATACTGTAACTTCTACAAACCTGTGGGTGGCAATGGGCGAGAATAGAAGAACCCCGACGGGGTTAAGCATGCCCATCGCTCCGGATGAGGATTATAGTTATAGGGGAGCGATGGCGAAATGGGATGTTTTCTGCGTTTTCCTTTTGTCTTCCGGTATCTTTTTCCATTTTCCTCCATTTCTTTTCCTAGCTAGGTTTTCCTTTTGACTCCGGTGCGGATGGGATGGGTTATCTCCTTTTGCGTTTTATATATCCTTTTGCCGTATGGAGCAATGTAAAATTGGTTTTCAACTTGTATAACATTGAGTACAAACGGGGGATTTCTTACATTGGGTTGGCGGTCGATCTGAACAGGGGATTTGATCAGGTGAAGGAACTTGGGGAGTAGGAGGAAGTCGTTGATATATAGCTATTAGCTTCCTAGTCGGGGCCTTGTGTGGCCATTCCATATTACTAGCTTTATGCTGACTTGCCATATCATGGGTCACTGATGCCCACGCCAACATCCATGCCTGCCCCAACTACCGCGGTACCCTGACCGATGCAGATTTCGTTCTGGCGGATGCCGTTGGCTTGGTTGTCACTATCTTCACCGCGCATCTCGTACTCCTCATAATAGCCGTGTCCGCTCTCGTCCTCGTCGTCTGAATTGGGACGTGGTTGTAGTCTATTCTATAGCTTCACCCAGCTCTATGCTGGTGGGGAAACAAGTCAATACATAATCTATGAGCGTAGTTTGTGCTTTACTAATTAGATAACATTTTAAACCTTTGAGTGTGTATCCGTAAAATATACAAGTATCGGGACGGTACCGTAATATGCAATAAGAGATATCACACGGCCACCAATACCTTTGCTTAACCACCCCACCTAGGTTAACGGTCGAATCGTAAACATTTAGTTTTGACCAACCTCACGCAGGGCTATTCTATATGAATCGAAGTTAGGTGATATGTAGGCTTTTCTGCTGGTTCATTCAAAAGACTTGATGGCCTGCTGACCTGATTGTAGACACTCTACTCAAGGGGTTCACAGCAGTGCCAAATATATAAAATCATTGCCTAGGGAAGAGTCCTTGCGAACACCACTCTGAGGCGTGGCGATACTCACAAGGGGTGTATGACTGACCTCCAGGCGAGCGCTAGGCACCACTATGGGATATAGCCAACACCGATACAGGGTGTGACGAGACCTGCTCGGTATTCAGGTGACCGATGCGGGCCTCTACCATAGTTCGGTAGAGGTGGAAAGCTCTGATCGCTTGCCGCCGTGTGAGGGCGATAGAGCTGCTATATCCCAAGGTCTGCCACCGCCGGCGCCTCCTAAGACCTCGGGTGGACTACCCTCCTTATTACCCTAGACCAGATAATCGAACCCTGAATCCTCCAGACCGAGTGACCCTCTGTGATGCCATGGGCTATCGAGGTATTGACCTCCGGTAACCCCCTCCGCTAGTCGCCAAACTCCCTCAACAGCTAGGCGATACGCCACATCACCCCCCCCCTCGGAGACCCGGCGAATGGCCGGGTCTATCAGTCTCTCCTGGAGCCTAATACCATACCTCGGAGTATCTAGCGTGTGGACCAATTACTGCCGGTATTCTAACAAGCTAGGCCCTACCTTAGTATGCTCGGTCCCCCGTCGGCAGCTTGGGGAGTATGACGGGAGGTCATCCTAGGACCAGGGGGACGGGCAGGAAGTCATTGATGACCTGCTTGGTGATGCTGGAATGGATTGTGCATTCTCACGTTCCTGTAGCACACATTTGCACCGTGGGTCTAAGCGAATATGCGGCTGAGTATGGATCCATGAATCCTGGTTCACTAAGGGAAATACCTCACCGGTCTATGAACCCTAATTACCAGGATATGAATGTAGCAAAACTGTGCACCTCCCTTTCCACTGTTGATAACAGACATGAGGTGGCGATGAGGCTACCATGGAGGTGAAACCTTATACCGCAGAGCCTGCCGTTCAGTATTGCCCTCCCGGGAGATTAAAAGGCAGGGAGAGCCAGAGCACGGTGAAGCAAGATATGAGACTAAATAACAGATATTGCGGATCTTTCCGAAGGCATTACGGAGCTGCAGGACACGTTCAACGGCTTGAGCAACGGAATAGGCCGCAGATACGCGCGACGATAGAACGGTAGCGGTTGGACATAAGATACGGCGATCGCACAACAACCTTTAGGTGAAGAAGATATGTGTTTCGCACTTGGCTAAAGGACAGGAGTATATAAGAAACCAAATATCACTCCTGTCCTTCCACCAGGCACTACACATATCCATCCTCCTTCTCCCTCTCCCTTCTGTACTCCGAAGCTAACAATGGAAAGACCCCACAAAGAATTCTCACTGCTTCCTAGCCTTCACACATCTGCTACTTCCAGCTTGTTTCCTTCCGATCACTTCCATGCTTTCCAGCGACAAACAACGACGGCGGATAACGATGACCTCTTTCCCATGATCGTAGTATCCACTGGCCGCTTGTACTTTCCAACGACGATAACCTTCTTCCGACAGCTGTAGGTGATAACCTCCCAATGGCTATGGGTAAGGACGACGGAGAGCGACGGCGGAGAACGACAGCAATAGCAAGCATACCGAGCGGCTACGCTCTTTCCTCCATCATTAGCATGGGAATATGAAAGCGGAAGGAGGCACCTGATAGAAAATGGATATGTGTGGTGATAGATGGTTGGAAGGAATGGATGGTGGCCCCGTTGCGCTTTACATCTCCTGTATTTAGTATAGTACCTGCGCAGTTAAACCTTTTGGATCCTATTTCCTAGGGGATGGTATCCGGAAGGCTTTACCACCAAGCCCATGGTATTCAAAAGGTTTTCTCGCCTGCGCCTATCGTGACGTGTGGTGGGCCGGGTAATGGGGTTACCCTCTTGTAGCGGTTTTCTTACTTAAGCCCTCCACGAGCACCCATGATAGACAAACACAGCTATACACACCTCCGACCAGCAACACAACTGAGCGATTCTTATCACTACCATCACAAACCAAACTTCTACCATCGCCCCAGGTGCGACAGCGTTCATACGTTTGATACCATGCAGGGCCTCTATGATAAATTGTGGCGAAAACAGCTACTGGTCATCGAAGATCGCATATTCTCCATTCCCTACGTGGGACATGGCTTCCGTCCAGAATATAAGGTCGATCTTACAGAGATAGGAGATGGGGCCTTTTCAGATCCGGAATTCACAAAAGGAATGGAGGAGAAAGTATTCAAGGTACACAAAGTTAGGTCAGCACTTCCTTGCAGGCGGAGGTGACTTCTTGTACGTCAAAAGTATGAGATGGTTGAACGCGATCTGTTGGAGGTCGAGTTGGCCAAATGGTCAGACGTCGACTCCGAGACTGGGGACCCAGCGGAAGACCTGAATCTTGATTACAGATCGGGTGGTCAACCGGGTTCTGGTGCATAGTATTTGTGTTAGTCCTTTTCTGACCCCCTCTCTGACAGACATACAGGAAAATCTTTTTTTCTTTCTTACCTCCTCATGCGCAGGATTCTGGCAGGTCAACCAACTGCTTTTGGCATCAATGACAACCGCTGCTATTTGTTTGATAGCAATTCCAACAGCATAAAGACCGATGCTAATTACCGATTCGACCTCCCCGAGTATCAAAAGAAGAGGCTTTGGATCCTGACGGACGAGGCGCTTACAGATGCAGGATGGAATATGAAGGGCCACAGTTGGTTTGTGGTACTGGCAGCCTCGCTGACCAAGGTGAAAGCTTCACGCCAGTGGGAAAAGGATAGGGATGTTGCGTTGCGCTATACGAGCAACTGGGGATGGGATGAGATTGTAGCCACTTTCACATACCGGCTCCTTCTTCCTTCTAAGCAAGACGTGAGCTGACCAAACTACCCTACAATAGTCTAGCAAAGTCCAAGCCCCCTACTCCACACCAAATCGCAATGCTCTTCACAACCTTCTACAAGTCTGGGCCCCATTGCCAGGGCCTGCTTACAGACAATATCTGTGAAGAATGTCAGTGTCTATAATAAAAGCTACAAAGGCTACATTGGCAACCTCGATCACGAAATAAACACATTCATTGCGCAGGGGGGTTTCCTAACGGTAGACAATAGTGTACATCAGGAGTCTTCGCACAAGATAGCTATTATGGAACCTAGCAATGATGGGCTGTTGTATGATGGCCGAATCGCTACCGGATGGATTGCCCACAAGATCTATGAGAAGACACAGATGAAGTCACAACTGATGTGTTTCGAGCTCTACGATCAGCCCTCCCACCAAAGTCGGCTCCGAAGCGCGGCTGGCTGGCTTTTGGAGGCATTCGCACGTGACTGGTTCAGGTATGGTGGATCTTTTGAGGCTGATAAACTTCCGATCGAAAACCACAAAACCCTGCGCCTCGATTTCACGACATCTTGGTCTGAATCACACAACCACTTCATGGATGCTAGCAACCTAGCTGGATAGGTACAAGTGGAGGGTGGTTGAGCTATCGAATAGGAAGTGATTGGAAAATATTTCCTCCCTTATAACGCCAACTTTGAATCTTTTGATGGACTTGTTTTTAGTGCTTTAAACACATTGCTTCAGCTGCAAATAACCATGCGCGAGAGCCACGATATCAAACTTCATCGGTTGCAGAAGCTTTGTAAATCATTGCTGGATACTATCAAAAATATGCAAATCGTTTTCGTTATCCCGCAAGACCACGTGCGTAAATACTCACGCAATCAGAGTGTGCCAGATGCTACAGATGTTAAGCCAGGGGCAACGGACCTGACGATCGAACAGTTCCGACTGGTTCTCACAGGGGAGACAATGAAATCGATGGCCCTTGGTGGGCCTTTTAAGGCCCTGGATGGGGGTGGAAATCCGGATAAAAGTGGCAGTAGGGACCATGATGGGGGGATACGGTGATGGGTGGCACACAATGATGTGTGATATATAGTGTGCTGGATGCTGTGGATGCTGGTTAGTATTGTGCATTTTTTGTACGGATGGAAATAGGCTTCGTCTCTGGTTAGTGGGGGTGACTTCTGTTTGGGGCTGGTGCTGAATTCGTGTTTCGTGAAAACTGTTTTCGCAATTGCTTCCCATTTTTCACCCTGTCCGGCACTGTGTAAAGCACACATTTTCTCCTTTCCGCTTCTTTACCCTTGAGGAGACAATCACTGCAAGAGGGGATGTTTTTTCTTGTAAACAGCATAGTATAAAATTCACCTATGAGCATATCGTTCACTGAAAAGTTGAACCCACTATCATTGAAGTCAGTGCTCCCAAGTGGGCAGCCCGGTCCATTTTACTGTAGGCAGAAAGCTCTGCATGCCAAGCTATCTACAACACAGGGTTTTTCATGGGTACACAAGCACTCTCCCGACTGCTAAACTACCCTATGAGATCGTCCTAGCCTATACCAGAGTATCATCCTGCAATACCGCACTGGGTGGGGGGCAGATTGGATGACTAATTGGAGGCTTGGAGCTTGTTAGGTGATTATAGTGGTCTAATATACTGACCCAGCATCCTTCATCCGCTACCGGTTAGCGCGCAGATTAGGTAAGCACCACATGAATTTAGGATACTCATCCAGTGGTCCGTTATCCACTCTCGGTTAGCGCTCAGATTGCGCTCAGATCGGATAAGCGAGACACCGGTTTCATATACTGGCCCAGCAGTCTGTATCCCGCCTTAGGTTAATTCAAGGTTATTGCTGTCTGATGAAGGGGGGATTGACAGAGGGGGGTACCAAAGGGCAGACGTCACTTTGGAGGGATGCTGGAAGCTCATTCTGCGGTGGGTGAGGGTTCGGATCACAAATCAGGACTTCGTCTTCCGCTGTGCCGGGATGTCTCTCCGGGCTTCGTTGCGAGTTCAGAGCTCGGGTAACTAGGAGATGCTAAGGTTTGTCCTTTGTACTCTCTGGATCATGATGAATGGGCTACCACCAGAGTGTATCCTCTACGGGCGTATTATCTCTGGCCTAATGTACTGTAGGCTCTGGGGGGCAGATTCGTATGACGCATCAGCTGGAATAGTTTCCATTCACGGCATATCACTCGGCATCAAATAAATGTTGTAATAATACTTATAGATAGTTGACACAGCGAGCTTGAACCAATGAGTTGGGAAATTGAGGAACTCTTGACTTTCTCAATAAAGGGGCGAGATACTTGAACTATCTACTGATTGGAGTGCGACATGTGGGAGGAGCAAACGATAGTAGGAACAAGTGAAAGAGATGCATGGAGGTATATTCAATCATGTCAGGGGTCAAGTTGCGGCCATGGCATTTAATGCTCTGCATGATGGGCGATCACAGCACATCACTCGGCTTCAATAAAATAAAAAGCGAAAGGAAGTGCTTGCTCATGACGAGCAATAACCTCACCGGGTAAGCATAGTACTTCCAGGTCGCTCTGCAATGTAGACTGTGTGAGCTCAACCCAGATCGAAGCCAGATCCTGCAGTGTAGCCCGCTACGGGAATGTAAATTCTTGTGAAAGAAAATATAAACATGCAGCCTCTACCCTAGTTAACCCATCTCTGAACCCTAAACACCTTTGCTATCCACTAAACACCTCCTCCTAATTTGCGATAACACTCGTATCATTGCTACTCCCATGGTCTCAAATGCACTATACGCTCAAGTCCGGTGGAAGGGCTTCCGCTAGACTGAAGTGTACCATCAGGCCCTGCCGAGACTCCCTGTGGTGGCCCAGGAGTAATGAGGGCTTGGCTACGCTGGATGGTATCACCTTTGCGACCTGCCACAGATGGAACCCCCCCCTCCCTGAGAGGTTGATCGCCGTTGCTTTGGTTGATGGGGGGTTTGTTTGTTTGATGGATATGGCCTTTGCTACCTGCCCCACATGGTTCCCCCCCTTCCTTGGATAGCTGGTGACCAATATTCCATCCTGAGGAGGTTACCCTTTAATATGGGTAGATAATGGACCCATTCACGAAAGGGGCATACCTCTTATTTCCCCGCGGACCTTCCTTCGTGAAAACGATTTCCAGGTTCGGCCCAATCTCCAGCTCGCATATACCAGGGATGCAGACAGTGGACATTCCATTTCCATCCATGCGTAGAGCTCGAGTTCCGCAGGTCCCTTGATTATCTCTGGGATCCAACTGTATGTGCAATCCTGTCCGCCCAGGTTATGCTTTTCATAGAGGTCCCTCACCTTTGCCTATACCCAGTCACCTCATAAGGAGGTTCATTAGCAATATGTAACTAACATTTCAATAGAAACGTTTCCATCTCCCTTCTTTCTTAGTCCCACTAACCTCCCCTCACTCCCTACATCTCCACTTCTCTTACCTTTATCTCATCTCAGACTCCTTTACCAATTCCCACAGTGTCATCGACACCCCGAGGGCGTTCCGAATTCTTTGCGAGTATCCTCTTAACAAAATCATCTGAAGGTCTGCTCATGGGCTATATGCAAAGGCAGAGGAGCTTCAGGTAACCTGGATAAATTTTAAAATGTGGATCTGGTTGGTCTGTCCGATGGACAAATGAGCTATAGTACCATAGGGAGCAGGCGATGTAACAGGTATTTATAAATACAAATATTGATAAGTGCCTTTAGCGGAAAGCAGATCCAATCAGTGACAGCGGTGCCAGGCTCCGTGTTATGTACAACTGTTCCAGCTTGATTGAAATACTTGTCGTATTTCCACTCGAGGTTCGGTCGCCGATACCTCGGTGCCTCCGGTGCCAATCCCTGGTGCAACACGCCCAGGGATTTGGCTAAGACGCCTCACTCACAGGTTGGGTCTGTCCAACCCCTTACAGTGCTTGGCTCCCAGGGAAGATATTTCAGGAGACTCCTATTATTTGAATAATTGGGCCGTGTGCTACTGGACGTCTAGAAAGGGAGCAGCCCCTTCCCCACTTCCGAGACAGCAGGAATGGTATCGGCAGAGCTTACTCAGGAGGAAACACCAACAACCCAGACACGAGCTTCACACCATGTGCCGGAATATGATACAAAGTCCAGCAGACTAACGCACAACTTCCCATTCCACTAGACCTCTATCCCGTATCCTCTCCCCACGCACAATGGTGATATGCACGTTAGGCCCTACATTAGAGGAGACCCTCCGGGCAAGCACGTGGCACCTTAATCAGGGAGGGCACGCTTTATGAGCATTAATACCTGTCTAGCAAGTTGGAGGGCTAGTTTTAATGGAACACCTTCACGTGGAACAATAGTCGTTAATAGGTCAAGGAACTGCCTAAATACTCGTGGTGGTACACGCGGTGGGATAGCGGACTCATAGCCATTGCATGAAGTTCGCATTGATGGCCATCCTGTGAAATCCGCTAAGTGGACCGAGGCTATGGTAAGATTGATGCACGGAGTGAGTGACACTGGATAAGGGCGAACGATGGAACCCACCCCTAAGGGCAGTACGGTATTAGAGGGCGGGCTTGGCACCGATACACATTGGCAAACATGACCTATTGGTAACAAATAGTCGATTTGTAGCTATTTAAATCCATTAGAGGGCGGCCTCCAGCATCGGAACCTTGCCATGCCTGTACTTTCCGCACTCCACTCATGTGTGATTAGAAGATGGCGATTAGGATGCAGACCTCCCAATCGACAAACCTCCGCGGTACAAGAAATCAGACATAGCGGGTCGATTTTGGACATAAGGAAAGATCAATGCCAATTGTACAAGAAAGTGAAATGTATGCGGAAAGGATGAGGGCCGTTTGGATTCTACTCACCCACAGCGGGTACACCACTGCAGTAGTATTTATAACGACTCTCCTAGAGTGAGGGGGTTGCATTAACACTGGGGCAGCCAGCTCCCGACATTGCCTTTTGTCGTTAGACTGGTAAGCCTTGGAGAGACTAATACTGGTGACGGTGGGACTGTAGGACTGGTGACTGTGGGACCCACGCATACAGAGGGGTACAGAGAGCTATGCTGTAGCACACGGGCGTGGTTCTGCATTTGCTCAGAGGTCGCCTGCCAACCCAGACCATGACTATGGGAACGGGTGCTCGAGGCCGACTGATGGTTGGGAAAGGAGTGCGTCACCTCTTCCCTATCTACATAAAGCGCTGCCGGTTGGGCCATGACACCCCCAGCTACTATGCCGGATATATCGCGTATCTTCAATTGCAATGAACTTGGCAGTTCAGAGATACACTGCCTTGTCGCATAGCACAGGTATGTGGGGGAAATTATTATATAGATGGTTAGAGTGGTGAGGATGGAAAGCAGGACTCGGGCCCTGAAGGCCGACGCGAGGCATCTGTAGTGAGCAGCGGAAGGGGTAGGAATATTGACTCCCATAATATTCATGGCACGGGCAATGGGTCCTACCCCAGATGGGAGAGAGGGCAGTGCAAAGATGGTTAGAGTGTTGCCATGGTCAAGTGGAAGGCATACTTGGTACTGTTCAAACCACATCACATTGACCTATCCTAGTTGTGCCCGACCATGTCGAAATGGCATCCGGCCCTTGATCCACATGTTGGTCACATGCCCATCACCACACCTGGGAGCTGTACTGTACGGTACTTAGGGTGAGACCAAATGTTGGTCGAACATTGTCCGATTCTTCGGAACTACTATGTGTATAACCGCCTTTTAGCTTTTGTATGCAGCTGCTGGGCCAATCTACGCTAAAACCTGTTGAAGGAAAGGTTTGTCGAACTCTCGCTGTGGCTGGCTCGAGGGAATACTGTTCCCTGAGTGGCCAGGAAGCAACTGGGCCAACTAGAGGGGCTCGATAGACTTGCTCTTGATATCTGGTACTGTGCAGTACCAGACTCCATTTTGTGATTGGTCGCATATATAGAATGAGTGCTACCATATCTGGGAGAGGTGTCAGCTCACCTCCATATCAGTGGTGGTCACACGCCTTGCATGAATGTTACAAGGGTCAAGCATAAAGTCTTCACTCACACCAGAGTAGCTTACCCACAAAAACCATTAGAAACGGGTGAGGTAACAAAGTGGTGGGTTTGATCGCTAAATGCCAGCCCCTTGTACCAGGGTAGGAACCCATTAACCGGAACAGGCAGGGATGTATTTAGCTGGTTAACCTCAAATAACTGTTCCATAACTTCTTTCTGGACCTTGTGACAGCACCCTAGCGGATCGGCCACCCAACTGTTATCAGTGTTATTCACACCCACCAGGGGTGTCAGGCCCACTGCCATCCCAGTAACACACCTTGCACGAGTGTCAAGGACACCATACATTAGTGTGTGGCCAGTCACACATCTTGCACAAGTGTTACTAATACCCTGCGGTGGTGTCAGGCTCCTACTGGGAGCTCCGTTACCTATCATGACAATTAGTGTTATTCACACTAGCCCATCATGTCTGGCTCACTGCTATTCAGTGACACACCTTGTACGAGTGTCAACATGAACTACATCCTAATCGGGTGTGAGCCTCACTTGCCTTCAGGTCAGTCAAACGCCAGGAAAAGGTGTACCCAACACCCTACAGTTGTGTCAGACTCCCCGACCTTGTGGTGACCAGCTACCCACCTCATCAGAGCCTTATTCACACAACCGCCAGCGGTGTCAGCTCACCACTATATCAGTGGTGGTCACCCACCTGCCATCATTAGTGTTATTCACTCCTGCCTGGCACGTCCGGCTCACTGCCATATTCAGTGACACACCTCGTACAAGTGTGAACTACACCTTAAATAAGTGTGAGCGTCGCTTGGTTTCAGGCCAGTCACACACCTTGTGATATGACCAGCTCCCTACCTCGTCCGAGCATTACACCCACGGCGGCGGTCTCAGCTCGCTCCCATATTAGCAACACACCTCTCAACCAAATGCCTGAAACCCACGTTGTAAATGATTTGGCGTTCCAGAGGGATTGGGTAAACATTGTATTTGCACAATCTCTTGGACTGTGGATGGGGAGCCGCCTATTGGTCATGACATGGGCTACAGTACGAATATACACAGCATTGAAAAGGCGGACCTACATGCCGTGCATCCTGAGGGCATTGCATTAAAGGTGATGCGGGAAGCGATCATCTGGGAACCATGATGGAAATGCCTAGGCCCGAGAATACATAGAAACGCTGCGAGGCAGTCTGAAGGGCGAGCCAGTATGTGTACCGGAATATGTGGGTCCGATACGTGCACCACCTGCATGCCCCCTAACAGCTGATGGTGGTTGTATTCTAGAAGGCACATCTGATTTGTGTCTTGCATAATCCTTAACTGTAGGCTGTGATTAGAGTGCGCTATGGCTAGCTGGCCATAAAGTATTATGATTCTGGACAAGGTCGGTAGTAGCCACTATTTAAGATTCACAGGATGTCCCAGCTAGGATGCCACTCTTTTGGGACATACAGTATCCAAGTGCTGATCATCCCAAAACGGACCATACCGCACCCCAGATAGGCACATGGGGTGTAGATTCGAGCTGGGCACTACCATTGATCATGCACCTGGCAAGAGGCTCAGGAATCTAGGATCGCCCAATTGGGGATGCAGCAATCTGGAGAAGAATCCACAGTGGGAACATTTCTCCCAACACCGCTGTGTGAGGTACCAAGATTATAAATATAGTACCGCCCAAGGAAACATTTGATTAACTGCTGATTTCATGTTTTAGTATATCTATTGTGTGGGAATAGTGGACCGTGCGATTGTGCCAGATGTGGGCCTACTATTACCTCTAGAGATCGCACAGTCACCCAGCTGTGCATTCTATTCAGTTACTCTATCGCTCACTCATACTATCACTTGCGCATGCCCAACTACAGTTAGGCAAAGGGTGAGACAGCCCAGACACCCCTCCTGCATATGTAATTAACCAGCACATTCAGGAACATCACTGCATTCACATATCATATGAACTCGACGGTGGCGAGCACAGAGCAGGATCCCCCTAACATCATGGCAGGCTGTGAGGTTATCGAGTGGCCTGTTCTTACCATAACCTCCTCCGGTTCCCTGGACAAACAACCCGAGCCTACCTCCATCGCAGCCGCATGGCCTACACGTACCAATTCCTCTACCCACTCGAATACAGGCAAGCCGGCAATGGAAATGGAATTCCTGAGCGTGGGCACCCACAGGTGCTATCCATGTTCATTGAGCCTCCTTTTTTGGACTATAATTGTGGCAGCTAGATTAGCACTCAATATAGTTGCTTAGCCAGAGCAGTGAATTGCCGCCCGCTAGTCATGGATGGTAGCAGGATCATATTGGGTTACTCAGTGTGGGGCATGGTTCCGGTATGCTTGTCACGCCGCTTGTATGTGGGATTTATAGCATTTAGTAATATTTGGGCATGGGTTAGATCCCCTAATACACTTCCTTATGCTCGCATTCGCAGATGATACCTTTGATGATGGCCTAATCACTAGAGGGGCTGGTAGAGATGCAACACAGCAAGGTGGGCTTGTGCAGAATATTTAAATGGAAAGGGTCAGTTGCAGGAATTCCAGCCCTCTGGCAATGCGAGGGTGGTCGAAGGGTAGGCTACAAGAGGACATTGACATACAATACTATATGTTAGGACTTTGTTGACCTCACCTGTCCTTGTAGTCCCTTGGGTAATCTCACATTTGGGTTGATACATAGGGCCGCTAGAGACACAGTTAATAGTATGCCTGCCCCAGGTGTTGCCAGACCGTAACCTAACATCACAATATATGAGGCAAGGAATCACAGCCTGATCATCTCTGAGTGATAGGTCATCAAAAGACAGGAACATTTGAAATATTCAAAGCTGTAAATCTAGTAGACACCCAATCTATCATACTAGGGGGTTAGCTGCACGATGAAATGACAGCTTCTGTGGGCTGATTGCCAACATGATGAGATAGCACCACAAACTCCCTTGGACAATATTCTAAAGAAGCTAGAGAGGGTGATAAAATATTAAGGGTACACAGGTATCCCGGACCAACATTCCAGTACTCTGCATAGATACCTGAGAGGTGATGGGTAGACTTATAGTTGATGGTGAAATGAAGATGCAATCTGGCGGGCCGGCCATGCGCTTGCACCTTCGGTAGATGTCCTGCATGTTTATATACGATTGATTTCACATTACCGGAATCATGAATAGGTGCGGACTAGTTCGTTACACATTCTTGTGATAATTGTTATATTACTATACTAATGGTTGGTCTGGGGTTACTAGCGTATATATGGTTGTATCAATATATAGCCTAATCCTGCTGCCAGGGCTACCGCAACAGCAACATTCCTTGTTCCAGCAGGGGATGAGGGCACGACAATATCTATAACGGTATGCAAAAGATTGTTGCTGGGTATAAATTTATCATCACTCACATTTGGCAAGAGAGGACTCAAAGTTCCCCTACATGGTGTGGGGGGGGGTAGACCTGTGATTATCTCAAGCTTGGGGTTTGATATATTTGTGACTCCCATTCTTTGTTCTGGATGCAGGTTTGAAGCTATTATGTTGGTTGTGAGATGAGCGTTGGCGTGATTTCAGGAGTGTAAGTGGTGCTACTGACTGTATGAATATACGTTTGTCGTATCAACAATGGAGGTCACTTCAAATCCTGCCTCTTGCATTCTGTGCGCACGCTGCAACGTGGTACTATCACCGACTGGGACAAAGTCTATTACACAACCAATGGTAGCTATTATGGCAAGTGGCCAAAGTAAGTATTTAATTCTCTTTTTGCACTGCACGGTTATGACTGATATCTGTAACTGCAGCCAATCAAGAGCTTGCTTCCGAACTTGGACTGCTAACTGAGGACTGGCCCAGGGCGGATCACTGTTCTGCCAGGGAGGGTCTACAAGGGACCCTGGGGCAATATGATCCCTCTGAAGGGATTCGCTGGTCACAGCAGCACATATAGACCCGACCTCAGTGACATTTCCTCTATGCCTCTGCCTCCACCTCCTCCTCCCATTCCCAATTCTGTTCCCAATTCCATTTCTAGCATGGATTTCAATTCTGCTTCCAGTTCTGGTTTCATTTCCCTCCAGCCTTCCTTGGCTATATAGACCTTGTGTCGCATATGGATAGGGCGGTGTGTATGGATAGGGTGGTGTGTATGGATAGGGCGGTGTGTATGGATAGGGCAGTGCCCATAGATAGGGTGGTATGTATTGTGGGCTCTGGGTAGTTGGAAGGAGGGGTTGAACATATCCACCTAATGGTAGATCATTCAGGACAAGTATAGATGTCCTGATATAGCCAGGTATGTATTGAGGATTGCATGTATCCGAGTGAAGGCGATATATAGTGGGCATATATTCCTCTACCTGGGGACTCATGTTGAAGCCTGCAGGTTCATGATGGTTGTGAGGTGCAGGTTGTAAGATCTGGGGGCTTGGAGTAGTTGGTTGACCGTCAACGACGGGTTTGTTGGTGTGTGGTGGATGACCCTGTTGCGGCGATGGAGTGATTGCTGTTGACAGGGCAGGTGCCGATTCATTGGGGCCGGGTGTGGAACTTGCCTATTTACTAGCATCTAATGAGGACATGATGGAGTCGGATTGGTTATGAAGTGCAATGGAGAGCCTAGTATAGGCTGGGCGTGGTCAAACGGGTTGGGATAGAGTTGTGAAGACAATGAGATGGACGGGCTTGGAGTGGACTAGGAGCAGCTATATGAGGGCTTGCGGGGTCTGGGCCTAGTAAACTCTGCGATAGGGATTCTGTTGCGGCGATAGGGAGCTTGGAGTAGACTAGACGTGTGGTCACAATTCGGTGGGATTAGTTCGGGGGAGGGGTAGGAACAGTTGGGAGTAGGGTTATTTTGTGGTAGCTGCCAAGGCACGGTAGCGCGATTACCAGTAGTCCTGTTGCTCTGCCACCGGTATTTACAACCACTACAACCTCGCCACGTCCAGCATTGCGACAGAACTGTAGAGTACTGGTACACGAATATGTCCCAATCCCAAGTGCCCCCACCACCCATGAGGCAATCGCTAATTTGACTACTCGGGCACGTGGCAAAAACACCCATCTAGAATGCACACGAGTGCCCGTGCGGACTGTCTCTGCTCAAGCACACACCTTAGGCAAATACTGCAATCAGACCCAGGAGAATCTGACAATGTGGATAAGGCCAGTCATCAATGGCCGTTACACAGGTTGGCCACCGGGGATGCTGATGACCATCCACCTGTGCCAGAATACGAAGCCGATACTACTAGTAGTGCCGACCAGCGTAGGCTTGAGGCGTACGTTAAGAGCATTGATGACTATGAATGGGTGGAAGTGATCCTGAGTGAAAATCCCCCCCCCCCCTAATCCCCGTACCTTCCTGACCATCCTCCTGCCCACCCCCATTCTCACTCCTTCTAACACCTAACATCCTACACGTTAAACACAGCTACCACGACCGACGCCCCCCAGAAGGTATTTGCTATCCCCAGAAAGGCATCAGATTCGGGGGCGACAGACCAATACACACGGCAGTACCATGATGCGCGCATGCTTTGGATTTGTGACGGTGTTGGCTATAGGTATCGGCTTCCTAATCGGGGCTTTGTGCGGTTATTCTATAACCCTGGCTTCGATCAGACATGCTATTACCCCGACATATGCGGATCCCGCTCCGGCCGCCATTGTCATCGCCCATCTCGTAATTCTCACGATAGCCGAGTACGCTCTAGTCCTCGTCATTCGGGTTATGAAACCATCAACAGTTGGGACGGCCGATTGGTGTCCGGATGCGGATAGTGACTACTGTGAGATATATTGCGTAGTAGTCAATCAAGGCGCCATACGTTGTGTAAAGCGGAGGATCGGGTAGCGACCTATAGGTCGATATTAAGCACTGTTTGAGGAGATTGGAGGGGGATCCACTAGCCCCTTGGGAATATGCTCTGGTTCATGTATTTTTGCTATTCATATCATTGTACAGAGGAAGTTTAGTCAGGCCTCAACCCCCTCGTAAGCCGCAAACACATGATAGAGATTTACTCTAAGCTGCGTGTGTAGCCACCCCCTTGAGTGCTAGTTGCTAGTATATTTTAGGAAAAGGAGATTGAATCTAAGAAACTAGCAATACTTAGTATATAACCTGCTAACCTGGTCTTATGCGTATGGAGTATGTAAGGGAGACATATGGACCACGTTACGTTCTGAGAGCCCACCATTAGTTCTTCATAATCTTTCTACCTCCTCAACCCACCCCCCCATGACCATCTACCCCAGGCGGCTAATCTCAGCAGGATATCAGACAGTTGGAGCCACAGGTGATGGAGCCTGTTGAATTGGATTTGGCTCAGACGAGATATGACATTGTGGAGCTGCGTGAGAGGCTCTGTGTAGAGGCAGGTACCCAACTTGTTGGCTGCCGTGTTGTGAACCATACATAGTGGCAACACCTGCTCGGCCTTCACAGAGACCTGCTGAATGAACAGTATGAGTGTATTGTTGCTGTACCGCAACCAGCTGCGGGCGACATGCCAGCTCGGATTTGGCAGCATATTCACTACATTCTTGAGGCACTTCGACAACAGTTACCAGGGACAAGGGAGCACATGTTAGCATTTATTTACTTTGCACATGACATGATAGGCCATAGTAGATTCCTGATCCTCCTCCAGAAGCCCGTATTTCCTAACCTATGTACAGTCTATGAGAGAGTTCCTTCCCATCGTAATATATGGTCAGAGGCGCTTGCCAATATTACCTATTTTCGACTGTTGCCCAGCGGTGACTCGCCTCAGGATTACCACATGGGTAGGGATACCTCACGGGCATGGCGCAGGGTGGCCATTGGTATGAACCCAGATGTTGGAGGCTTGTACTGCCGCCTAGGGTCGATTATGCCATCTAGTGCCCTGCATCAACTCTTCAATTATTGTAAAGGTTTAGCTGTAAGCCACCCCTCTGGCCATGCTACGTTGGCCCCTGAGAGGCTTTCTGGACCCGTATGTGTGGGTACAAGTGTCCCTTGGGATCACATTAGTCAATTCCTTCTGCTCCACAGCATTAACATAAGGCATGGCATTGATGAAATTGACATCAAATCTGGTAACAGTCAGCAATTCGACGCTACTCTCTCTGTATACCTTGATGTTATGCATAAGGCTGTTGGAAACCTGGAATCTGACTGGAGTGTAAGGAGACTACCTACCAAGGACCCGGAAAAATAACAAATATTCATGCAAGATGTATAGTGCATATATCAGAATCTGCAATATTGTCGGACTCTATTAGTATGGCCTGATGGGGGACCTACTAAGTAACTTGAACATCCAGATTCCAATACCCCGTGCGAAGCGCCTGGCCTATTGGATACTTAACGCGGCTCTCGAGAGAGTTTGCGATCCAAATGTATTACTCCATCTGCATGTCTGGCTCATATTTATCTCTTGTGCAATTAGGTCAGGAGCAGCAATAAGGAAACCAGAGGTCAGATTCCCCTGGGAGGCCCTAGTAAATATGTTGAACAGTACAATTATCAGGAGGCCGGGCCATGTCATAATTGAAGATAAGGAGTTTCCTCGCGGCCCCTATGGCTGGCCATTATCAGAGGATTAGAGTCTCCGGGGCGTTGGCTGGGCTAGGGGCTACTTTCCTCAGGACTGGTTCAGAAATGTACACTGGGATGGCGGAGAACAGCAGCCTGCAGAGGTACCATCTATGGGAAATGCCCAGATTGAGTGCATACTATGGCTTTCCTCTCAGATAGTACACGTAAGGTCATCCCTCTCCCCTCCACCAACTTAGTTCCGATATCGCTAACTCTGTGGTATTGTAGGACAGTGAGTATCTAGCCGTCTATGGCAATCAGTTTTGGATACACACCAACCTGGCTAAGAGGATCCAGCCTGGGCCAGATTGCACACTGGGCCAGCCCTGGTGAGCATGTAGAGTAGGATTGGTAGTCAGGATGCAATGCCTGGTATTTCCTGTGCTGGTATAATTTAGATAACAATCACTGATATTTCTAGACACTAGTTATTAATATCCGGCCTTTACTCAACTTGCCAAGACTCCTTCGGCTTGTTACGACAAGCAATAATATTTCTACCACGATATCCAGTCATGGTATGTATATTTAGATCGCGTCCGATCCTGGGACCGTTAACACTGTAGGTAACGATTGCAGTACTACTCAAGGCAATAGGACAGTCGATGTGTTGATGTGGGAGTGTATGTAGTACTGGGAGTAATCTCATAAGTCATTAGGGTTGCGAGTCAGGGAGACGTAACAAGCGGCGGCTTGGCATACACATGTATTTCATCTTCGGTAGTAGTGGCAGGTAGCGGGGAAATACAACAAGCAAGTTCCTTACTCTGCGCAATCGGTGCCTACAGGTTATGAGCCTTCCACTTTAACGACACAACAAAACTACGAAAAAGCATAGAAGATAAACGGCCGCCACCGTCCTGCAGACTTCGGATCTTTTTCTCCCATTTGTCACTATCAACTGTCCCTACCGAGATTGTTCGCCTCCTGACCAGTATATGAAATATTTCTCTTCCTTCCTTTACCTATACATCAGAACCTACAGAATTGAGTGTTATCGCCATCTGCACTATCTCAAAAGTCTTAGATATATACCAGATGGGGCGCATGACTTTTCCTCTACTCGGTGATAGTAACTTTGGCCCCTGGAGGCAAAGGATGTTGGACCAATTGAAGGAGTGTGACTATGGTGGGTTGTTTCTGGGAGAGAAATCGTACCGGAGAGCGATGGAACTACGTCAGCCCAGGTTCAAGGCTACAACAAAGGGCTGCGAAAATGTTTCCGAATCACCACTATGATTCGGAATGCTATGGAGCCGTACATCAGTGCACAATACGCCTCGGAGAGATACGACAGAAAGCCTGAAAGTTTGTGGGAAAAGCTTGTGGAGGGATACAAGAAAGCTCTAGGTCTGGAGCTCTACTTCTTCTGATGCTCACTATTCGACTGCACTTAGGAGGTGCACAGGACGGTAGGAAAATACATCCATGAGTTTGGGAGAATCATGGACCGCTTGCGGGAGGCTGGGGAAGATGTCAATCCAAGGGAGAAGACCTTCTATCTGCTGAACGGATTGCCATCAGCATGTCACGAATGGCGCAATCCGCAAGCGACGATAGTGAAACCAGATTTGCCGGAGGAGCTGATAGCGGCAATTAAGGCGTGCGAGTCGAGGTTGAACCGGGACCGAGATGCCTTTAGTGATACCGTACATGTAGTAGGCAGCAGAAGATATGCGGGACAACACAGCAAAAGGGGTGGTGGAAGCAGGCGACCAGAGTTAAAGGCCACCACTGGATACAGGCAGAGAGGAGACGCGGATGAGAGTTGGACCTCTTATTATTGTCAAAAGAAACGACATGGGCAGACCAATTGCAGGAAGTTCAAGGCAGAACAAGCTAAAGGCATTGGCAGAGATAAGGCGAATGTCTTGGTGATGGCAGACCTACGCAAAACGGAGCCCAAGACGCGGGTGGTATTTATGGCTTTTACGTCTACACAATTGCGCGTGGTGCCGGTATGCTCGCTTCTAGATACCGGGGGCAGCACACCCGTCACCGGAGTCCGAGAAGACCTTTCTGGCAATTAACCCTGTCCACCTGGTGCGCGCAGGATTCGTGTTGCGAATAACACAGGGATTGAGGCCGGTGGCGTGGGTGATATGACACTTCTTGTGTCGAACAAGGCAGTCAAGTGGCAAAAGAACCCGGTTGTTTCTGGCGTACTATACGTAGCGGAATATGGGAGGAGCAGTCTGCTTTCAGTGTCCCAGCTTGGTGAGTCTAGCTACCTCATCAACTTTGGACAAGAGGGGGGAGCTACACTGAATTGGCGGGATGAGTTTATGGTTAGTCTGGAAGAGGTCACTGGTCTGTACGTCCTCAGGGCCAACCGCAGGGGGGAGAAAGAGAAATCAGTTGTAACACTGTGGCGGGAGGACCTGTAGTAAGATAGATCCCAAGGTTGCAACCACACCGAACAACTTCAAACTTATCAGCAAGAGTTCAGACAGGTGTAAGAGTCAAGTGGAGGGTAAAACTTAATATCGTTAAGCCTGACGCTTCACTCAATTAAGGTCACGAGAGGATTGATTGTTAGAGTAGCAGAATTCTTGCATAGACATTCCGGTTGTTTCGTCTTATGCCAGAAACTACCCCATGAGTTTACTCCAACCATTCAAGTGCGCCCTTCTCCGCTAAGGGTGGTCCGACACATCTTCTGGTATACCCTTTGGGCATGCATGTGACGACACACTCTAGTCGGTGTTCATCTTATGCGGTTACTGTTTCTGCGGCTCATTTACATTTTGCCTGGCTGAGTGAAAACTTCTTGGCATCAGTGTCTTGCCAGTGGCTAACCATCAAGACACCTGATGATGAACTGGACTATCTATGACACCCTTCCCATATGCATTGATCTCTACATGACCCCGGAATCTACCATGAGCGGTTTATCTATCTAGGATTTATGCTTCTCGGGCTTCCGGTGTCTTTCGCAGTATGCGCTGGTATAGGGGTGGTCCAAGGGGTACCAGCCATGACCGATACCTCAGATCCACCTTACCTGTTATGAATCGTGCTTTTAGTGTCTCTACACTTCACGGAAAGACCCTGTGGCATTGGGGACACTTTTGGGCTTGGTAGGTGTGAAACTCTCACCGCCATCCTGGCACCACCCGAGACTACATTTGGGACCCCCCTGGTTAACTGCCGTTAACCACGTTAGCTTTGGTCTATTTTACTGTGAACAACTTGGAGGAGGTACTCCACCTGCCACCCTATAGGGCGTTGTATACCCTCCAAACAGCCTACAGTCGACTGGATGGCAGTGAGGTATATGTTGTTGCCAGCAGGTATCCAAAGATTCCTCTTTGCTGGACTGCACACAACTACACAACTGTTTCCCCATGACGTCCGGGCCTCGGGGCAGGGCCGGAGTGGTATGATGGGAATAATGTCCCCGATTTACAGCTTCTTCCGAGCTGCCTGGCTCGCCCAATAGTATCTCCCGGGACCCCACATTCCAGTATTATACATGGCTTCGCGTGACAAATATTCTGCCCATTTTTCCCGACTCCCCAATGGACTTCATATTCAAAGGCCGGGTAACCAAGGACTTTGGACCGGGTAACCTGAGCCCCATGGCTGGGTAACCTGATCCTGAGGGTAGGGTAATCTTGTTTGGTAGACAAGATGACTTTTCCCTGTTACCCTGTCTATTCAGTTGCCGGAGATAGAAACTTCTCACCTTTCTCCAGTTACCCAGCCTAGCTGAGTGAGTGCCCCTTCACAGGTCCCTAAGCATGTTGACTCCACTCCGGGGTATAGCCAGGTACCCAAGTACCCTCCCACCGAATTCTGTTCATCTCGGAGCCCAGGCCATTGGGTCTTTGTAGGTCCAGTTCTTACTTGCCTGCCAGTTCCTACAAGTTTCTCTGCTGGCTACCTCGCTGGGTGTATGTTGCGGCTGACATAGCTCATGTATGCTGAGTTCTTACATCACTTCCCTCTTCTCCATGGTCCGTCCGGGACCATCAGTGTCGTTGCTTATTTCCATGACTTCATTCCCCCACGACCTTATGGTCCCTGGGCTTGGAAAGATATCTTTGATGGAAATCCAGAATAGCCTGTAAGCCTGTCCCTGCTAGCATGCCATAGGGCTCCTGTGAATTCTCCTCACCTCCAAAGCCTTCCCATCAAACCAGGTACTGGATGAAGGCCGATGGGAACTTTGCCTTTGCTCCACCATACTATTGTTTGTCCACAACAGCTGCGATAGCGTAACTTGGCTCATTGTCTACAAGTTCTGGGGTCGGAACCTCTTTGACCTGAGCCGATCCCGGATCCTCGCGATATGGTTTAAGCAACGTGAGATTGAAAACCGGGTGGTTGCTCCATCTGGCAGGCAATTGGAGTCCATATGCGTGGGCATCCAGTCGACGTTTGACAGCAAAAGGGCTAAGCATCAGATGCTCCAGCTTCTGCAATGCACGCTTCGTGCGGATGTTCTTTCGGTTCAACACCACCTAGTCTGCTTTCTTTGGCCATCCAGTGGCCACATCCTCCAAGGTAATATAGTCCAGTGATGGTAATCCTTTCTGGTCATACCATTTCCAGTGCCTTTCCAGTGCCGGTTGAATGGTTTCTCGAATCTCTTGCCGGGTTCCTTCCAGTTCCTTAACCAAGAGCTTATTGCTTGCGTGTATCCCTTGATTATCAGACACCATACCCGACCAGTTCGTCTGTGGGTTAAACCCATAATTAATCTCAAATTGTGACAACCTGGTGGATTCTTGCATGGAGGTGTTATATGCATCCTCTGCAAGTGCCAGTAGCGAAACCCAATCAACCTGTTGGTAGGAGCAGTAGCTGCGCAAGTACTGCTCTAGTGTCTGATAACCCCTCTCGGTCTGCCCATCAGTCTGAGGGTGAAATGCAGGGGAAAATATTTTGTTTTACTTGCAACAAGTGCATCAGACTCATCCAGAACTTGGATGTGAATCGGGTCTCATGGTCGGAGATGATTGACTCTGGGAGTCCATGAAGGCGCCAAACTTCCTTCAGGAATACCAAGGCAAGCTCCTTGATTGGTACCTCAGTACTAAGGGGTATGAAGCATGCCATTTTCGAGAATCTGTTCACAATGACCAGATCTTGGTATACGCTTCTGACTCTGGCAGCGCTACAATGAAGTCCATTGAAATCGCTGTCCAAGGCCATATAGGAATATCAACAGGTTCCAGCAGATCAAGCTTCTTGTGCCCGATGGACTTATTTCTTTGGCACGCATCACATGTTCGTACATAGTCTGTGATGTAATCCTCTATCTTAGGCCAATAGAAGTTAGCCCTAACCCTGCCCACAGTTTTGTAAGTCCCGAAGTGTCCGGCAATTTGGGAGTCATGTTTAGCCTACATGATTGTCTGCTTCAGATTCTGACCAGTGGGAACATACTACCGGTTCTTGTATAGGAGTAAGCCCTTTCCGTCATGAAGTGTCAGTGAACCTCTTTGTCACTAGCAGTTGTTGCCTTCCGGGTTCTTAAGTATTGTGGGTCTTGATTTATCACTACCCACAGCTGATCCAAAAAGGAAAACTGAAGCTGAAATCCTTGGCACACTTGGAACACCTGTGGTCGCAAGGTGTCCCGTTCCTTGCTCTCCACCCACTGTCTAGAGCGAAAAAATGACTGTGGCGGAATATCAGTCCCCCCTTCAGGGTGGTAGTCTCTACGCTGCAACAAAGCATCTGCCTTCTTATTCAACCACCCTTCTCAGTAAACCATATTGAAGTTAAATAGTTGCAGGAATTCAGCCAAGCGGTGCTGCCTACAGTTAAGGACCTTGGTATTATTGCAGTACTCCAAATGCTTATGCTTTATATAGATTAACAACTGGTCAGTTACTAACCATAGCAGATAGTCCTACAATGGGAGTCATTTCTTTGTTGTGGATATCATAATTAATCTCTGCTGGATGAAACTTCCAACCATGATAGGCCACTGGATACAAAGTCTCATCTCCACAGACCTGGGCGAGGACAGCTCCTAATGCAAAGTCAGCAGTATCGGTTTCCAGCTGGGTTGGCTGTTGAGGGTCAAAATGGACTAGGATAGGTTTGGACGTAAATGCCTCTTTCAAATGATTGAAGGCCTGCGCACAAGCAGTTGTTCATTCCCATCGGACGTCCTTCTTTGTCAAGTCCATCAGAGATTTTGCTATCTTGCTGAAACCCTCTATGAACCGACGATAGAAGTTCGTAAAGCCTATAAAGCTTTGAACATTGACAACACATGTCAGAGGTGCCCAATCCCTGCTTGTTTCCACCTTCACCAACAACACACAGATCCCCATATCAGCGATCTTGTATCCACAGAATTCAACTTCCCATTGATGGAAACTGGACTTCTTCATGCTTACACTTTGTCTGGCTTCCTCCAATTTCTCTATCACATATCTCACCAGTGCTACATGCTCTTCCATGGTTTCAGAGTAGATCAGGACGTCATCTATGTATGCAATAACTCCTTCATCCAAGAGGTCACGGAAGACCTGCCTGATCATACTCTGGAAAGTTGCCGGCGGGTTATATAACCCAAAGGGCATGACCGTGTATTCATACAGTCCATTTCCACACTGGAAGACCATCTTCAATTCGTCATGTTCTGCCCTTCTCAGAAGGTAGTAGCCATTCTTCAAGTTCAACTTAGTGAACAGCATAGCCTTTCCTAACCTATCTCATAGTTCTTTCATCAGAGGTAGATGATACTTACTCTTAACAGTGATCTTGTTCAGCTCTTGGTAATCCATTACCAATCATAATATACCATCCAGTTTTGGAACAAAGGGGAGAGGCGCTGCTGCCGAGGAAGTGGATCGCCGTAGCTTTCCGGTTCGCAGCAGCTTGTTGAGATATTCCCATTGTGCCTTAAGCCCCTTTCCCGGTAACCGATAGATAGGCTCAAACAGAGGTTGAGTCCTGGGTAGCAACTCAACTGTATGGTCATCCTTTAAGTGCTCCGGCAGTGCCTCAATCCATTGTTGACTGAAGGTATCCCCATAGTCCTTATACTCGGGGAGTAACTTAACTGTAATGTCTGCACCTTCCTCATCGGAGAATTGTACAATTCTCAACGGGTAGACATTACTAGGGTCTTTGGCGATTAACTCTTCACCTGTCCAGAACCCAAACCACCCCTGCTTTGCTAGGCAGTTAGCCTTGCAGAAATCTGAGCGCCAGGTTAGTGATCCTGTCTTCCAATCTATGTCAGGGTAATGGTCATCAACCAAGACATAGGTAGGTACCCATCCACCTTGGTGTCGGGCATATCCATGGCTTCAAAGCCTATCTCATTATGGTGGTCACCTATTCTCATCTCCAATAATTTGGTATAGTGCAGACCTGATCAAGGATTATGATTACAGCTTGCGTCGCTTATCGGTACCTGTGCTTTTCACTGTATACAAGGTGGCTGAGCTTGCTTAACCCATCGGCTACTTAGTACTGGCCCACTAGCTCCGCTATGCAGTAGCAGGAGTGATTCTGTGCTTACCTGTCTAGCTCCAATCTTCTAGTCTAAGTTCACCTACAGGTGGATAGACTTGGTATGACGAGGCAAGTTGTCATGTTTCTGCCTCTTCACTTGTCTGAGAGACTTAGTCATCTTGGCGTAACAATTTTGGGTCTCTTCCCATTCAACACCAGAGTGGCCACAATGGGTGGGTAAATGTTAATGGATTGGGATTCATTTTATCAATTCGCTAGAGTGTTTACTATTACGTCAGCACGATTTCAGGTACTAAACCCTCCTCAGCTAAACTTGCAAACAACACTGTTTATTTGATCAAGTCCAGTCTAAACCAATTCCCCTTGTACCAGACATAGAAACTTTCCCGAGGTGGGTAGAGGCCAGCTGTTGGACCGGTTCCAAGTGAAGCATCTAGCTTTCCCTGATATTGAGCGTCTCCTGCAGCCAGACCTCACCCAGCCTCAACCGAAATAATGTCCTATGACTTGCTCATCTAGCTAAGGAAATCTTGAAAGAAATCCGTATGGCTAGAACAAAGGAAATAACCAGAAACTCAACAAAGGAGAGATAGTCTATTCCACTGCGCGTGGCCCATAACATCTATCTGCCCACATGCCCTATGTGTAGTCAGTACCAGGCTTGTTCATGCAGTATAGTTGTACTTACCCATCCCTGAAGCCACTTCCGGGGTTCCTTTTCACCCATCCCTCATGGGTTTATAGATATGGGTTATTAAGGTCGTACCTTAAGCAGAATTGGTTCTTACCTATTCTGCGCCATCAGTATGAACCTCCATAATCTGAGGTGATACCTGTCGGACTTCAAGTAACTTCAACAAGGAAGCTGGAGGTGGTGCTTCGATGTGCTTTAGCCACTTGTGCATACCTGAGGGCGCGCTGACCAGGGCTGACTATTTCAACCCACGAGCCTGTTTGGATGAACTAACGACTGGGGACGGCATGGTACACTTCCTCCAGAAGTGACCAGTTTGTCCACACTTGGACTACTGGTTGTACTTTCTCCAATGTTCAGTCAAAGTCGAAGGGATTTCCTTATACTCTATAGCATATTCGGAAGTTGCTGGCTTTGCCTGCTTTCCCGTATTGAAATTGGTAGGTTTGGCAGCCCTCTGGGGCCTGTCTGGCCAAACCTTTTCCTTCTTTTTAAACCTGTGGGAAGTTGATCACCTGTCGTTCTTCTGGTCTGTTGGCTGAGACCGAAGAATAGGGTAGATAACACAGTCACTGAACTGGTTATTGTCTTCCAGGGTATGTTCGACTTTCTGAACAAGATCAAGGTACTCGTTCAAGTTGGTTGAATGGGGCTCCTTAAGTACCCACGCATTCTGGACCTCCTGGATAATGTCCAACTGTAGCTTATCTCATACCTGTACTGGGTCTGTATAGCTAAGCTTATACGTATAGTCAATTACCTGGTCCAGGTACTCATCAATGTGATATGGCTTTATCACGAGGTCTGGCCACTGGAGAAAAGATCAGTCTCATTCTGCTGCATCACGTCCCAAACTTTGTGTGAGCCGTTCCCCGAATCCTTTTCATGTTCTCAACGGTTTGCCGTTCTTAACAGGAACTCCAGTACCCTCAGCTGCCTCCTTATGGATATGGGAGTGCAGCTCTAATACTATACTCGGGTGGAGTCTTCTAAAAGGGGTATCACTAGGTTTTTCTTATCCTTATCGGTCAACCTGCACCTGGCAAAACACTGGAACTTAACCTCCACCAGTGTCAGGAGGCTAGCAAGTTCAGTGACCTTTCCCCTAAATGCTGGAATGCCACTCAGCATTTCCGGCTTCTTCTCCCACTATCTGGGGGATGGCCATGAGGTCGATCTGCCCCATAATTCTGCTCATATGATCTTAGCATGGCGGTCCCTCAGGCTTTCTTCTCATCGCTCCAATTATCTGTGCCAGTGCTAAGAAAGGCGGTTAAATCAGGGAGAGAATCGGTATCAGCCTCATCTCAACCGTCATGGTCAGAGTCCCCTGGATCTCCTCCCACTCCTGCTGCACCACCCCCAAGGGGCACATTTCCCTCTCCACTAGCTCCGGCATTTCTGCCTAGGGTCTCCCATGGTCTATCCTACCCATCAAACCGTTCTTCCTGGCCATCCTGATTCCCATCCTCGTGGAGCTTAGCCCCTGATGGTACTGATGCCGGTAGTGGAACAGGGCATCGCCCACTGTCAGGATTATGGTTAGGAGCCCCCTGAGCTATCTGTAAAATTGCCTGAGGCTCTGGAGCACGCAGGGGTTACATTGGGGGGCCAATATGTCTCCCTGACACACAATACCCACTTGTTGGTCCTGCATCGCCCTGCTTGGGCCTTCTTCAGTCCCTCACCAGGGTCCATGGTTCCTTCCTGCAACAATAGTAGTGCTAATGAACCCACCCCATACGGGTCTCTTCCGATTTACATCCCCACAGACCGAACCCGTTTTGGCAATTTGACCAACCGCTTGTAATCATGGGGAGCCCGGAGGGAAGAGCTGTTTTTAAGGGGACGGAGGGAATCACCAGTACCCAAGGAACAGGGCGAGCAGGTGTCCAGGGTCCTGGGATTGGAGCTCTGTGTGATGGAGCCTCGGGTGCTTGGTCTTCATAGCAATGTACCAGTTCAAAAACCTCCGGGTGAGGCTGCTTCTGGCGGCCAGAACCCAGGGGTAAACAATACTGCTGGTGGGTGTATTGTTGTAGGAGAGGGGTCAGGGATGGGTAATGGGACTGGCAGAGCTGTGGGTCTTAGGGCTGCGATGAGAGTTATAGCAGTTGCAACTAAAGGAAGTGTGGGAGAAATGATAGGAGCAAGGGTCGGATGAGGAGTAGGGTCAGGCGTTTCTGGTGCCATGATGCCCTTTGGCTTCGATGTCTTTGTGTTGACACAAGGTCGATCAGTTGGTCCAAATGCCGGACTTGCCGAACGACTGCCGGTAATTGAGGAGCAGAATTGATAGAGAGCCCGTTGATGCTCTTGTGAAGGAGGAAGTGTAGCTGTAGCCGTCGCCCTTGAGCCTTTCCACCATTCGTCTAACTGCACAGCTTAGGGATGCGCTTGTAACAGGGGCACCGCTAGGAAGATAGAACCCAAGGCTGCGACCGGACCAAACAACTTCAAACTTCGCGCCAAAAGTTCACACAGATGTAAGAGTAAAGTAAGTGGTGAAACCTAATATCGTTAAGGCTGATGCTTCACTCAATTGAGGTCTTGGGAGGATTGATTGTTGGAGTAGGAGAGTTCACGCATAGACTTTTCAGGTAGTTTTATCTTCCGCCAGAAACTCTCGCATCAGTTTCCTCCAACCATTCCAGCACACCCTGCTCCCCTAAGGGTGGTCCGACATGTCTCCTGGCACACCTTTTGGGCATGCATGTGTCGACACAGTCTAGTGGGCATTCACCTTATGAGGTTATCATTTCTGCGGTGCATTTCTATTTTGCTGGCTGGAGTGAAACCCTCTTAGCATCGGTGTCTTGCCAGTGTCCAACCATCAAGACCCCAGTTGAACTGCACTACCCATGAAACCCTTCCTGTATGCATTGATCTCTACATCACCCTGGGAGCTTCCGAGGGCGATTTATCAATCTACTATATATGAGTCCTGGGGTTCTGGTGTCTTCTGCAGGATACGGAGGTCCGGGAGTGATCCAATGGGCGCTACCCATACCCACTTCCTCTGATCTAACTTACCAGTGGTAGGAATCGTGCGTTTAGCATCTCTGCTCTTTCCATATAGAGCCCGTGGTGCTGGGGACACTTTCGGGCTTTGTGGGTGTAAAACCCTTCCGGTCACCACGGCACCACCCGTGACTACCTTCGTGCCCGCCACGGTCAACCCCCGTTAACTTTATCAGTTTGGCTCCGTTTCACTTAGAGCAACTTGGAGGAGGTACCCCACCTGCCACCCCATGCCCCTTCATACATCCGGTGAACAGCTAATGGTCGACAGGACGGCAGCGATGTATACAGTGTTGTAAGCAGGTCTCTAAAGATCCTTCTATGCTAGACTACACACAACCACCCAACTGTTTCCACATGACATCTGGGCCTCCAGGCAGGGCCAGAGGGGTAAGATGGGAATAATGTCTCCAATTTACAGCTTCTTCGGAGCTGCGCAGCTCATGCAATGGCATCTCCTGGAACGCCAGATTTTAGTATTAGGTATGGCTTGGCATGACAAACATTCCGGTCCGTTTTCCCAAGCTCGCCAAGGGACTTCATAGTGAAAGGTAGGGTAACTCAGGAGTTTGGACAGGGTAACCTGGGCCTCATGGCAGGGTAACCAGATCCTGCGGGTCGGGTGACCTTGTGCGATAGATAAGATGACTTTTCCCTGTTACCCTGTCTATTTTCTCTCTGGGGATAGACGCTTCTGAACCTTGTCCAGTCACCTGGCCTAACTGACTAACTGCCCCTTCAGGGGTCCTGAAGTACCCTGACAGCGCTCCCAGGTGTACACGGGTACCTATGTACCTGGCTAGGTGATTCTGTTTATTGCAGAGGCCGGGCCATCGGGTCTCCGTAGATCAAGTACTTACTTGCCTGCCGGTTCCTACCGGTTCGCCTCCTGGCGACCTGTGTGGGTATAGGTTGTGACTGCCATACCAGATGTATGCTAGGTCATTACATCACTCCCCTTGTCTTAACGGTCCGCCCTGGACTGTTAGTGTCATCGCTTATTTCCAGGACTCAATTCCCCCAAGACCCTATAGTCCCTGGCCTTCGACCGATACCTATGGTGGAAAGTCAGCTTAGGCTGTAAGCCTGTCCCCTCGAGCATCTCATATCACTCCCATGAATTCTCCTAGGCTCCGTACCTTTCGCATGAAACTAAGTACTTGACGAAGCGCAACGGGAACCGCGCCTTTGCTCCACCGTACTATCGACTGTCCGCAACAGACTCAATAATGTAACTTGGCTCATTGTCTACAAGTTCTGTGGTGGGGACTTCCTTTACCCTTCCTGATCACGCATCCTCGCCATATGGTTCGAGGAATGTCACTTTCAAAGCTGGGTAGATGCTCCATCTGGCAGGCAGTTGTAGTTTGTATGCTTGGGAACCCACCCGACGTTGGAGCACGAAAGGGCTAAACGTCCAGTGATGTAGCTTCTCTGTCGCACACTTTGTACAGATGTTCTTTTTGTTCCACATCACACGATCCACCTCCTTCGTCCGCCTAGCCGCCACGTTCTCCTCGGTAACACCGTCTGGTGACGGCCGCCTTTTCCGGTCGACCCATTTCCGTTGCCTTTCCTGTGCCTGTTGAATTGTTTCTCGAATCTCTTGCCAGGTTCTTTCCCATTCCTTAAGCAAGGGCCCACTGCTAGAGTGCATTCCCTGATTATCAGATACCACAATAGACCAGTATGTCCATGGGTTAAACCCATAATTGATCTCAAACTGTGACAACCTGGTGGATTCTGATGTGCAGGTGTCCTATGCATACTCCGCAAGGGGTAGTAGTGAAACCCAGTCATCCTGTTGGTAGGGGCAGTAGCTACGCAAGTAGTGCTCCGGTGTACGATTAACCCTCTCAGTTTGCCCATCACTCTCAAAGTGGAATGTAGTTAAAACCATTAGTTTTACTTGCAATAATTGCATCAGAGTTATCCAGAACTGGGAGGTGAATTGGCTATCTCAATGCGAGAGGATTGACTCTGGGAGTCCATGAAGGGGCCAAACTTGCTTCAAGAATATCAAGGCATGCTCCTGGATAGTTACCTCAGTGGTTAGGGGTATGAAGTGCACTATTTTTGGGCATCTGTCCACATTGACCCAGATCTTAGTGTACCCTTCTGACTCTGGCAGAGCTACAATGAAGTCTACTGAAATCGCTGTACAAGGCTCCATAGGAACATCAGTAAGTTCCAGCAGACGAAACCTCTTGTGCCTGTTGAACATGTTTCTTTTGCATGCAACACATGTTCGTACATAGTCTGCAATGTGCTCGTCCATCTTAGGCCTATAGAAGTTAGCCCTAACTCTGCCAATGGTTTTGTAAGTCCTGAAGTGTTCCGCGATTTGGGAATCATATTCAGCCTCCATGATTGTCTGATTCATATTCTGACCCTTCAGGACATACCACCTGTTCTTGCACAGGAGCAAGGTGTTACGGCCACCTGGTATGAGGGTTGCAGGGGGCTTGGGGGTTTTTGGTTGTAGATAGCCGAGGTCGCGGCTGTGCGAAGGTTACGGTTTACCGCTTAGGGCAACGGGGATTAGTGATCAGAAGGATTTCCTTTGTCTATATAAGGAGGGTGTGCCCCCCTTATTTTATTTTCTTTATGCAACCTGGTATTTTCCTACCTACACCTGTACTTAGGATTTACAACTCTCTTAACATTGTGTTACCTGAACCTGTGAACCCTGACCCCAGACTCCGGAACCCTTGTCCCCAAACCCCGGAGCCCCAGTGCCACTACATCCTGCCTGTACCTCCGTCCCGGAACCTCGCCTAGTCTCCCGTGGTGTGCCTTGGACTACCTGCAGCCAGTTGCACACCGACCCTGCCCGTTACACAAGGTTGCATCTACAAGGATCCAACCTACATCACACGATGTGTCGCCCCCTGGACGTCACCCCAGACCTCTTTGGACATCTTACCTATGCCGGCGGCTTCTCCGATAAACAGATAGGAAACCTTACTCATGAAGAATGGTTCAACCACCGAGCCCGTCTCCGGGACCTTCTGGTCCGGACCGTGAACCTCCCCGCACTGCCCGAGTCCCGCGCTGTACAACAGCTACAGCCACAACTCCTCACCCTCACCGAAGAACTCCAGACCCTCCGCCTTGAAGGACAAGGCCTCGAGACCCGACTTGCCACCACTGAACAAGACCTCACCCACGCCAATGCCACCATCACTTCGTTTAATAACGCCCTCACGAACGCCCCGGCTGGCGCTGCCGCAGGTCCTGGCCCAGGCAAGAAGGCCTCCATCCCCAACCCCGCGAAGTTCGATGTCGCCATGGACAAGTTCCGCCCCTTCCCTACTCCGCTGCGCATGAAGCTCCCTGGAGACCACAACTGCTTGAGTAATGAACAGCACTGCTGGGCTTTCGCTGTCGGCCTCTTTACCGGCCAGGCCTTCTTACAGGTCCAACCCAACGTCACGCCGGAGGGTATTAACTATGCGCACACCCAGGTACTGCTAACTGAGCTGGAACTTGCCTTTGGAGACCCCAACTGGGGAGCCATGGCAGAAAGAGGGCTGAAGAACCTCTACCAGAAGAACCGGACCTTTGTGGAGTACTTGGCGGATTTCCAACGCTTGGCCGCCGACACCGCGTGGAATGACGTGGCAAAGAAGACCTCCCTCTATAAGGGCCTTAGCGAAGAATTAAAGACCGCGCTCATGAATATCGCCAACCCCCCCAATCACTTATCGACTACAGCAACCTCCTAAAAAAGCTGGACAATAATATCCGGGCCCGGGCAGCCGACAAGAAGGGTTCCTCCTCCTCCTCCTGGCATACTCCAGCTGCCACCCAGCCCCCGACAAACCCCCGTGACTCCAGCCACCACAGGGACTGGCACCGCCCCGGGTCCTATGGACCTATCCTCAGGCAGGCGTGCCATCACGGATGCTCAACGACAAGAGAGGATGAGGAGAGGATTGCGCCTCTACTGTGGGGGACATCGACACATGGCACGGGACTGTCCGAACAAGAAACCCCGGCGCATGAATGGCGCTGCCACCTCCCCCTTCGACCCACCCATGGTACCGCAAAACACCCGTCCCAAGTCCGAAGAGTCGGAAAACCAGTCGGCCCATGTGCAGAATACGGCACTGACATGGGACTTGTTCAGTCTTGCCATCATTTGTTTTTATCTAGTTTGTCTTTGGATCAAATGGAAAATGGAATTGAGGATAACCACTTGGTGATCGCTGGGGACATCATAGACCACCAAAACGTAATCCGATCCCACGCCCTTGTTGACTCTGGAGCAACTGGATATGCAGTCATAGACAAACACTACGCTAGCCGCCACCACCTCCCCCTGTATGAAATCCCCGAAGCCATTGAACTAGCGGTGATCGACAGAAGGCCAATCAGCTCCGGCGCTATCACCCACCTAACCAAGATCCACCTGAAGATTAATGACCACCTAGAGTTCCTTCCCGCATTCATCAGCACGCTGGGTGGTTACCCCCGCACTCTTGGCATCCCCTGGCTGAAACAACACGACGTGACCATACGTTTCGCTAGCAATAACATCACCTTCAAATCGGACCATTGCCTGGAGAATTGCACCTCCGATGTAACTGGCATCCAAGGTGTGGAGGAGGAGCTCCCACATTTTCTTAAAGCATATGCCACTCAACGCGCCTTGGGGCACAAGGTACTGGATAAAGAGGAAGCCAAAGCGATCATCCTGCAGGAATGCCATGACTTCCTACCCCTGTTCAGCGAGAAAGAACAAACTCAACTGCCCCCTCCTCGAGCGACCAACCACACGATCCCTCTGGCACCTGGTTTCACCCCCCCGTTTGGTCCCCTCTGTAACCTGTCGCCCCGGGAGCTGGAAGCCTTACGGGAGTGGTTGGACGAGAACCTGGACAAGGACTTCATTCATCCCTCCACCTCGCCTGCAGCCTCCCCGATCCTGTTCATTAAGAAAAAGGACAGATCATTACGCCTCTGCGTCGACTATCGTGGCCTAAACCAGGGAACCATCAAGGACAGTGGCCCCCTCCCCCTCCTAACGGAGACATTCATGCAAATCTCCAAGGCCAGGATATTCACCAAGCTAGACATCCGTGCCGCCTATAATCGAATACGGATGAAGAAGGGCGAGGAATGGAAGACTGCCTTCCGGAGCCGGTATGGGCTGTACAAGTCCAAGGTGAGGCCGTTTGGCCTTGCGAATGCCCCCGGCTACATTCCAGGCCTCTGTCAATAAAGCGCTGAGACCTGGCTTGGACCACTTCTGTACGGCTTACCTTGATGACACCATGATATACAGCGAGACCGAGGAAGCACACATTGAGCATGTCCGATGGGTCCTTCAAGCACGGACCGATGCAGGGTTGGAGGTCAAGCCGCAAAACTGCGAATTCCATCTGAAGGAAGTGGAATACCTGGGGTTTATCATAACAACCAAGGGCATTCATATGGATAACGCAAAGGGGGAAGCGGTAATAGCATGGCCCATACCCGACTGCGTGCGTGATGTCCGCGCTTTCCTGGGCTTCGGCAACTTTTACTGGCGTTTGATATGGGCCTTCTCCCGCCTGGCCCGCCCCCTGACGGCATTAGCCAAGAAGGTTCAGCCATTTCTCTGGACCCGAGAATGTCAGCAAGCCTTCGACAAACTCCAGGCTGCATTCACTACCGCCCCCGTACTGGCTCATTTTGAGTTCCTTAAGGACGTCATCATAGTGACCCACGCCTCAGACTTCCTGTCTGCAGGTATCATGTCCCAGCGGAATGACCAGGGTGTCATGCATCCAGTTGCCTTCTACTCCTGCAAGCACACTCCTGCCGAATGCAACTACGATATCTACAATAAGGAGCTGATGGCGGTGGTACGAGCCTTCGAAGAATAGAGATGCTACCTAATTGGAAGAAAAGTTACTATCCTGACTGACCATCAAAACCTGAAGCACTTTACCACCAAATGGCTCCTCAACTGCAGACAGGCTCGATGGGCGGAGTTCCTCACCCAATTTAATTATTAGATCGAGTACCAACCAGGGAAGTTGCATGGCAAAGCAGACGCCTTGACTAGGATGAAGGGAGAAATGGAGGAGGAAGCGGAAGAAAGGAAGGCCACCTGACTCAGGTGGTACTCAAGTCCCAACCTATGGGGTTGTTGGCGAATCTCACGCTCCCAACGGGAGCGTCACCCCTAGAAACCCTCTGGCAGGAGGCCTATGAGGCTGACCCGGTGCCCAACCAGATCCTGAAGGCGTTAGACCAGTGCGACCGGCACTCCCATGTCACCTCTATCGCAGAGTGTAAGCATGGTGGAGACCGCTTAGTGTTCCGTGACCGCTAATATGTAGCTTGCCATGACCAACTGCGACTACGACTCATCCAGGAGATCCACGACCGCCCTGCCGCTGGACATCCTGGAAGAGCCAAGACCCATGAATTGACCTCCCATATCCGGGCCCGGGCAGCCGACAAGAAGGGTTCCTCCTCCTCCTCCTGGCATACTCCAGCTGCCACCCAGCCTCGACAAACCCCCGCGGCCCCAGCCACCACAGGGACTGGCACCGCCCCGGGTCCTATGGACCTATCCTCAGGCAGGCGTGCCATCACGGATGCTCAACGACAAGAGAGGATGAGGAGAGGATTGCGCCTCTACTGTGGGGGNACCGCCCTGCCGCTGGACATCCTGGAAGAGCCAAGACCCATGAATTGACCTCCCGCCGTTATTACTGGCCCGGCATGTGTCGAGACATAGGCAGGTTCGTGAAGAACTGCCATACTTGCCAACGGAGCCACACGTCCCGCCACGCTCCTTTTGGTATCTTACGACCACTGCCTATTCCGGAGAAACCCTGGGAACATGTCTCCATGGATTTTGTTACCGGCCTTCCCTGGAGTAAAGGACATGATGCGATCCTAGTGGTGGTGGACCGCCTGACCAAGATGCACCACCTAATCGCCTGTAGGACTTCTATAGAGGCCTCTATGTTGACGGAGCCCTACCTGGCACACATATGGAAACATCATGACCTCCCCCCACCAGTGACCTCCGATAGGGGCACGCAGTTCACCTGCGAGTTCGGGGAGGCTGTTTGCTGCCAACCACAGATCACCTGTAAGATATCGACCGCCTTCCACCCACAGACCGACGGTCAGACCGAACGAGTCAATGCCATTATGGAACAGTACCTGCGCGCCTTTGTCAGCTACCAACAGGATGACTGCTCTCAGTGACTACCCATCGCCAAGTTCGCGGCAAACAACCTTGCTGCAGAGACACCAGGCCTGTCGCCTTTCTTCGCTAACCACGGATATGACCCTAGAATGGATTTCCTGAACGTGCCCCCAGCACCGGACGACAGCCCGTATACAGGAGAATTTGCCAACCGCATGCAGGACATACACGACCATCTGCGCTCCGAAATCTCTTACGCCCAAGACCCTCAGCAGGAGTATGCCAGCCAGGGACGCTTACCTGCCCCACACTTCCAGGTAGGAGATCACGTTTGGCTGAACGCGAGAAACATCCGGACCCGGCGCCCCTCCCTGAAGCTCGACAACAAACGTTTGGGACCCTACCCTGTGATGGCCCAGATAGGAACACACGCCTACCGCCTAGAACTCCCGGCCACAATGCGTATCCACAATGTGTTCCATGTGTCGCTGTTGCATCTCGCGGCCCAGGACTCACTCCCAGGACAGGCAGTACCCCCTCCCAGACCGGTGGAAGTGGACGGAGAAGAGGAATGGTTGGTGGACAACGTGTTGGACTCAAGGATGACCAGGAACCGTCTAAGGTACCTGGTAAGGTGGAAGGGATATGACGAGGCAACATGGGAACCCGCAGAGGACATAAACGGACTGGCTGCTACCGACGACTTTCACCAACGATACCCAAACAAACCCGGACCTCTGGCTGAACAGGAGTAGCACGCCTCAGAGGCCTTTGGCATCGGAAGGGGGAGCTAGTGTCACGGCCACCAGGGTACGAGGGTTGCACAGGGCTCGCGGGTTTTTGGGTGCAGATAGCCGAGGTCACGGCTGTGCGAAGGATATGGTTTAGGGCTTAGGGCAACGGGGATTAGTGATCAGAAGGATTTCCTTTGTCTATATACGGAGGGTATGCCCCTCTTATTTTATTTTCTTTATGCAATCTGATAATTTCCTACCTACACCTGTACCTAGGATTTACAACTCTCTTAAACTTCGCGTCACCTGAACCCATGAACCCTGACCCCGGACTCCTGAACCCTTGTCCCCGAACCCCGGAGCCCCAGTGCCACTACGTCCTATGGGTACCTCTGTCCCTGAACCTCGCCTAGTCCCCCGTGGTGTGCCTTGGACTACCTGAACCCCGTCGCGCGCCGACGCTGCCCGTTACACAAGGCCCTTTCTCATGTGAAGCGGTGGTGAACCCCTTTGTCACTGGCAGTCGTTTACTTCAGGATTCTTAAGTATTCCTGGTCTTCCTTTATCGCTACCCTCAGTTGATCAAAAAAGAACCACTGGAGCCGAAATCCTTGGCACACCTGCAACACCTGTGATCGCAAGATGTCCCATTCCTGGCTCCCAACCCACTGTCTAGGGCGCAAAAACGACTGTGGCGGAAAATCACTCCCCCCTTCAGGGCGGTAGTCGCTATGCCACAACAAAGCATCTGCCTTCTCATGCAACCGCTCTTCTCGGTAAACCACCCTGACGTTAAATGGTTGCAGGAACTCCGCCCACCGGTACTGCCTATAGTTATGGACCTTGGTACTCTTGAAGTGCTCCAAATCCTTATGATCTGTATAGATCACCAATTAGTCAATTACCAAGTGTAGCCGATGATGCTATTCCTTGAATCCAGCCACGGTGGCAGTTATTTCCTTGTCATAGACAACATGATTAATCTCTGCTTCGTGAAACTTCCAAGTATGATCGGCCACTGGGTGCTATCTGTGATCTTCACAGAACTGGGAGAGGATGGCTCCTAATGCAAAGTCACTACGGTCCGTTTTCAGCCAGGTTGGCCATTCACGGTCAAAATGTGCTAGGATGGGTTTGGACATAAACGCATCCTTCAATTGATTGAAGGCCTGCGCACAAGCAGGTGTTCATTCCCATTGGACATCCTTCTTTTCCCAATCCGTCAGAGCTTTTCCTATCTTGCTGAAACCTTTGATGAACCGACAATATAAGTTTGCAAAGCCCATAAAGCTTTGAACATCGACGACACATGTCGGAGGTACCCAATCCCTGATTGTTTGCACCTTCTCCGACAGTATGGAGATCCGCATATCAGGGATCTTGTATCTGCAGGGTTCGACCTCGCATTCACGGAAACTGAACTTGTTTATGGTTGTACAGAGTTTGGCTTTCCGCAATTTCCCCATCGGGTGCATTACCAGCGTGACATGCTCTTCTATGGTTTCGGAGTAGATCACGATGTCATCCCTGTATGCAATAACCCCAGAATCCATGAGGTCCTGGAAGACCACATTCATTATACTCGGGAAAGTTCGCGGGGCATTACATAACTGAAACTGCATGACCGTATATTCATACAGTTGATACCTGCACTGGAAGACTGTCTTCTATTCCTCACCTTGTGCCATCCTCAGGAGGTAGTAGCCGTTCTTCAAGTCCAATTTTATGAACACAACCGCCTTTCCTAATCTATCTTGCATTTCATTCACCAATGGTAGAGGATTCTTGCCCTTCACCGCGATTTTGCTCAGCCCTCGGTCATTGATCATCAACCTTAATGTAGCATCTGGTTTTGGCACAAAGAGGATTGGGGCTGCTGCGGAGGACCTGGATCGCCCCAGCTTTCCCAGTCGCAACATCTTGTTGAGATATTCCTGGAGTCCCTTGAGCTCCTTTTTGGATAATTGATGGATAGGCCTAAATGGAGGTTGAGTTCCGGGTTGCAACTCAATCGTATAGTGACACTGTGAGTGCTCTGGTAGCTTCCCAATCCATTCTTCACTGAAGATAATCCATAGACCTTATACTCAGGTAGTACCTTAACCATAATGTTAGCACCTTCCTCATCAGCGAATTGTACAATCCCCAAAAGGTACACGTTACCAGGGTCTTCGGCTAGTAAATCTTCATCGGCCATGAACATTAACCCCCCCTGCTTTGCTAGGCGGTTAGCCTTGCAGAACGCTGGGTACCAGGTCGGTGATCCTGTCCTCCAATCCATGTCAGTGTTATGGCCCTTCAACCAAGACATAGGTAGGTACCCATCCACCTTGGTGTCCGGCATATCCACAACTTCAAAACCTTTCCCATTATGGTGGTCGCCCATTTCCATCTCCAATGATTTGGTATAGTGCAGACCTGACCATGGAATGTGATTACCGCTTAGGTCGCTGATCGGCACATGCACTTTTCACCGTATACAAGGTACCTGAGTCTGCTTAACCCATCAGCCACTATGTACTGGCCCAGTAGCTCCACTATCTAGTAGCAGGAACACTTCGGCGCTTACCTGTCTAGCTTCAATTTTTTCAGTCTAGCTTCATTCGGAGGTGGATAGACTTGGTATGACGAGGCAAGTGGTGATGTTTCTGCCTCTTTGCCTGTTTTAAGGGCTAGGTCATCTTGGCTTAATAATTGTTCTCTTGCCTTTCGACACAGGACCGGCCACAATGGGTCAGTAAACGTTCAGGGATTGGAATTTGTCTCATCAATAGCCAGTGTGTTTACTATCATGCTAGCATGATTTTGGGTAGTAAACCCTCCTCCGGTAACCTTGGAAATAACTCTTTTTATTTGACCAAGTCCCGCCTGAAACAATTCCGCTTATACTAAATATAACAATTTTCCTCGAGGTGGGGTAGAGGTCCGCTGTTGGACCGGTTCCAAGCAAAGCATCACTGCTTCCACAAGGTCGAGCGTCTTCTCCAGTGAGACCTTACCCTATCTCAACTGAACTAAAGTCCTATGACCTGCCACTCCAGCTAAGGAAATGCTGAAAGAAATGCGTATAACTGGAACAAAAGAAATAACCAGAAACCGAACAAAGGAAAGCTAGCCCATTTCTCAGTGCGCGGTCCGAAACACCTATCTGCCTATACCGCATGGGTGTAGTCACTGCCAGGCTCGTTCAGGGAGTTAGGGTGCTTACCTATCCCAGAAGCCACTTCCGAGATTCCTTTCTATCCATCCCTTATAGGTCTATGGATACGGGTTAACAAGTTTATTCCTTAGTCCGAGTAGGTTCTTACCTATTCCGAGCCGTCAGTGTCAACCTCGATATTCTGAGGTGATGCCTGTTGGACTTCAAGTATCTTCGACGAGGAAGCCAGAGGTGGCGCTTCGACATGCTTTAGCCGCTTGTCTGTAGGCGCAGGCTCGCTGAGCGGGGCAGACCATTTCAACCCAGGAGCCTCTTTGGAAGAACTAACAACTGGGGACACTGTGGTACACTTCCCCGGAAGTGACCAGTTTGTCCACACTTGGTGCACTGGTTGCGCTTTCTGCGACGGTGAGTCAATGTCCACCGGTTTTCCTTATACGCTATCGCATACTCAGAAGTCGCCGGCTTTGCCTGCTTTCCCGCATTGCAATCAGTAGGTTTGGCAGACCTCCTGTTTTGTCTGGCCAAACCTTTTTCCTTCTTCTTAAAGGCTCCAGAATTCGATGACCTATTGTCCTTCGTATCCGTTGGCAGAGACCATTGGACCAGGCGGACAACTCGGTTACTGAATGAGGTGTGGTCTTCCAGCCTGTGTCCAACTTTCTGAAGAAGGTCAAGGTAGTTGTTCAAGTCAGTTGGATGGGGCTCCGTGAGTGCCCACGGATTCCGAACTTGTCGGGTAATGTGTGACCGTACCTTATCTCGTTACTGTGCTGGATCTGAATAGCTAAGCTTACACGTGTAGTCAATTATCTTGTCCAGGTACTCACCGATATGTTGTAGCTTCATCACTAGCTCTCTCACTGGGAAAGTGATCGGTCTCGTTCACCTTGGTCACCACTGAAACCTCGTTTCAGTCATCCCCAGAATCCTTTCCACGTTCTCAACAGGTCACTGTTATCAACAGGAACTCCAGTACGCGTGGCGGCCACCTTATTGATGTGAGAGTGCAGCCCTAGATACCATGTTTGGGCAGTGTCTTCTAAAAGGGATATCACCATGTTAACCTGGTCCATATCGGTCAAGCTGCACCTGGCAAAATAATCCAACTTCACTAGTACCAGCATCACGAGGCTGGCAAGTTCCTTGACCTTTCCCTTAAATGCCGGAATGCCCGTCAGCCTTTCTGGCTTCTTCTGCCACTGCCAGGAGGATGGCCACGAGGTCGATCTGCTCTGCAGTTCCCATGATAGCTTCTTAGCCTGGTGGTTCCACCGCCCCTTGTTCTTGCGGCTCCAGTAATCTTTGCGAAGGCCGAGAAAGGCAGTCAAGTCAGGGAGAGAGTCGGCCTTGTCATCATGAGGACTGTCATGATCAGAGTCCACCGGATCTCCTCCCGCTCCTGCTGTACCACTGCCGGGTGGTGCATTTCCATCTCCACCACCCCCAGTGTTTACACCTGGGGTTTCTTGTGGTCTATCATACCCCTTAAACCGTTCCTCTTGGCCATCCTGACTCCCATCCTCGGTGGGGTTAGCCCCTGATGGTACTGATGCCGGTAGTGGAACTGGGCGTCGCCCACTCTCAAGAGCTGCGTTTGGAGTCCCAAGAGTTATCCGCAATAATGCTTGAAGCTCGCAACAGCTCAGGGGTTGCATTAAGGGGCCCGCATGCCTCCATGACCCACAATACCCACATGTTGGCTGTCCATCTCCTTCCTTCTGCCTTCCTCTGTGCCTCACTAGGGTCCGTTGTTCCTTCCGGCACCCTGATAGGTGGTACTGAATCCACCGCATACTGGTCTCTTTCGATTTGCAGCCCGACAGGCGGAACTTCACTTGGCTGTCTGACTGGCCCCTTGTCATCGTGGGGAGCACGGATGGAACAGTTGGTTTTGAAGGGGCAGAGGGAATCACTAGTAGCCACGGAACGGAGCAGGAAAGTGTGCGGGGTCCATGGATTGAAGTTCCCCGTGATGGAGCCACGGGTGCGTGCTCTTGCTCGCGCCTTACCTGTTCAAAAACTCCCTGTGACGGCGCCCGCAGTGGCCGGAAGACAGGGGTAACCATTACTGCTGGTGGGAAGACTGTGGCAGGAATGGTATCAGGGGCGGGCAATCAATCTGGTAGAGTTGTGGGTCTTGGGGTGGCAATGGGAGGTATGGGAGTGGCAACTGAAGATGTTGCAGGAGCAATGATAGGAGCGGGGGTCAGACTAAGAGTAGGGTCAGGGTATCCGGTGCCGTGATACCCTTTGGCTGCGATGTCCTTTTCTTGACACGACGTCCGTCTGTTGGTCCAAATGTCGGACTTCCACAACAATTGCGTATCGCGATCCAGCAAACATGAGTTATGGCAGTCGGAACCTATACCCATACAGGCAGCCAGGAGGCGAATGGGTAGGAACCAGCAGGCAAGTAAGTACTTGATCTACACAAACCCGATGGCCCAGGCTCCGAGAATGAACGGAATCAGCTGGCCAGGTACTCAGGTACTTGGGTACACCCGGGAGCTGTGTCAGCATACTTAGGGACCTCCGCGGGGGTAGTCACTCAGCTAGGCCGGGTAACTGGAGAAAGGTCAGAAGTGTCTACCTCCGGCAATAGAATAGACAGGGTAACCGGACAAGGTTACCCTACCCTCAGGACCAGGTTACCCTGCCCAAAGTCCTGGGTTAACCTACCTTTCAATGCGAAGTCCCTCGCGGAGTTCGGGAAGAATGACGGCAATGTTTGTCATGCGAAGCCATGCATAATACTGGAATCTGGAGTTCCGGGAGATACTATTGGCCGTGCTAGGCAGCTGGGAAGAAGCTGCAAATTGGAGACATTGTTCCTATCATACCCCTCGGGCCCCGCCTTGAAGCCTGGATATCAGGGGCACATGGTTGCGTAGTTGTGTGCAGTCTAGCAAAGTGGATTCTTTGGAGACCTGCTTGCAACACGGTATACATCGCTGCCATCTGGTCGATCGTATGCTGTTCGCAGTATATACAATGGGGCATAGGGTGGAAGGTGGAGCACCTCCTCCAGGTTGTGAGGACCAAAATGGACAGAGTTAGCGGGTGTTAACCATGGGGGTCCCGCAGGTCGTCCCGGGTGGTGACATGGTGACTGGGAAAGTTTTACATCTACCAAGCCCCAAAGTGTCCCCGACGCCATAGGCTCAGATAGGGAAGTGCAGAGACACAAAAAGCATGATTCCCCAAGCAGGTAAGGTGGACACAAGGTGGTGGTCATGGGTAGCGCCCATTGGATCACTCCCGGGCCACCATAATCCGCGGAAGACACCGGAAGCCCGAGACTCGTATACAGTAGACAGATAAACCGCTTATGGTAGCTTCGCGGGTCAAGTAGAGATCCATGCATTTGGGAAGTGTTTCATAAATAGTCCACTTCACCAGGTGTCTTGACAGTTAGCCACTGGCAAGAAACGGATATGAAGAGGTTTTCACTCTGGTAGGCAAAAGGGATATGAACAGCAGAAACGATAACCGCGTAAGGTGAACGCTGACTAGGTTGTGTCGACACATGCATGCCCAAAGGGGGTGCCAGGAGATGTATCGGACCACCCCTATCAGAGAAGGGTCTGCTCAAATAGTTGGAGTAAACTGACAGGGGAGTTTCTGGCACAAGTTAAAACAACCTGAAAGCCAATGGAAGAACTCTCCTACTCCAACAATCAATCCTCTAGAGACCTTAATTGAGTGAAGCGTCAGGCTTAATGATATTAAGTTCTACCATTTACTTTACTCCTACAGCTGTGTAAACCTTTGGCCATAAGTTTGAAGTTGTTTGGCACGGTCGCAACCTTGGGATCCATCTTTCTAGGGGTGCCCGCGTTATGCTGCGGGCGATTGAAGAGGGGACAGACAGAGAGCCCATTGATGCTCTCGTGAAGGAAGAGGTGTAGCTGTAGCCTTCTCCCTTGAGGCTCTCAAGCATTCGTATACCCACATGGCTTAGGTATGCCCTGCATTGCTCGTCTCTGGCTCTCATAGCCAATTCCATCCTGAAATTGTCGCACTTGGCATGGACGAGTAGAACTGCGGGTGCGACCTCTATCACCAGCACACTATTCTCAGCGTCAATACTATACCCTCCTGTGCAGGCCTTTTCCAACACTCCCATACGATCCTTCAATGCCTTCTGGTCCCTTAGCATCTGCATGTATGCCTCCTGTTGTATCTTCATCTATTCCACGACTACCGTAGTAATCTGTTAGCGGAACACCTGCCGCTGCGGGCAGTTCCAATTCTTTATTTCACGCTTGGCATTCGCGCGTGCTTTGGATACCTCGCGGACGATGTAAGGTTTGACGAACTGGTGCCAGAAACCACTAAATGGGACACCTCCCGCGGGTGGAGCACTTGTGTTGTGGACAAGGGCGGTATCTTGAAAGAACGCAAGCCGCCCAGCCTGAGGGGCTGTCATAATGAGATCAACACATCCATCCGGTAACTGAACAGGGGTGGCCTCCAGGAGTAACTGGTGGCTATCCTATTCAATACTGCAAACATTCGCAAAAACCTACACGCGAAACGTATTGGCAGTGGTTTCATCTAAGTCAAGGTCTGGATCCACATTGCATTTTATTGGGGCTGGAAGTTCGGTACTCCCCTTTGTGCTTTGAACCCAGGGCTACTTGTTCTAGACAAGGTTACATGTATTCATGCAAGGTCAGGCCCGAAGGTTGAAAAGGATCAATCAGGAGAGGAGTTAAGTGAGAAGGTTACTTAACGATATACTGTAACAGGGGCACCTCTAGGAAGATGGATCCCAAGGTTGCTAACGCACCAAACAACTTCAAACTTATCGCCAAAGGTTTACACAGATGTAAGTGTAAAGTAAATGGCAAAACGTAATATCATTAGGCCTGACCGTTCACTCAATTAAGGTCATGAGAGGATTGACGGTTGGAGTAGGGGAGTTCTCGCATAGACTTTGCAGGTAGTTTTATCGTATACCAGAAACACCCCTATCAGTTTACATCAACTATTCAACCATACCCTTCTCCGCTAAGGGAGGTCAGACACGTCTCCTAGTACCCTCTTCGGGCATGCAGGTGTCGACACACCCTAGTCGGCGTTCACCTTACGTGGTTATTATTTCTGTGGTGTATTTCCATTTTGCCGGCTAGAGTGAAAACCTCTACGCGTTGGTTCTCTTTCCAGTGGCTAACCGTCAAGACCCCAGAGGAACTGGACTACCCACGGCACCTTTCCCATATGCATTGATCTCGACATGACCCTGGGACCTTGCGAGACCACTTTGTCTATCTACTATTTACGAGTCTCGGGCTCCCGGTGTCTTCCACATGATATGGTAGTTGGGGAGTGAGCCAATGGGTGCTACCCACAACCACTGCCTCGGATACATGTTACCTGGGGCAGGAATGCTGGTTTTCGTGTCTCTGCACTTCCCATACAGAGTCTATACCGTTGGGCACACCTTCGGGCTTGGCAGGTACACAACTCTTCCGGCCGCTCTGGCACCACACAGGACTACCTGCAGGACCCCCATGGTTAACTCCCATTACCTTTGTCCGCTTTGGTCCAATTTACTGCGAGCAACTTGGAGGGGGTACTCCACCTGCCAACCTGTGCCCCCTTATATATCCTGCGAACAGCTAGCCGTCGGCCAGACAGGAGCGACATATACGGTGTTGAAAGCAGGTCTCTAAAGGGCCTTCCTTGCTAGACTGTACACAACTATGCACCCCTTTGCCCATCACGTCCGGGCCTCAAGGCGGGGCCGGTGGGGTATGATAGGAATAATGTCTTCAATTTACAGCTTCTTTGTAGCTGCGTAGCTCGCCCAATAGCATCTCCTTGAACCCCACATTCCAGTATTACACATAGCTGTGGGTGACCAACATTGGGGTCATTTTTCCCAAACTCCGTGAAGGACTTCGTATTGAAAGGTAGGGTAACTCAGGACTTTGGACCTGGTAACCTGGGCGTCATAGTAGGGTAACCTGATCCTGAGGGTAGGGTAACCTTGTCTAGTGGACAAGATGACTTTTCCCTCTTACCCTGTCTATCCGGTCTCCGGAGATAGATGCTTCTGACCTTTCCCCAGTTACCCTGCCTAACTGAATAACTGCCCCTTTACAGGTCCCTAAGTATGCTGACACCGCCCCTGGGTGTACACCGGTACCTAAGTACCTGGCCAGCTGATTCTATTTATTGTGGAGCCCGAGCTATCAGGTCTCAGTAGGTCAAGTACTAACTTGCCTGCCGGTTCCTACCAGTTTGCCACCTGGCTACCTGTATGGGTGTAGGTTCCAACCGCAATAGCTCATGTATGCTTGGTTGTTACAGCCCTCCATTGTTCCTCCCTAGCCCTGATGGCTAATTCCATCCCATGTTTTTGGGTTTCGCATAGACAAGTAGCAGTGGGGGCGCACCCTCTATTATTAGCACATCATTCTGCGCATCAATACTATACCCTCCTTCAAAGGCCTTTTCCAATGCTGCCATACGATCCTGCAATGCCTTCTGGTCTTTCAGCATCCACAGGTATGCCTCCCGCTGCCCTTTCATCCATTCTACTGTCGCCGTAGTAATGTGTTTGTGGAACACCTGCTGCTGCTGGTTGTTCCAGTGTCACATTTCCCCCTTGGCCTTATCAAGTGACTTAGCTACCTTACAGACAATGTAAGATGCAAAGAACTCATATAGGAATTAACCAAAGAGAATACCTCCCAGCGGCGGAGGGCTTATGTTGTGGACAAGGGTGGAATGTTGGAACTATGAAAGCGCTACAGTGCGAGGCTCTGTAATCATAAGATCAACACATTTATCAGGTCACAGAATAGGGGGGGCCACGGAGAGCAACTGGGGACCATCCGATTCAATACCACGAACATCCACGAAAACCGCGCCTCGAAACATGCTGGAGATGTTCACATCAAGGTGAAGGTCTGATTGTGAGTTCAATTCCCTTTGTATTCAAAGTTCGGTACTAGCAATTGCTCTTTCCACCCTGAACTACTTGTGCTAGACAAGGTTACCAGTATGAACATGGAAGGTCAGTGCCAAAGCACGAAAAACAATTAATCAGGAGAGAGGTTAAGCGAGAAGGTCTCTTAATGATATACTGTAACAGGGGCACCACTAGGAAGATAGATTCCAAGGTTGCGGCCGCACTAAACAACTACAAACTTATCACAAAAAGTTCACACAGATGTAAGAGTAAAGTAAAGAGTAAAACTTCATATCGTTAAGCCTGACGCTTCACTCAATTAAGGTCTTAAGAGGATTGATTGCTGGAGTAGCAGTATTCTTGCATGGGCATTCAAGTAGTTTCATCTTATGCCAGAAACTCCACCATCAGTTTACTGCAACTATGCGAGAACAAGCTTCTCCACTAATGGTGGTCCGACATGTCTCCAGGCACACCCTTTGGGCAAGCATGTCTTGACAGACTCTAGTTGGCGTTCACCCTATGAGGTTATCGTTTCCATGGCTCATATCCATTTTGCCTGCCCAAGTGGAAACCATCTTCGCATCGGTGTCTTGCTAGTGGCTAACCGTCAAGACACACGATGATGAACTGGACTATCTATAACACTGTTCCCATATGTCTTGATCTCTACATAATCCTGGAAGCTACCGTGAGCGGGTTCCCGATCTACTATTGATGATTCATGGGCTTCTGGTATCTTTCACAGTATATGGTAGTACAGGAGTGGTCCAATGGGTGCTCCCCGTGACTACTACCTCGGATCCTCCTCACCTGTAGTAGGAATCGCACTTGTAGTGTCTCTGCATGTCCCTTACAGAACCTATAGCATTGGGGACACTTTCGGGCTTGGTAGGTGTAAATCTCCCCCGGTCGCCCATGCACCACCTGTGACTACCCTCGGGACCCCCACACTTAACTCCCGTTAACTGTGTCAGTTTGGGTCTGTTTTACTGCGAACAACTTGGAGCAGGTACTCCACCTTCCACACTGTACCCCCTTATATACACTGTGACCAGCCTGTGGTCGATGGGACCGCAGCGACGTATACGTTGTTGCCAACAGGGATTCAAAGATTCCTCTTTGCTCGACTGTGCAAAGCTCCGCGACTGTTTCCCCATGACCTCCGGGCCTCAAGGCGGGGCCGGTGGGGTATGATAGGAATAATGTCTCCAATATACAGCTTCTTTGGAGCTGCGTAGCTCGCCCAATAGCATCTCCCTGAACCCCATATTCCAGTATTACTTTTTGTTGTGGGTGACCAACATTGGGGTCATTTTTCCCAAACTCCGTGAAGGACTTCGTATTGAAAGGTAGGGTAACCCAGGACTTTGGACAGGGTAACCTGATCCTGAGGGTAGGGTAACCTTGTCTGTTGGACAAGATAACATTTCCCTGTTACCCTATCTATTCCAGTGCCCGTGGGAAACACTTTCGACCTTTCTCCTGTTACCGGCCAAGGTGAGTAACTGCCCCTTCAGAGGTCCCTAAGTATGCCGACTCCACTCCCAGCTGTAGCCCGGTACCTAAGTACTGTGCCAACTAATTCTGCTCATCGCGGGGCCCGGGCTATCAGGTCTCCATAGGTCAAGTACTTAATTGCCTGCCCATTCCTACCAGTTCCCCTGGTGGCTGCCTGTATGGGTGTAGGTTCCGCCAGCTATAGCTCATGTATGCTGGGTCATTATATACACCGCAAGCGCAGTGGAGAATTGGCTGTCACCAGAGAGGCGGACAGCGCTCTGGTACTTCCAATGGGCTCATCTGGGGACGGATGTGCTTTGGAAACCATCTGTGGAAGAGAATAAAATTCCCCACTTATCCCCGGTACTGCGTTGCATCTGTAGGGGTTGTGTTTACGGGAAAATGGTTTGGAAACCTTTCCCACCCTTGCCCGCCAGCTCCCATGCACACCAATCCTTGAAATTGGTTCACAGCGACATAACCTGACCTGTCACACACATGTCACTCAGGGGAGCAGTTTGTTTGCTGATGTTTAGGGACGACTTGACACACTACATGATGGGTCACGTTATCAAGCAGAGGCCGGAAGCTCTATGCTGTTTCAAGGAATATAAGGCGCTAGCGGAGAAACATCAGGGTAAATTTATCCAGAAATTGAGGACGGATGGAGGAGAGGAGTATAGCTCGAATTAGTTCCTCTATCTCTTCTAGCAAGAAGGGATCGAGGTGCAGAGAACCACTCCATATACCACACAGTCGAATGGGATGGGAGAAAGATTAAACAGAACCGGTAAAGGCACCACCTGCGCCCTTCTTCATGCCATGAGCGCACTGAAAGGATACTGGGGTGAGGTGGTGATGGCCGCGATTTATGTCACAAGTCGACCCCCAGTGAAAGCTCTGCCGAATGGACAGAAACCATACGAGTCATGGCATGTAGTGAGGCCGACCTATGAACACCTTCAGGTCTGAGGATGGGTGGCTTTGGCGTATGTTCTCAGTGAGCCTTGAAAGAAGATGGACGAAACAGCTCGACGCTACATGTTTGTCGGATGTATTGGCACTACAAAGCAGGACAGGCTTTACGACGCAGTGAAGAAGACGTTCCACAGCTCGCATGACGTCGGCTTTCTGCAAGCTAACTCATACTACCCAATGTCCTACACTGGCGGCAAACCTCGACAACATTATTATACCCCCGATGTGAACCGCTGGGAGGACCATATGACGTGAAATGATGAATTTGACGAGGAGAACGATGAAGCGCCTGAAGAAGGTGTCTAGAAGGCCGATGACGGGGATAGGACTAAGGAAAAAGATGACAATGAGGATGAAGACGAAGATGAAGATGAAGATGAAGATGAAGAGATGACTAGCTGGCCCCCAGCAATAATCGGAAAAGTGCCCAAGATGTTATGGGAACGGCAAGCGGATGGGGAGAGCAGCTTTTGGGGTTCAGAGACTGGCGCTCCACCAACAGTCCAGAATTGATGAACCCGCTGTCACCTACAGAGTCAAGGCTCTAAAATGACTATGGACGTGATGGTTTCCGCAGTCCACACGGTTGAGGCAGGACCATCAAACTACAAACCAGCAATAAAAACCACCAAGACGCGGCACTGGCAAAACGAAATTGATTTGAAATGCGCGTCAGTAAAGAAGAACAAGGTTCTTACATTCATCGACAGTGGGATGCTGCCAGCAGGGAAAAAAGATAGACCCATGAATCTGATTCTGGGGAGAAAGGTTAGTTCGGAAGGTGAAATGGTGCGGTACAGGGTGAGAGTCGTGGCACAAGGTTTTTGTCAGGTCGAAGGTTTGGACTTTATGGAAATATTTGCTCCAGTGGCAAGTATGTCAAGCGGACGGGTCGTACTCGGTGTTGCTGGAGCACGGGGATATATGGTACAGCAAATGGACATTGGTACAGCCTTTCTCCAAAGTCAGATCAAGGAGGAGGTTTAAGTTCAACTACCAAGGGGAGCCTTGAGTGGCCCCTGGCTGGCATGCCTCCATTGGAGCCAGTATAGGGGGAAGCAATCTCCCCAATGCTGGTATATGACAATTGATTAATACTTAGTCTCGAGGCTGGGATTTCGACATGGGCGGTTTTACTGCTGCCTCTATACAGATGTTGGCGGCACAATCCTGGCCCTCTACATTCATGATCTCCTAATCGCAGGGGTGCTACAGAATGTACACCAAATTCCAAGGAAGCTGAAGGCGCAGTTCGAGATAGTGGTTGTGGGACCAGTAGGGCACATCCTTGGGATGGTAGTCTCGAGTGACCTCGTCAGTAGGCAAGTCTATGTTACCCAGTAGAGCTACATAGGACGTGTCCTAGAAGGTTTGGGATAAGGGAGAGTAAGCCAGTCACAACACCAATGGATAAGAAGAAACCAAGAGCAAGTGTGACCGGTACGGGTACTAGGTTAGGTTTTATGTTTGGTTTCACAGTATCGCTTAATACTTGTCTTGTTTCCTGTGCTATCAGTTGATACATACAATGTTTTATGTTTAGTTTCATAGTATCATTTGATACTTGTATTGTTTTGTCTGCTATCAGTTGATACATAGTAGGTATGGGAATATCGCTCATACTGGAGATAAGCGATATGTTGTATTGAAAGACCGCTGGGTTCCATGATAGAAGCAGCAGACTTGGACAGATAGTATTCTAAATATACTCAGTTCAACGGTTATTTTATTGATCTCCTATTGCACCCCCTCGACGCCTCATTTAGTAAGCAGTGCTTGCTTCTTTGAAATCAAGAAGCCTTCTGCCCTTATTGTACCGCTACGTGACTAGGGCCTGGCCTGAACATCCCACCTCTCTTTGACCTCTGCAAGTGGTTAGAAAGCTGTCTGGACCGGGCTTGGTCAACCTACAAAGTGTGCAACCCGAAGCTAGCAGTGGGGAGCGGCAGTACCAAGGAAGGTTCAGCTCCATCAACACGACACCATTGGGTCACTAGAGACCCGAAGTGGGAAGCAAGTCCCACAAAGGGGCCTTACCCAGGGAAGGCAACCCTGAAATGTTCAAGGACCGAAGAGTGACTTTGCTATTGACAAAGCAGGAAGATAAATGGCACAAGGCCTGACCACACAGACCTTGAGCGAATGGACCGATGAGTGAGTAAAGCAAGCCACAAGCCTTCCTGGGCTGTTCCCCTCAAGTGCTAGCGAATGAAAGGCACTGGCACAACCATCGAAAGAGGAAAGCTTAGCTATATACTCTCTAAAGAAGAAATATGATAACGCAAAGGAACCAGATTACTCGGCAGCTACAGAATCCCTGCACGAATCACCAAACAACGCATCAGAGCAGCCATCAGGTGACCGCTCTAGCAATGCAGGGTCCGCACACAGAATGTCCGAAGGTGGATGCACCGCACCGCCCAGCCTACTGGCCGGACGATCGGGACCGAAACTCAAGCTTTCCCTACTGCCCCACTTCTCAGGTGAAAAGGGCAACATGAAACCTGAAGCATTGGACCGATGGGTGATGACCACTCCCCAGTATCGTGCCCTGCACGATGTGGACAAGACAAAGGGAGGAAGTGGAGCATATGTCGCAGGTTTCCGTACTGGAAAGGCAGAAGAAGCATACCACCAAGGAATGAACCACTATGATAGCAAAGAAGAAATATAAGGAACGACCCCACTAAGATACCTGCGAGACAGATTTCAATCTTCATGAAATGTGGAAGGACTATATAAGAAGTTCAAGGACATCCAGCTAGTACAAAATGGCAAAACAGACCAAATAACCCTGGTAGCAACAAATCTCTTAATGTACCATGGATGATTGCCTAACAGAACAGTGTCACAGTACACATTGCAGCAGAGGTTGTATGAAGCAATGCATCCCAGACTACGGCAGGAGGTAGAACCCATAAAGGAAGAATGAAATTTCTTTGACGAGATTGTCAAATGAGGGGAACACAAGGAAGCTGTCCTTTCTGAGACAGGAGTTTACCAGATACACACACCTTAGCAGCGGTGCAGTAAAGGATCATTATCGCGTGAGAATGCAAGACAGGGACAGCAATTGCGTAAGGGTTGGAAATGTAAGAAAGACAAGAAGCAGAAAAAGACATGATGAAGTTACATGTTTCGAATGCGGAAAGAAGGGGCACTCAGCCAATGACTGTTATGCTGAGAAAGGATAGGGAAAAACAGCAAAACAAGAGGCAAGTACAAACCACAGGGAAACAACCGAATAGGACAAAGTTGTGATCAACTCAGTAGTAATGAAGAGCCTCCAGACACAACTGGTACTGATAATTAGACCCCGTGATGCGTTAGAAGGAACGTTCATCATAGAGGGATATCCAGCAAGCATGCTCTTCGATACCGGAACGATTGGTTATGACATAGTCTGCACTACCTTTGTCGCTACGCATGGCATATGCACAGAACCCCTACCTCAACCAACAACAGTGAACATGGCCATTAAAGGATCCCGCTCCTCAAGCCACGAGAAATGTGGACTGACTATAGGGATCGGAAAAAAGAAATAGATGAGTCAGGAAATGTTGGTAGGAAACCTAGCAAAATGTGGCGCTCTAATGGGATTACCATTTCAAAAAAGACATGATGCACTTGTTAGATGTGGGGAGACAGCCATGGAGTTTCCTGATTACACACTGCAGGTGCTATGCAAACCAACAAGGGGGGAATTCCCCGCCAGTATGTTAGACTCCATATCAGCAACACTGTTGAAAGAATACAGGGATGTATTGCTGGACAAGGTTCCTGAAATGCTACCTCCTGTGCATAAGGTTAACTACCACATTAAGCCAAAGGATCCAACCGACCTGAGAAACCAAACAATATGCTCAATTCTGGAAAGCATATAAGGAGAAACTCTTGAACTGGATGAACGAGAAATTACGAGCTGGAGTGATTGTACAACAGGAAGTACCCGGAGTGGCATATATGTTTGTACAACAAAGGTCAGATGCAAGAATCCCCCCCTTGGTTGATTTGAAACTTTAAAATGACCACACAATCATGGATAGTCCATCCATTCTGAACCAACAGCAAACCCTAAACCGGATTGGACAAGCAAAACTCAGAAGTAAGATTGACCTAAGCAATCCATACTTTCAAACTCAGGTAGACAAAGACAGGGTTAAGTTCAACTCGTTCAAAATCCCGTTTGAAGAGTTTCTCACCAAGGTAATGCTTCGATAAGACATGAATGCACCTGCAACCTTTAGGTGAATAATGGAAGACCTACTAAGGGAATTCTTACATGATTTTGTATGGGTATACATTGGTGATATTCTCATATTCTCAGACACATCAGAGGCACATGAAAGGCACATACGCCAGGTATGTGACCGGCTCAGGGAACCAATACTCTACGCAAATAAAAATACATCAGTACTGTTCGCAGATAAGCTGGAAGTACTGGGAGACATTGTGGATGAAGAACGAATTCATGCCTGCTGTTCTTTACGGGGCGGGGCGGGGTGGGTGTCCCTTTTTGTGCCCTACCCAAGACACGGCCCAAGGTCAATTTTATATCTCACCCCCTGCCCCGCCTTCCACAGGGCCCTGCATGGGCCGTGCGGCGGGGTGTGGATTTTTTTTCTCCACTTGTTACAGGCAGGGCCCCGTTCTGATATTCTACTTGTCCCAACTGTGAGGGGCCCTGCTTTCCTTAACGACTAATCACCAGTAACTAGCCCAAAATCTTTTTATCACCGTATCCGACATATCATGACCACGGTTATATATAATTGAGCATATGCCCCTCGGCATTTGGTCCTTAGAGGGTGTGACCTTTGGTCTATGATTTTTGGTCTATTGTTTTGGGCGTAGAGCTCTGGGTGCATAGTTTTGAGTTTACAGTTTTGTGTGTATCATTTTGGGCATATGGTTTTAGGCTTATGGTTTTAGGCATATGGTTTTGGGCATGACGGTTTTAGGCATATGGTTTTGGGCGTATGGGTTTACGCGTATGGTTTTCGGTGTATGAGTGAATGACTACCTCGCTAACTTGGATAGATCCAGTTTTATTTATAATACTTTTCACATATATATGACAAATCAAGGAGAAACAACTGTCTACATGTTCGAGTTTCCACGTGATTTCTGCCACCCTTCTGGCATTTTGCTGAATTCCCACAAGGGTTTCCCGGTCCTCTCCACGTATGTATCATCTGCCACCTGATGTGTAAACTGGACTACACCATAGCAACGGCCCACAAAAGATCCTAGATAATGCTTCACTGCATGCGAGCGTATGAAAATAATGGAGCATAGATGATAACTGTTTGTTACACATATAGTTGAAGAGATAGAACTGTCTATAGTACCAGGAGGACAATCAATCTTAACTCCAAGCTCTGAGAAGCAGGCATCACCGCCTTGAAAATGTCCCAATACAACAACGGCACACCATCCATAGCATACATCTTCTACACCCTTGTAGTTATTTGTATTTGTATCATTGACCAGCGCATGTGAAGTCCATATCCCAAACCCTTCATCTATATTGTCTGCTCTTCCATCGTAAATGGTCCCATAGACAGCCTTGTATTTGGAATCCTCTTCAGGGAGAAAGGCGTGAAGTAAATCCTCCACAGTTTGAGTCAACGGTAAAAGCTTTTGGGCAAATACCCTCAGTGCTTCAATGGCAGGTTTCGACTTTCACAACTGTGCTGGTCCTGGCCCAAGATTGATATCCTTGCTTCTCCTTTCCAGTCCTGGTATAAACAACTGGTGCCCGATCATACAGCCCTTTCTTCTTAAGGTGCTGTCAGGGTTAGGCTTGCTGCTCACATTTCTTTCAGGAGAGCCGAGGGCTGTGGCATCCTTTAGAAGGTTGTCGGCAGCGGCATCAGTATCTCCCATGCCTGGTATTTCATCTGGTTTATAGCGTTCCCATGTACCCATTGCACGTTGTTGGATATAATCTGCAGCTATATTCCTGGAAGCAACATATTCGTGGACCACTGGTTCAATTCGAGGTACTAGCCAGCTGGCTTTTTTGTTCTGGGCTTTTATTATGCATGGGATGTCCTGCCTAATCATAGTTGAACCGCTGTGTAAGCCTATATACAGTCACGGGTATCATTAAGTACTTACCTGTCACTTATACTCACAACATTGCCTGTGACATGTTGCAATTTTGGCTCATTTTCGTCCTCCAAGTTTTCTGCTAAGTTGGAGTCTCCCTGACATTTAGGACTTGAAAGAATTGCGTCCAGGACATCGAAATCAATATATTGGTGATATGTTGCATGGTCGGTGGACTTAATCAACATCTGGCGAACATTCCGTCTCATGTTGTATAGCCTCTTGCCGGTGGGCCATAGGATGGGTAGCCAGGGATCTAATACAATTGATAAAGAGATAAGTATAGCCTTTCAAGGTATAGAACTTTATTAAATGCTTGTAGATAATATCTGGCGTTCAGCGGTGCCGGAATTCGGAATGTGCTCCCCCTTGTCGCCGTTAAGACTGTCCTGAACCTGGTTATCATTTCTTCAGCGTTCCTGCTTCCATTTCTGCCTCACAACCTCCTTTTCCTTCCCTTTTGATAACCTGCCCATAGTCTTCTTGAACCACCCAAACTCACTGCAAGCAAGCTTCCTTCCCGCTCCAAGCAGAATAGAATAAAGGGCATTTGATATAGAACAATGGCTATGGTATATCTAGGCGGTAGCGTAGGAGGCCTCCGCATCAAGTTCTCGTACTCATGTGCTGTTCGCCACGACGTAGGCAAGTGGTTGTAGTTGTATTTCTGGAGTGTAACGACCCAGCATACAGGAGCTATGGTAGCCGGAACCTACACCCATACAGGTAGCCCGGAGGCAAACTGGCAGGAACCGGCAGGCAAGTGAGTACTTGACCTGTGGAGACCCGATGGCCCGGGCTCCGAGATGAGCAGAGTTAGTGGCCACAAGTATTTAGGTACATGGCTACGCCCAAGATTGGTGTCAGCATACTTAGGGACCTATGAAGGGCCAACACACAGCTAGGCTGGGTAACTAGAGAAAGGCCGAGTGTGTCTATCGCCGGAAGTGGGATAGATAGGGTAACAGGAGAAAATCCACTTGTCCACCGGACAAGATTACCCTACCCTCATAACAGGGTTACCCTGCCTTGAGGCTTGGATTACCCTGTTCAAGGACCTGAGTTACCCTACCTGCCAATACGAAGTCCCTCGGGGAGTTTGGGAAAAATGACTGGAATGTTTGTCACACGAAGCCATGCATAATACTGGAATCTGGGGTTCCGGGAGATGCTATTGGGCGAGCTACGCAGCTACGGAGAAGCTGTAAATTGAAGACATTATTCCTATCATGCCCCTCCGGCCCCGCCTTGAGGCCCGGACGTCATGGGCAAACGGTTGCGTAGTTGTGTGCAGTCTAGCAAAGGAGGATCTTTGGAGACCCGCTTGCAACACCGTATACGTTGCTGCCGTCCGGTCGACCGTAAGCTGTTCGCAGGATATATAAGGGGGCATAGGGTGGAAGGTGGAGTACCTCCTCCAAGTTGTTCGGAGTAAAACGGACCAAAACTGACGGAGTTAACGGGAGTTAACCGTGGGGGTCCCGAAGGTAGTCCCGGGTGGTGCCGGGACGACTGGGAACGTTTTGCACCTACCACGCCCAAGGATGTCCCCAACGCCATAGGCTCTGAGAGGGAAGTGCAGAGACACTAAAAGCATGATTCCTACCGCAGGTAAGGTGTATCCGAGGTAGTGGTCGTGGGTAGCGCCCATTGGATCACTCCTGGACCACCGTACCCTGCGGAAGACACCGGAAGCCCGAGACTCGTAAATAGTAGATAGATAAACCGCTCACGGTAGCTTCCGGCGTCAAGAAGAAATCAACGCGCATGGGAAGGGTGTCATAGATAGTCTAGTTCAGCAAGGGGTCTTGACAGTTAGCCACTGGCAAGTCCCCGATGCGCAGAGGTTTTCACTCCGGCGGGCAGAATGGAAATGCGCCGCAGAAACGATATGCACATATGGTGAACGCCGACTAGAGCGGGTCGACACATACATGCCCGAAGGGGGTGTCAGGAGACGTGTCGGACCGCCCTTAGCGGAGAAGGGTGTGCTCGAATAGTTGGAGTAAACTGATGGGGGAGTTTCTGGCATAAGATAAAACTACCTGAAAGTCTATGCGAGAACTCTCCTACTCCAACAATCAATCCTCTCGAGACCTTAATTGAGTGAAGCGTCAGGCTTAACGATATTAAGTTTTACCGTCTACTTTACTCTTACATCTGTGTGAACTTTTGGCGATAAGTTTGAAGTTGTTTGGTGCGGTCGCAACCTTGGGATCCATCTTCCTAGGGGTGCCCCCGTTACATAGAGAACGGGAGACTAGGGGAATAGGGGAACAGGGGAATAGGGAATTAGGGGGAGTAGAGGAATAGTAGAAATAGGGGAATAGAAACTATTCTGCAAGGGTAGTTATATAAACAGGTCACATGATGCATTGAAACCATAGCAACCCAAGTAGGTTTGTATTACCTACATCATTTCTGGTGTCTGGTGTGTCTACCGCTATTTCATTCTAATAGCATTTACAATCTTTCGGCACATAATTTTCTAGGCGTGTCATTGTGTGTATATGCACTATACATATAATTTTGTGTTTATTTCTACAAGTATGACCCTATGGTACACGTAAACGTAATTTGGAGCATATGATTATTCTCAGCACATAATTTCTTGCTCATTACTTTGTAGATGATTACAAGCATACGATTCTATACCTATAGCATGCCCGACCATATAAATCCTGATTATCATTTCATATCATTCACTTGATGTTTACGGCTCTATTAATACACACACATCTCTAATTGGGTACATTGCTCTTGGTGGCTATAGCTCATGGGCAACAAAACGATATATGCAGCCCAATTGATTACCCTTAATCGAATTCTGCAAATGCAGGAACATTTCCTAGCAGGTTTTGACCCAGTTTAATCTGGACATTTTCTTTGCTTTCCCACCTGTTCCAGCGCGCTTCCTTGTTGTAAGTCCAATCCCCTTACCGCCTCCCTGTCCTCATCTTCGGGCCACTTGTAGCACCATAGGAGCTGACTCGAGAGCTTCCGAATGAACATCCTCCTCAGAGCAAACTTCCTGCTAGTCCGTTGGATCTATACTGGCAACATTTGCATTATCCACTTCGTCGTTTTCAAGATCACTAACTCTTCCAGCAGTCTCAGGCTCTTCCTCCTGGGATTCTTCCTCAGTGTCAGGCCCAACATACATGTTCACCGCGCTTTCCCAGATTCCATCATCATCCCCTGACTCCTCCAAGCCTGCTAAATGCTCGCCACCATCTTGATCTTAATCTGGCAGAGGGCACGCATATTGAGACTGAACCAAGCCACAATCAGGGAAGATGGGCCGTGGCTCTTTTCTAAATGCCCCTCTTCCATCCTGATCAACAAAAGACCATGCTGTGTCTTTCTTTTGTGACTCGTGATCATCAGAGATAAGGTCGTAACCCTCCTCACCACTCTGGTCCTGCCTATCTACCCAACCATGGTAATCGTCAATTACTGCCATACCTTCCAACCTTGCTGCCTCCCGTTTGCTGTCATATTTTGCGATCTCGCGTCATAATTCTTGGTGCTCATATGATTTCACAAGCATTGAGGCCCTGCTTGTACTCCTTTTCAATCGGGATCAGTGCTACACAACCACATCTCTTGCCATGCTAAATATCCATTCATGTAACTGGCAAGGTCTGTCCGCAATGGCAGACAAACAGTCCAAGGCACACCAGGCGGGACGAGGCGGGGTTCAGGGGCTGGTGTACAAACAGAACTTGTTTGCAGCGGGGTTCAGGGGTTCAGAAACGAGGGTTCAGGAGTTCAGGATGAGGGTTCATGGGTCCAGGTGATGCAAAGTGAAGAGAGTTGTAAATCCTAACTAAAGGTGCAGGTAGGAAAGTACCAGGTTGCGTAAAGAAAGAAAACTAAAGGGGGGCACAGCCTCCTTATATGGACCAAAGAAATCCTTCCAATCCGTAATCCCTGTTGTCCTAAGCCCCGAACCGGATAATTCGCGCAGCCGCGACCTCGGCTATGTGCAACCAAAAACCCTGGCCCAGTGCCACCCCATTACCAGGTGGCCAGGACACTAGGTCCCCCTTCTCGCGCTGCAGACCTCTGAGGCCTGCTACTCATTTTCAGCCAGAGGTCCAGGTTTGTTTGGGTATCGTTGGTGGAGTTGGTCAACCGCTGCCAGCCCGTTCACGTCCTCCGTGGGTCCCCATGCGGCCTGGTCATATCCCTGCCATCTTACCAGGTACTGGAGACAGTTCTGGTTCATCTTTGTCTCCAACACGTTGTCCACCAACTATTCCACTTCTCCGTCCACTTCCACTGGTGGGGGAGAGGGAACTGCCTTACCTGGGACTAGGTCCTGGGCCCTGAGGTCCAACAGCGATTCATGGAACACATTGTGGATGCGCATTGAGGCGGGGAGTTGCAGGCGGTAGGCGTGTGTCCCGACCTGGGCCATCACAGGGTAGGGTCCCAAATGTTTATTGTCCAGCTTCTGGGAGGGGCGCCAGGTGCGGATATTCCTAGCATTTAGCCAAACTTGATCTCCTACCCTGAAGCTCGGGATGGGTAAATGTTCATGGTGGGCATACTCCTGCTAGCAGTCTTGGGCATAAGCGATCTCGGAGTGTAGATGGTCATGTATGTCCTGCATGAGACTAGCAAACTCTGCTATACCTGGGCCATCGTGAGGTCCAGGGGGGCACGTCCAGAAAAGCCATTCTAGGGTTGTGACCATGGTTGGCGAAGAAAGGCGACAGGCCTGTTGTCTCCGAAGTGTGGTTGTTCACCGCTAACTCGGCCATGGGTAGCCACCAGGACCAGTCGTCCTGCTCCTGATGGAGAAAGATGTGCAGGTACCATGCCGTAATCGCGTTGACTTGTTGGGTCTGGCTGTCTGTCTGTGGGTTGAAGGCGGTCGATAGCTTGTGGGTGATCCGTAGGTGGTAACAAACAGCATCGCAGAACTCAGAGGGTGAATTGGGTACCCCTATCTCAGATAATGGTTGCCGGAAGGCCGTGATGTTTCCATATGTGCGCCAGGTAGAGCTCTGGCAACGTAGGGGCATCTATGGTGGTTCGACCAGGAATCAGGTGGCACATCTTGGTCCGGTGGTCCACCCCCACAAGGATCATATTATGTCCTTCGCTCCATGGAAGGCCAGTAACCAAATCCATGCAGCTATATTGCCATGGTTTCTCCAGGACAGACAGGAGTCTCACGATACCCAAAGGGGCATGGCGGCACATCTGGCTCTGCTGACAAGTGTAGCAGTTCTTCCCAAATCTCCCGATGTCTAGACAGATGCCGGGCCAGTAATGACGGTGGGAGGTCAATTCGTGAACCTTGGCTCTTCCACCATGTCCAGCGGCCAGAAGGTAGTGCGTCTCCTGGATCAGTTATAGCACTAGTTGGTCATGGCGAGGTACATAGGGCCAGTCGCGGAAATGTACATGGTCTCCGGTGTGCTTGCACTCTGCGATAGAGATGAGACGGGAGTGCCGGTCACCCTGGGCTAATGCCTTCATGATCTGGTTTGGGACCGGGTCAGCTTCATAGGCCTCCTGCCTCAGAGGTTCCAGTGGTGACGCTCCTGTTGGGAGCATAAGGTTTGCCAACAAACCCATAGGTTGGGACTTGAGCACCACCTGAGTCATGTGGTTGTTCCAGTCTTCTGCTTCCTCCTCCGTTTCTCCCTCCATCGGAGTCAAGGCATCAGGTTTGCCGTTCAGCTTCCCTGATTGGTGCTCAATCCTATGGTTGAACTGGGTGAGGAGCTCTGCCCATCGAGCCTGTCTGTGGTTGAGGAGCCGCTTGGTGGTAAAGTGCTTGAGGTTTTGATAGTCAGTTAGGATTGTGCCCTTCCTTTCAATGAGGTAACATCTCCATTCCTCGAAGGTTCGTACCACGCCATCATCTCCTAATCATAGATGTCGTAGTTGCACTTAACAGGTGTGTGTTTCTGGGAGTAGAAGGCAACAGGATGGGGCACACCGGGGTCATCCTGCTGGGACATGATACCGGCGGGGCCGAAGTCCCCGGAGTCGGTTTGGACAATGACGTCCTTGAGGAGATTGAAGTGGGCCAGCACAGGGGTGGTAGTGAATGAAACTTTGAGCTTGTCGAATGCTTGCTGACATTCTTGGGTCCAAACAAATGGCTGGTCCTTCTTGATTAATGTAGTCAAGGGGCGGGCAAGGCAGGCCAGGCGGGAGAAGGCGCGTATGAAATGGTGGTAAAAGGCGCCAAAGCCCAGAAAGGCGCGGACATCACACAAGAGTGCGGGTATGGGGCATGCTATGACGGTCTCCATCTTGGCGTTATCCATGTGGATGCTTTTGGTTGTGATGATAAACGCCGGGTATTCTACCGGCTCCATGTAGAACTCGCACTTCTCTGGCTTGATTCCCAACTCTCTGTCGGTCAGTGCTTGGAGGACCCATTGGACATGCGCGATGTGTTCTTCCTAGGTCTCACTGTATATCAGGATGTCGTCGAGGTAGGCACTACAGAAGTGGTCCAAGCCAGGTGTCAGTACCTTATTGATATAGGCCTGGAATATCGCAGGCGCGCTTGTCTGGCCGAAAGGCATCACCGTGGACTCGTACAATCCATACCGGGTCCGGAAGGCAGTTTTCCATTCTTCGCCCTACTTCATCCGTATCTGAATGTAGGCGGCTCGGATGTCCTGCTTGGTAAATATTCCTGGCCTTGGGGATCTCCATGAAGGTCTGGGTTAGAAGGGGAAGGCGGCCGCTGTCCTTGATAGTTCCTTGGTTCAGGCCATGATAGTCTACACAAAGGCATAAGGACCTGTCTTTTTTCTTGCTAAACAGGATGGGGGAGGCTGCAGGTGAGGTAGAGGGATGAATGAGGTCTTTTCCCACATTCTTATCCAGCCATTGGTGCATGGCTTCTAGTTCCGGGGGCGACTGGTTGTAGAGTGCACCAAAAGCGGGGGTGAAATTGGGTTTCAGAGGGATCATATGGTCGGTGGCTCGCTGAGGGGACAGTCGAGTTTGTTCCTTTTGCAGGAACAGGGGCAGAAAGTCATGGTATGCCGGTGGGATGATTGCTTTGGCTTCCTCTTCATCCAGTACCTTGTGCCCCCACGTGCATTGGGTAGCATAGGCTTTAAGAAAATGCGGAATCTCCTCCTCCAGCCCTCGGATGCCAGTTACGTCCAAGGTGCAATTTCCCAGGCAATAGTCCGACTCAACGGTGATGGTGGTGCTAGCAAAAGGCATAGTCACATCGTGCTTTTTCAGCCAGGGGATACCAAGAGTCAGGGGATAACCAGCCAGCATGGTGATGAGGGCGGGAAGGGATTCTAGGTGGTTATTGATTTTCAGGGTGATCTTGGTCAAGTGGGTGATGGTGCCGGAGCTGATTGGCCTTCCGTCGATCACTGCTAGTTGAATGGGTTCGGGGATTGCGTACAACGGAAGGTGGTGGTGGCTAGTGACGTCTTTGTCTATGAATACATATCCAGTTGCTCCACAGTCAAGAAGGGGATCGGATCGGATTATGCTTCAGTTGTCTGTCATAACACAAGCCAACACCAAGTGGTTATCCTCAATTCCATTTTCCATTTGCTCCAGAGACAAACTAGATAAAAACAAAAGATGACAAGACTTAACACGTCCCCTGTCAGTGCCGGACTCTGCACATGCGACAACCAGTTTTCCCACTGCTTGGACTCGGGACGTGTATTTTCTGGCACTGTGGGACAGTTCAAGAGGAAGGTGGTGGCGCTGTAGATGCGTTGGGGTTTCTTGTTCGTGCACTCTTATGCTATGTGCCCATGTCCCCCGCAGTAGAGGCACAACCCCCTTCTCACCCTGTTTTGTCGTTGGGCATCGGTGAGGGCATGCCAGCTGGAGGAGAGGTCCATGGGACTAGGTGTAACTGCTACGGGTACTAGGTTATTGTTTCGTGTGCTATCGCTTCATACAGACAATGTTTTGAAATATCGCTTATACTAGAGATAAGAGATAAGTTGTATTTAAAGACCGCTGATTTCCAAGATGGAAACAGCAGACTTCAACTGACACTTTTCTAAATATACTTGGTTGAATGGCTATTTCTCCCATCTTCTATTACATCTTTTCGAAGCATCCTTTAGTTAGCAGCGTGCACTTCTTGTTGATCAAGAAGCCATCCGCTCCGCTCTTACTGCTATCTGCCTAGGGCCCGCCCGAACATGTTACACTTTTTTAACCCCAGCAAGTGGTTAGAAACCCGACTGGACCTGGCCTGAGCAAACTGTAAAGAGTCCAAACCAAAGCTAGCAGTGGGAAGCAGCAGAACCTAGGAAGGTTCGGCTCTGCCATCAGATAACACTATTACCTTACTAGAGACTCGCAGTGGCAAGAAAGTCCCAGGTGAACGCCTCACCAGGAAGAGCCAACCCAAGAAAAGGCAAGGACCTAAGAGTGCCTTGGCAATCGATGCAGCAGAAAGACAGATAGGACGACATCTCATGATGCAAACCTTTAGTGAGTCAACGGACGAGTTAGCTGAAGTAGCAGCCACCCTTCCAGGGTTATTATCCTCGCGCCCTAGCAAAGGAAAGGCACCTGCCCAACCAAAGAAGGAAAGTCCCCCGACAGGACCACCACAGGAACGATACGAAGAAAACCAAGGATCAGAACATATGGTACAACCAGATTGGCCAGACGGTTAATCAAACGATTTATCAGAAAACCACTACACAAGGGCCAAATCTGAACACGATATGTCTGAGGGACAATCAGCCGCGCGAACGCCGCTTAAAGTTAAGCTGCCGCTACTACCCACATTCTTGGGTGAGAAAGAAGACCTGAAGCCAGAAGCGTTTGACCGATAAGTGACAACCACGTTGCCGTAGCTTGCCCTGCACAATGTCGATAAGACAAAGCAGGCAAGCGAAGCATACTTTGGAAGTTTCTGTACAAGAAAGGCAGAAGAAGCATATCACCAGGCTATGAACTACTATGACAGGAAGGAAAAAATACCAAAAACAACCCTACCAAAGTATTTGAGGGACAGATTCCAATCATCGTGGAATAGCAAAGAACTGTACAAGAAGTTCAAGGACATCCAACAGGTACGGAACGGGAAAACTGGCGGGATAACCCTGGTGGCAACGGACGTCTTGATGTATCGCGGCCGATTGCCCGGCGGAACGGTGTCACAGTACACACTGCGGCAGAAGCTGTAGGAAGCTATGCACCCAAAATTATGACAAGAGGTACACCCAAGGGAGGGGGAAGGAGACTTCTTTGAAAAAATAGGCAAATGGGCAAAACACAAGAACACCATCCTGTATGAAACAGGAGTTTACCGAACGTGCACACTGCAACAGCGAAGCAGCAAGAGGTCATCTTTCTGTAATAACCGGCAGAAGGAAAAGCCGTACCATTATGAATCAAGGGATAAGAAAGATAAGAAACAGAAAAGATGCGATGCAGGAACGTGCTTTGAATGCGGAAAAAAGGAACACTATGCAAAGGACTGCTATACCAAAAAGGGAAAAGGAGAAAAGGTAGAACTACGTGGAAGTACAAACCACTTGGAAACGACGGAATACAAGGAAGTAGAAACCAACTCAGTGGAAATAGAAAGCTTACGGACACAACCGACAATGGAGATAAGAGCCCACGATGTGCTAGAAGGGACAACTCTGATAGAGAGCCATCCAGCAAACTACTCTTCGATACAGGAACCATCGGTTTTGACATGATTAGCAATACCTTTATCTCCACCCATGGAATACAGACGGACCTTCTACCTAAGCCTTCAACGGTCAACATGGCTATGAAAGGCTCCCGCTTGTCAAGGTACAAGAAGTGTGGGCTAACTGTGGAAACTGGGAGCTAGAAATAGAACAGCCAAGAGATGTCGGTAGGAAATCTGGCAAAATATGATGCCCTAATTGGAATGCCATTCGTCAAAAGGCATAACGCACTTATCAAGTGTGGAGACATGGCCGTGGAGTTTCCTGATAACAAATTGCGAATGCGTTGCGAACCAACAGGTGGGGAGCTCTGAGCAGCTGTTGCGGACACCACATCAGCAACATTGTTGGAAGAATACAAGGATGTATTCCCTGACAGGGTTCCCGAAACACTACCCCCTTTATGCAATATTAACTGCCATATTTGGCTAAAAGAGCCAATCGATCTGCAAAATGAACCAACATACTGGATTCCCGAAGCGTACAAGACCAGGCTTATGGACTGGATAAACGGAAAGTGGCGAGCCACAGTAAGTGTATGACAGGAAGTTCCCAGAGCAGGACCTATGTTTGTACAGCCAAAATCAGACAGAAGGATCTGCCCGCTGGTGGACTTGAAACTTCGGAATGACAACACAACCAGGGATAGTCCATCTATTCCGAACCAACAACAAATCCTGAACCGAATCGGAAGAGCAAAGTTCCACAGCAAGATTGACCTAAGCGACGCATACTTCCAAACACGGGTGGAGAGAGACAGCATAAAATTCAATTGCTTTAAGACCCCTTTTGGAGGATTTGGCAGCAAAGTAATGCTACCTGGTGACATGAACACTCCGGCAACCACTATGGGGATAATGGAAGATCTTCGGAGTGAATTTCTACACCATTTTGTATGGGTATACATTGAGGATATTCTCGCATTGCTGGACACATCGGAAGACCATGAGTGGCACATACGCCAGGTATGTGATCGACTCAGGGGAGCGAAATTCTATGCTAGCAAGAAGAAGTCGGTACTTTTCACAGATGAGTTGGAAGTACTGGGACACAGAGTGGACAGTGAAGGAATCGATGCCTCACCGCAGAAAGTCTTATCCATTCCATGCTTGAAAACACCTTAGAATAAAAAGGAATTACAACTTTGCTTAGGAATAGTAAAATCTACTGCCCAGTTCCTCCCACACTATGGTACCCTAACAGCACCATTGACGGACGTGACGGGTAACGCCGAGTGTGTATGGAAAACCACATATCAGACTGCCTTTGAAATGGTCAAGAAGCAGATTGTTGACCACCAAGTCATGCGGCCAATAGATGTATGGAATAAGGAACCAATCTGGTTAGTCACAGATGCCTCAGATTTCGGAATATGAGCTTGGGTTGGGCAGGGACCCACATATGAGACGGCTCGACCAGCCGCGTTGTACAGCAGAAAATTCACTAATGCACAGATAAATTATAGAACCACTGAGACAGAGGCCCGAGTAATTGTTGAGGGACTTAACCGCTTGCACAACGTACTAATGGGAAATAGGTTCACTAGAGTAATGGACCACCAACCACTGACAGATCTACGAACCGCAAAAAATCCCCGTAGAAAGCACGTGTGATGGCTCAGTGCCTTGGGAAAATGCGATGCCCGGATAGTCTATGCCCCAGGAACCAAGAACTATTTAGCTGATGCTCTTTCCCAGTTCTACAAGGATGGATCAGACTTGAACCTTCTCCATGTCCACAACCATACAAAGGAAGTGGATGACATCCTGGACAATACAGTATACGAACAAGAACCACACATGATGGAGCCCTAGCACAACATCTCTCCTACCTTCTCTTCTTACTCATACACTGAGTACCCCAATGAGGCCCCAGTGCCACTGGGGAGCCCCTGCTCAATCGCTGCAGGAAATGACTGGGGAGACAAGTGCACCTTGCGGAGTACGCCACCTGAAGAACTCCAAGATAGCAAGCTTCACTACTGGCATTGTTACGTGGACCATTGCCCCTACCATCAAACTGAGGTTAGGTTTACGAATAACCACCCGAGACAAAAAAAACAAGTCAACCCCTCGGTCTCCTAGGGAAGGACAGAGTCCCCCAAGCACAGAACCTAACCCAAGTCCCCCAGAGTCCCCCAGGATCGATGACGGGGAATGGCAACAAACAATTGGTGGAAGAGCAAGTAGTGGGGGAGAAGGGCCGTCCACCCTGATTCGACCGACCTCCCCGTCCCTCACCATTCACGCAAGACTGAACCGGAAGCGACAGTGTTTCGAATGCCAGGGCCAGACAGTCCACCACCATTTAGACGGGCAGAGCCAAGGGAAAGATTTAGCAATGTGACCATAGTCACCATAATGCTCCCGACAATCGACGTATACCGACCCAGACTATACGGGATCGTGGAAGAGAACGAGGAGCATTACCAAGCCAAGGCTACTCCAGGAAGTGCGATGGAAGACGAACAGGATATCTCCTAAATGGTCACTGAAATGATTGGAACCTTCCTAGCCCATATGGTTGCGGCATACCGAAAGGAACCAATTTGGAAAAAGAGCAACGAAAATATGGACTCCGCGGGAGATTTGTCCTCCAATACAGGGGCAAACGGGATGGTGTATACAAAAACACAGTATGGCGAGGAATGCCTATACATTCCGAAAGGTCTTGCTTTTGGGAATACTACGCTAAGAGAGTACGTCATAACTGAAATCCACAACAAAGTGAATCACAGTGCTGAACGGAACCTACCCTACGCCACTGAATACCTGTTCTGGCCTGAAATAAGAAAGGATTTCAGAACACATGTCGCCCCATGCCATACCTGCCAAACAAGCAAAGAACCGGCGAAGTTATGGGAAGGAAAGACCCAAACAATCATCCTACCATTGGAAATCTTCTAATCAATAGCTATTGACTGTGCAGGACCCATTCACAACTCAGGAGGATACGATCCAATGCTGGTAGCCCTGGATAGGTTGTCAGGATTCATGTGGCTCTTAGCGACAAACAAGGAAGTAACAGTGATAACAACTGGGAAACTGCTACGCAACAAGCTGTTTACACCTCACGGATATCCAACAATGATAGTAAGTGATGCGGACCCTCCTTTTGAGTCACATGTGTGGAGCCAGCAGTGCCGATCACGAGAAATTGAACATATCAAAGTGACACCAGCACATCCCGAGACAAACGGGCAAGCCAAGAGGAAGATATTGGAGTTAAAAACAGCACTTGGAAACGTAGTCAACACAAAACAGAACAATTGGTTTGATGCTATACCTGAGATGGTAGCATACCTGAATGGGGGGTGGTCTGAAACCCTGGGGATGTCACCATACAAACGAATTTATGTAAAAAGCTACCTGCTACTACGCTTAGTGAATTTCAAGAACTCCGCCATACCAGCAGCTGACGAATTGGTAAACAGACAGCAAGTGAGCCAGAACACTGCATTCAATGCGATCAGACTAGCGCGATTCAGGAGTACCAGAATGGCAGCGAAATGACATAGACCCCACACAACAATTGGGATCGGTAACTAACCCCGGCCTACTGAAGCCTGTTCGCAACCGAATCAGTACGGAGTTAGAAATTGCAACCTCGCTGGAGAGAACCATTCAAGATCGTGGGATACGATGACCATACAGAAGATTATACGGTAGGAATGGATGGACGGATGTACCAGCAATGCAATGCGACCTGCCATACCTCAACAGCAAAAAGGTACCTCCCGAATAGTGATACCACGTTCCTGTGAAGAAGGTACGCAAAACCACCTCGGATCATGGTTAACGAGAAACCACAATGGGAAGTACGTGCAATACAAGACCATAGAAGGCAGTATGATCGTGATCAATTCCTGCTGGCATGGGAAGGATACCTGGAAACACAAAATAGCTGGGTGTAATGGGGGCTCCCCGAGGAAGATAGATCCTAAGCGTGTGAGCAGACCGAACAACTTCAAACTTGTTGGCCAAATGTTCACACAATGTAAGAGTAAAGTAAATGGTAAAACTTAATATCGTTAAGCCTGACCCTTCACTCAATTAAGGTCTCAAGAGGATTGATTGTTGGAGTAGGAGAGTTCTTGCCTAGAGATTCAAGTAGTCTTATCTTATGCCAGAAACTCCCACATCAGTTTACTCCAACTATTCGGGCAGACCCTTCTCCGCTAAGGGTGGTCCAACATATCTCCAAGGACTTCCTTTTGGGCATGCAAGTGTCGACACACTCTAGGCGGCGTTCAACCTATGCGAGCAACGTTTCTGGGGCGCATTCCCAATTTGGCCGCCGCAGTGAAAAGGTCTTCACATCGGTGCCTTGCCAGTGGATGACAGTCAAGACAGCGCATGAACGGGACCACCTAGGACACCCTTCCCAGATGCAATAGTCCCCACTTGACCCCGGAAGCTAGCGTGAGTGGTTTATCTATCTGCTATTTACCGGTCTCGGGCTTCCAGTGTCTCCCGCACTATCTGGTGGTCCGGGAGTGATCCAACGGGCGCTACCCATGGCCACCACCTCAGATGCACCTTACCTGTGTCAGATATTATGCGTTTAGTGTCTCTGCACTTCCCTTTCAGAGCCTATGGCTTTGGGGCCACGTTCGGGCTTGATAGGTGTAAAACTCTCCCACTGGCCGCGGCACCACCCGCGACTACCTCTACGACCCCCACGGTTAACTCCCGTTAACTCCGTCGGTTTTGGTCAGTTTTACTCCAAACAACTTGGGCGAGGTACTTCACCTTCCACCCTAAGCCCCCACATATACCCTGCACACAGCCTATGGTCGACCGGACGGCAGCAACGTATACGATGTTGCAGGCAGGTTTTCAAGAATTCCTCTTTGCTAGACTGCACACAACTACACACCCGTTTGCCTGGGTCTTCAGGGCCTCCAGGCGGGGCCGGAGGGGCATGATAGGAATAATGTCTCCAATTTACGACTTCTTTGGAGCTGTATAGCTCGCCTAATAGCATCTCCTGGAACCCTAGATTCTAGTATTGTACGTGGTTTCACGTGACAAACATGGCTATCAATTTTCTGGAACTCCCATAGGGACTTCATATAGAAAGGCAGGGTAACTCAGGACCTTTGGCAGGGTAACCCGAGCCCCAAGGCAGGGTAACCTTGCCTGCTGGACAAGGGGACTTTACCCTATTACCCTGTCTCTCCCTTCGCTGGAGATAGATCTTTCCCCAGTTACCCGGCCTAGCTGAGTAACTGCCCCTGCAGAGGTTCCTAAGTATGCTGACACTACTCCAGGGTGTATCCAAGTATCTAGGTACCCTTGCACGCTAATTCCGTTCATCTTGCACCACGGGCCATCGGGCCTCCATAGGTCAAGATCTTCCTTGCCTGGCCATTCCTATCAGTTTGCCTCCTGGCTGCCTGCATGGGTATAGGTTCCGGCTGCCGTCCCTCATGTATGCTGGGTCATTACACTGGGAACCTCTGGCATGATTGGAAAACGCTATGGAATTGGCAAACCAGTGGTGGGCGGATAACAAGGCAGAGTACAAGCTACCCCCTATGATAAACCATGTGACAGTGGCGTGGAGTCCAACAATGCCAGAAATCCAACACGTCCAACCCCATAGAAAGGAAGAAATCCAGGATGGATTCTGGTCTAGGCATTTTGAAAGTGATTTTGAGAGCAGGGAAGGCGAGAATCGGGTAATGGAGGATGAAGCAGCATATTTGGAAAGACTTGGGGAAGCAGAATACTGGGCATAAGAAAAAGGACGAATACCAGCCGCTAGCCTTGCGATGTCAAACCATGAGCAAGTGCCGTAGAGACTAGGCCATCCCGCTAATGGGACCGTGGGTAAACCGTGATATTATCTCTAGACCATACCTGACAACTCCATTATTCATACATATTGGTGACAAATGCCTCAAGATAACAACTGAATCAAAGAGACGGATGTGTGGAGAAACACAATCGGACGTGTTCCGCTTCAGTAGCAGTTTGTACCTAAGCACGGAAAAATATGATATGTGTATGCAAACGGCAGAAACCGACCTTAAGTACCCCCCATCTTCGAATCTAAGCGAGACCAACCAGTACCATCCCCCATCAACTTAAGCGAGACCAAGAGATACCAACGCCCCTTACACCTAAGCGAGGCTAAAATCGATACATAAATACCACCTACCAGTACACCTAAAACTAAACCGCAGCAGATACCTCTTACCTTATGAGCACCACAAGAAAAATGCTACCCCTACACTGATACTACTGTTAATAATGTCAACCTACGAAGAACACAATGTGCGTGATCGCCACCAATTGGTGGGACACCTACTATACTTGGGAACCATTCCAAGGAGCGGATACTGGCTGAAACTCTATCTCGACTACTGTGTCGAATGCGGAAACAGCGATGTCAAAATGGAGGAATGGGAAGACCAAAGGGTCTGGGACAGGATCGACTTACCACACTACTAGGAGTCAGGATGCATGGTACGTGAGGCACCATGTACAAAATGTTTGGAGAGATGGTTGCAGGGTGCGGAATAGATGTTGCAGGATCATTTGCCAATGTTGCAAGATAGCGATAACGATGAGAATGGGTCCTGGAGGGACTTTCCAGAAAATAGTGGGATTACTGCCTATCAGGATTTTTTATGTTTTGTTGTTTGGTGAAATTGTTATTTTGTTTTGGGAGTGTAACTGGTACAGGTATTAGGTTATTGTTTCGTGTGCTATCAGTTGATACACACACTGTTTTATGTTTGGTTTCACAGTATTGCTTGATACTTGCATTGTTTCGTGTGCTATGGGTTGATACACACAATGTTTTGAGATACCACTAATACTAGAGATGAGAGAGAAGTTGTATTTAAAGACCACTGATTTCCACAATAGAAACAGCAGACTTGAACCGACAGTATTCTAAATATACAGTGTTGAACGGTTACTTCCTTGATCTCCTATTACACCCTTTCGAAGCCTCCTTTAGTAAGCCGGACTCGCTTCTAGTTCATCAAGAAGCCATCTGCTCCTGACATAGCGCTACGTGACTAGGGCCCACCTGAATACGTTACACCAGGAGAAGTGCCGGTAGCCGTGGTGGCTGGGGCCAGGGTGGTTTGTCAGGACGGGGTGGCTGCTGGAATATGCCAGGAGGGGGAGGAGGAGGACCCTATCCTGTGCGCCATACGTGCCTGGATATTGTTGTCCAACCCTTTCAGGGAGTTGGCGTAATCGATGAGGGACTTGGGGGGGTTAGCGATATTCATGAGCGTGTTCTTTAGTCCATCACTGAGGCTCTCATAGACCCAGGTGTTCTTTACCCAGTCATTCCACGGTGTGTGTCGGCAGCCAAGCGCTGGAAATCTGGCAAGTATTCCATGCAAGCCCAGTTCTTCCCGTACAGGTTCTTCACTCCTCTGTCCGCTGTGGCCACCTAGTTGAGGTCACCAAACGCACGTTCCAGCTCGGTTAACAGTGCTTCAGTACTGGTGTAGTTGGTACCCTCTGCCGTGACTTTGATCTGGACCTGTAAGAAGGCCTGACCAATAACGAGAGTCATGGTGAAGGCCAGACACTGTTGTTCATCATTGAAGCGGTGGTGGTCTCCACAGCGCTTCATGTGGGGCTGAGTAGTGAAAGGGCGGAACTTGTCCATGGTACTATCGAATTTCTCTGAGTTGGGGATGGACGCCTTCTTGCCCATGCCAGGCCCTGCCGCACAGCCAGCGCAGGCATTGGCGAGGGAGTTGTTGAGCAAGGTGACAGTGGCGTTGGCTGGGTCGAGGTCTTGTTCGGTGGTAGCAAGGCGGGTCTCGAGGCCCTGTCCTTCGAGGCGGAGGGTCTGGAGCTCCTCAGTAAGAGTGAGGAGTTGCTGTCGTAGCTGTAGGACAGCCAGGGACTCAGGCGGCGCGCGGAGGTTTACGGTCTAGAGGAGAAGGTGGCGGAGACGGGCCAGGTGGTTTAACGGCTATTCATGGGTAGGGTTTCGTAGCTGCGGGTCGGAGAAGCCGGCAGCCTGGCTCCGGTGTCCAAAGGGTTCTGGAGTAACATCAAGGGGGCGAGACATCGCATGTTGTGGGTTGGATCCACGGAGACCCAACCTTGTGTAACTGGCAAGGTCCGTGCGCGACGGCAAGCAAACAGTTCCAGGCATACCGCGGCGGACTAGGTGGGGTTCAAGTGCAGGTGTACAAACAGAACTTGTTTGCACCGGGGGTCAGTGGTTCGGAAACGACGGGTCAGGAGTTCTGGGTCAGGGTTTGCGGGTCCAGGTGATGCAAAGTGAAGAGAGTTGTAAATCCTAAGTACAGGTGTAGGCAGGAAAATACCCAGTTGCGTAAACAGAGAAAACTAAAGGGGGGCAAACCCTCCTTATATAGACAAAAGAAATCCTTCCGATCACCAATCCCCATTGTTCTAAGCCCTAAACCTATGCTCCGCGCAGCCACGACCTTGGCTATATGCAATGAAAAACCCTGCCCCGGTGCCACCCCATTACCTGGTAGCTATAACAGTTCAACACCAACACTACCTCCTTGGACTGCAAGAATATCCTTAGCCATCCAAGCTAGATTGGGGCACCTCCCCGCATTACCCTTCCACCACTCCTGTATATTTGCCTTATGAAAGATCCTGGTGCGATATCTGCCAGGCATGGAATCCGAGCCTCCGGTGGGTGGCTCCACAGGTTTGACCTCACATTCCGATTCGATATACGTGAATTGCTCGTTGACTACAATAGTTCTCGATCTTGACACATGAAGATGCTTTGATCAACTGATTAGACCGCTCCATCGAATTGGCGTATCAGGACATCACATATTTATTGGTATGTAGTAAAGATTACAATATGAAATGAACACCTTTTTATATGACTTCTCATAATCACCCCCAGCAGCAGCATCATCTAAATCCCATTAACCCAATAGCTTTAGTTTGGAATACCGGTTGAGACAAGCTCCAATGCTGAACAGAAGGCCTCTTGGGTTTTCAGTTTTACCATAATAAACTGCTGCCTTTAGTGTTGCTCTCAGCAAATGTTCATGAATGTCCATATTCCACTGCATCTGCTTGCATTCCAACTTTGCCATTTCCGATTCTAAATCATCAAAGATGTCTAGATAGACTTGGAATACTCAATAAATCGTAACTCCGCGTCCTTTTGACATCTACAGGGTTCAAAACCGTATGGGCTGAAGTACCTAGAAGATGTACTGCATGTGCTTTTATGCTTCAGGGGTGGACGACAGTGGGGCGAAATCCCGCTAAGTTTGTAACCAATGCTTCGTGTATTCACTCTACCGCACGGATCTCTCCAACATATTTAGAGTCGAGTTCCATTGTGTTTTGACATCGTAAATGAGCATAGTTGGGATCTCCACCCTGTCATTCTGTATCTTAATGAAGCGCTGCCGGCACTGAGGTGAAGCTCCAATAGCAATACTCATTTTCTGATGCCAATGTACAAACAACCTGATTAGCATTCTCCATTCAACGACTCAGGCATAGTATTTAGGAACAATTCAGATGAATGAGATATCGTCTTTCTCTGAAGCTCCATGATTCATCATATAATCCGTATCCTTTCTTTTGCACCTGAGGGTTTTTAATTTGGGTGTATGAATCTGTACGTATGTATGTGTATACGCTGATATGTGTAACTCAGAGTTTGTAGAACTGTTACGCATATATGGGTTCTTGGATATTACCTTTTCTATTGCCTTGTAAAAGCCATTATCCAACCTCACAACCTTATCAATATAATCTGCCTTAAGGCCAGAGGGCATATGACCATCCTTTTATTTCACATTGATAGAACTCATAAATGCGGGCAAGAATAAGCTGAACAGCATGGGCCATACATGGAATATGGATTTCTACCAGCGACAATTCAATTGATAGTGAACCTAAGGCGTTGTTTAAGGCTTCCGTGAGGGCTTTGTTGTTACTAGCAGTATTGGTGGTGAAACCAAGAATTCAATCCTGAATCCTGAATTCAGCCAGGACCTTATTAATGATCCCTGCCATATTGGTGCCCCTGTGAGAATATTTTATTTCCTCAAACCCAATTAGCACTTCCTTCATCTGCCAGTTATCTGAGACCCAGTAGGCCACAAGTGCCAGAAATAGGTGTTTATTTGGTGAAGTCCAGGGATCCACGGCCAGGGATATCGTTCTGTCAACTGTCAAACCAGTTCGATTCTCGTCCTCCGTAGAGTTACCAAATGGTTTTAAATGTCTTATCAGCATAGTCGGCTTAGGATATCAATGCCTGGACGAATGTATTTGAAGGCTCGGCTCAGCCCCTGGTTGTTTGAGCAATTAAATGCAGGATTGGTTGCAAGGAATGCCTTTCGGAAGCATTCTTCGAAAAGGTGCTGTTTGAACTACATTTGTGTTACTAGATCAATTATCGTGCACCGATTTTCAGTTTTTGTTCCTTTTTGCAAGAGCATAAGCACATCTGTGCCAGGTGAACTTCCAGTGTCAAATGCGGTAAACTTTCTAGACCTCTGGCATGCAGAGGATTTCTTGCGATTGTGCATCGAGGTGGTGCCTGTGCTGCTTGGGTGAGGGAGAACCTTCCTACAAATTATGCATATCACCCGTGGTGTACCAATGGCACGGACTAAGCAGTCGGCACATTGGTGAAAGTATTTCTACATGTCCGTGCCTCAAAGATCAGAGTTCCATCTGAACTTCTTCTTGCCTGCATATTTTGCGGTATATGGCGCAAATCCTGCTGTCTCTTTCTACCACTCTATCCAGCTCTCATGATCTTCTTCTGTATAGAGATAAAAGTTTCCAAATATCTCAAATAAATTTGCATCACTTGTTACTGAAGCCGGAGCTGGCAAGTGGGGCATGTTCTGAGGATGATCCTGGTTCCCAGGTGGGAGTGAAACAGAATCTGGGTGCAAAGGTCTTGTGGCACTTGAAAAGGTACTTGAGAGGCACTAGCGGGAGGTCTTGGGGTTGGTATTACTGGGCCATCACTCGTGTATGGACTGGATGCGACAGATAGTAGAGATAGAGCGGGTGACTGGTCCCGCGTTGGGCTTTCATGCACGCGGAGAAAGGAAGTACTGCTTCTTACACTGCTGCGATCGTGGGCCCGTTGACTGCCAGTGTGGGAGTGTAGGCTGCCAGGTGTAGAGGATTCAGGTTGTGAAGGCATCTTGACTATCAGGGTCGCAGCATCACCCGATAATGGGTGGCTTTTGATAGCTGGTCTAATAGAAGTCTTCCAAGTGTAATGTCTTCTACAAAAAATATGTTGAGATTCAGGCAATGAGCTGTTATAAGATACTGTCTGAGCTACTATCTAAGAACCTTACATGGCCTGTATTGTGTTTTTCTATTACTTTCCCTGCATATGCATCTTTCAGTATCAATTGTTCATGGGATCGCATGCATATGACTTGTGCGTATGACTTTCGTGGGTATGGTTTTTGAGAGTATAATTTATACCTATGAGTTGTGTGTATGATCGCAGTTGAATTTATTTGTAAACATTACGGCATGGAGCTCGGCAGGAACTATACAAATTCAGACTTGGATATTGGCGGAGAAAGTAAGAATGAGCTTTAAGCTTATCCTAGTCCGAATATGGGGCAGTGGTCAGAATGTACTGTTAAGGGGCATGTAATCCAAGGTAACAATATTAGAGCATTTGTCCGAATTCACTAATCCCATGTGAGCACTCCCATACAACACCTGCACCCTTACACGGCAACCCAATCCCCCAACCAGATCTGCTGCCAGAATTCTCCGGGGCTCTCATAACAATTTGAAGCAATTCCAATAGCAAGGAGTTGGTGCTGAAATACAATATCGTATTTTGTGGGTCTTGTTTGCTGAGTGATCAAGTGTGATTCATGGTTGTAGGTTTTGTATATAAATAGCGTGTTATTCAATGAGATTGCCCATTACTTTGCTGCTATTCCCCATAAACTTACAAGACTGGTATACGGAACCTATTGCTATCCACTCTTTTCTCTGTACCTGCAGAGACAATGACTACTGCGCCAATGGAGCCAGTTCTAATTCAGAAGTTTCAGACCTCGATGTTAGGTCCGAGGGAACCAATAGACCTTTACTGCATGTCCTTGGCCAGGAAGACTGTCGACTTCCTTTTCTGTATGCTATTACTGCATTCCGTCTGAGACTCATGTTCATATTACTGGTACTGAAAAGCTAATAGTGAGATATAGACAAACCTGGGCTAATAGCCAGTCACCAAGGATTGCCTGACTATGCCGGTTAAAGCTGTGTGCATTCGAGTAGGCAAACAGAGTGAAGGCAGTCAAATCGGTTAGAGTCGCGCAGATAGCAGCAATGTTGGAACTTGGAACACCGGAATCCCTGGTCATCATAGAAGCACTTGATTTGGGTTATAAGATTGAGGGCCGAGTCTGAGGCTAGGAAATCTTTTGGCAGTGTCATTCCAACTGCCGTGTAGTAAAGAGAAAAATCACCTGGTGCTTGGTTCCAGAATCTGGTTCAGAATAATATCTTCATTCTTGCTTTTGTAAATTTAGACAAATGATGTTCTCTGTACTCTCTCAAACTTGATATAGATTAGTCCAATCCATAAGTGGCTGGCCTTAACAGGAGCTTCCGGCATGCTGGATTGCTGATTCTTCTGTCGTTATCCCATTCAAGAGTTCAACTACTGCTCTCAAGTATTTTCCCACCGGTGACTACCAACTGTTCTATAGTATTTCTTTATTCCAAACTTCTTTCCCTTGCACAACAGCACCAAGGTTCTACATCCCTCAATATCCAGTCTTTCCCGTTCAAATCATGGAGAGTATTGAGAACCAAATTGTTCCCGGAACCGACCCACTAGAGTCCACTGAACCTGATGGCATTGCACTTCCAGGGCTTTATGCAATGGTTCGTGTTGGAACTGACCATAACTTTATTGAGATAAAGAACATTCCCTAGAGGTCTCTGGACAACTACAGCAACCTTGGACCAACACTGTTTTCACATTCTCATCTCTGCTCAGTTGCCTGGGAGCATAAAGTGAGACGATCCTTTGGTAAGTCAACTATCCAACAATGCTCACACCTTGGACTTTGTTGATGATACTATGCGGCAGGTGTGACGGATTTTCCAAAGGCCGGAATGCATACTCCCATATGGAGTACGACTTTGTGGTTGGGAACCAAAATCCGTGAGGACAAGTCAGAGAATATAGAGCTGCAGAGAAAGGAGATGGTAGCAGGATTCTTGGATTGTGTTGATGCGGAGTATGACGGGATTCTTGCTGCTCTAAAGGCAGGAATCTACATTTGTGCCACAGTACATGCAACGAAAATGATACCGAGTAGCAGTACAAGTGGTAGAGTCATTATAGGTGTCGTTTATTGTATGATTGTAGATTCTGATTTTGATCCTGAGATAGAATTCTGTCTGGCAGACCGCCTGGACTAGCTTGTCTGAAGAAATACACAGGCTTAGCTGACTCGCTTGGATTCTGTAATTACACTAGTATATGGAAATGTTGCATTTGAGTAGTACCTTGATGCTTATACATTTAGTATGAACTGGGTTGTCTGGTTTCAGCCATGTGGTTTTGGGCATATATCTTTGTGTGTTTGCCATTTTTGTGCATATGCCTTTGTGCGTATGCCTTTGTACGTATATCTTTGGGCGTGTGGCTGTGGGCATATATCTTTGTGCGTATGCTTTAGGCATATATCTTTGGGCATATGGCTTAGGGTGTATGAATATAGTCGTATGGTTTTGGGCGTCTGAACTTTGGCCTATGTAGGTGGCCACAGTATATATAATGACATATTACTCGGTGCATATGAACCATAGCAGCTTCAGATACAATGCATTACACAGCAAAAGCAGCTTCACACAAGGTGTAATGACCCTGTATACATGAGCTATGACGGCCGAACCTACACCCATACAGGCAGCCTCAAGGCAAACTAGTAGGAACCGGCAGGGAAGAAAGACCTTGACCTAGGGGGAACCGATGTCCCGGGCTGAAAGATGAACAGAACTAGCCTCCAAAGGCACTTAGGTACTTGGATGCACCCAGGAGCAGTGTCAGCGTACTTAGGGACCTCTGCAGGAGCAGTTACTGAGCTGTGCTGGGTAACTGGGCAAAGGTCAGAAAAGTCTATCTCCGGCGGCGGAATAGACATGGTACCCGGATGAAATCTGCTGGCCTGCCCGGCAAGGTTACCCTACCCTGAGGATCAGGTTACCCTGCCAAAAGTCCTGAGTTACCCTACCCTTCAATATGAAGTCCCGCGGTGAGTGCAGGAAAAATGAGCGCAATGTTTGTCACAGGAAAGCAAGGAGAAGACTGGAATCTGGAGTTCCAGGAGGTGCTATTGGGCGAGCTACGCGGCTCCGAAGAGGCTGTAAATTGGAGACATTATTCCTATCATGCACCCCCGGCCCCGCCCTGAGGCCCGGACGTTATTGGCCAATGGGTGTGAAGTTGTGCGCAGTCTAGCAAAGAAGGATCTTTCAAGATCTGCTTGCAACACCGTATACGTCGCTGCAGTCGGGTCGACCCTAGGCTGTTTGCGGTATATACCACGGGGCATAGGGTCGAAGGTGGAGTACCTCCTCCAAGTTGGTCCAAGTAACATGGACCAAAACTGGGGGAGTTGACAGGAGTTAACCATGGCGGTCCGGAAGGTAGTCCTGGGTGGTGCCCGCCCGAGCGGACGAGTTTTACGCCTACCAAGCCTGAACGTCCTCCCATCCCCATAGGATGTGAAAGAGAAGTGTAGAGACACTAGACACATGGTTTCCACTATAGGCAAGGTGTATCTGAGGTGGTGGTCATGGGTAGCACCCATTGGATTACTCCTGGACTACCGGATACTGCGCAAGATACCAGAAGCCCAAGCCTTGTAAATAGTAGATAGATAAACCACTCATGGCAACGTCTGGGGTCAAGTAAAGCCCACTGCATATGGCACGGGTGACATAGATAGTCCCGTTCATGGAGTGTCTTGACTGTTAGCCACTAGCAAGGCACTGATGCGAAGAGGTTTTCACCCCGGCGGCTAAATTGAGAACGCGTCCCAGAAACTATACTTGCATGAGGTGAATGCCGACTAGAGAGTGTCGACACTTGCATGCTCGAAGGGTTTGCTAGGAGATCTGTCAGACCACGCTTAGCGGATAAGGGTGTGCTTGAAAGGTTGGAGTAAAGTGATGCGGGAGTTTCTGGCATAAGATAAAACTGCTTGAACCTCTATGCGAGAACTCTCCTACTCCTACAATTAATCCTCTCGAGACCTTGATTGAGTGAAGAGTCAGGCTGAACAATATTAAGTTTTATTGTTTACTTTACTCTTACATTTGTGTGAACCTTTGGCGATAAGTTTGAAGTTGTTCTGTACGGCCACCACCTTGGGATCCATCTTCCCAGCGGTGCCCCCGTTATACAATGCCCCTATTATTATCTACAAAAGGTAATTTTTAACCAGCTAAGAATATAATAAGGTGTCAAAGTACAGGACATAGGGGGGGCCCGCTTGAGTAAGGCAGGGGGGACGGGCAACCGGGGCGGCAGGGGACAATCAAAGAGGAAAAAGGAGGACCAGATTGCAAATGAAAAGAATTATTCTCGCATCTCCTGTTTGACGCGCTTTCCGAATCGCATGGCACCCGTGTTGAGGAGCGCAAGTCAGTCCATCTCGCGGTCAATCTCATTCATCTCTTCCAGGTTAATTCCTTTCTCCACAGCGTCTTCCCTCGCAGCAGCCTCCAGATCAACAATCAGGCAAGTATTGCCAGCCAGGAACTACTTCCTCTTGCTAACAATATGCGTGATCCTACCTTACTGGTCTTCCGGACTGGAAAAGAAGTCCTTCATGGTCATAGCCCATGCAAGCGAGCTCTCTCCAATCTCCTGTGTGCTGGTGCTGAATCGATTCTTGTCTGAATCCCGCGTTTCTATCATGTCGATGTCCCCGTCCTCAGACTCAAGCACTGTCTGGGATAGCGCTTGCTCCTCCCCCCCCTCCTGCTCCTGCTACTTCTCCTCTTCCTCCTCCTCTGTATCCTCCTCCTCATCCCCGCGGACCCTATCAGAGTTCGCAGAGCCATTACCCTCCTCGGCGGGAGACCCGTAGAGATCGACAAAGTCAACATCCCTATCCTCTCCATCCTCTTCGCACTCCTCGTAGACCTCAGCATTGGGCAATAGCCACTCGCTGGGCTTTGCCCAATCATTCAAAGCTCTATCTTTTTTATCAAGCTGCACCTCAAGGACGGACATGTCCAAATCCCGCTCCAGATCGTGCCCCATCAGGCGATAGTCAGAAGTACAGTTTCCGGCGGCAGTAGGTATCAAGGAATTGGGAAGGGCTAAACCGAGGTTAAATGTTAGAATAGATGTCACTAATAGAACTTGGCAATTGTTTAGACGGGTTTGTGAGAATAAAAATGACATACTACATTGTGTAAGAGTTACATCAGAGCTCTTTCTCCCGAGTTCAATCTTGAGCCTTGTACAGTTTGCGGTGGGTTCTTGGATTGTACTAACGCTTCCTGAGGTAGATGCTTGTTATAGGAGGATCAAACCAGATGCACTGCTCCGGCGAGGTAGGAAGGGTGCCACACTCCTGATTCTTTCCGCCGTCCTTGCTTGAAACTCGTGAGTATGGTCCCATAGACCAACATGAGGGGAAGCGGGTTGGGTAGGCACTGGGGTGGACAAATGCGGGTGGAAGGAAGACCGTGGCATTGAGGGGGTTGTACTGGTTCTAGAAAAGGTAGGAGACATGGTTGTATGGTTTCAGGGCCTCTTTGTTACCCACGCAAGGGGATTTTTCATCCCCGCTGGTGTAACGACCCAGCATACATGAGCTATGGCAGCCAGAACCTATACCCATAAAGGCAGCCCAGAGGCAAACTGATAGGAAGTGCTAGGCAAGGAAGACCTGGACCTATGGAGGCCCGATGGTCCGGGCTCCAAGACGAACAGAAATAGCTTCCATGGGTACCCGGATACATGGATCAATCCTGGAGCAGTGTCAGCGTACTTAGTGACCTCAGAAGGGGCAGTTACTCAGCTAGGCCGGGTAACTGGGGAAAGATCTATCTTGAGCGAAGGGATAGACAGGGTAACAGGGTAAAGTCCCCTTGTCCAGTGGGCAAGATTACCCTACCTTAAGGATTAGGTTACGCTGCCTTGGGGCTCGGGTTACCCTGCCAAAGGTCCTGAATTACACTGCCTTTCAATATGAAATCCCACGTAGAGTTCGCGAAAATTGATGGGCATGTTTGTTATGCGAAACCAGGCACAATACTGGGATCTGGGGTTCCGGGAGATGCTATTGGCCGAGCTATACAGCTCCGAAGAAGCTGTAGATTGGAGACATTATTCCTATCATACCCCTGCGGCCCCGCCTTGAGTCCCGGACGTCATGGGTAAATGGGTGTGTAGTTGTGCACAGTCTAGCAAAGAGGGATCCTGGGAGACATGCCTGCAACACCGGATACGTTGCTACCGTCCGGTCGACCATGAGCTGTTTGCAGGATATACGAGGGGGCATGGGATGGAAGGTGAAGTACGGCCTCCAAGTTGTTTCTGGTAAAACGGACCAAAACGGGCGGGGTTAACAGGAGTTAACTGTGGCGGTCGCGAAGGTAGTCCCGGATGGTGCCGGGGCGACTGGGAGAGTTTTATACCTCCTCCAAGTTGTTCGGGGTAAAACGGACCAAAACGGGCGGGGTTAACAGGAGTTAACTGTGGCGGTCGCGAAGGTAGTCCCGGATGGTGCCGGGGCGACTGGGAGAGTTTTACCCCTATCAAGTCTGAACGCGGCCCCAACCCCATAGGCTCCAAAAAGGAAGTGAAGAGACACTAAACGCATGATTTCTGCCACAGGTAAGACGCATCCGAGGTGGTGGTCATGGCTAGCGTCCATTGGATCACTCCAGGACCAGCGGATACTGCGGATGATACCGGAAGCCCGAGACTCCTAAATGGTAGATTGATAAACCGCTCAGGGTAGCTTCCGGGGTCAAGTGGGGACCATTCCATATGGAAATAGTGTCACAGAGAGTCCCGTTCATGGGGTGTCTTGAATGTTAGCCACTGCCCAGGCACCGATGCGAAGACGTTTTCACTCCGGCGGCCAAATTGGGAATGCACCGCTGAAAGGTACTCACATAGGTTGAACACACACTAGAGCGTGTCGACACTTGCATGCCCGAAAGGGGGTGCTAGGAGATGTGTCGGGCCACCCTTAGCAGTGAAGGGTGTGCTCAAATAGTTGGAGTAAACTGATGGGGGAGTTTCTGGCATGAGATAAAACTACTTGAACGTCTATGCGAGAACTGTGCTACTGCAACAATCAATCCTCTGGAGACCTTAATTGAGAAACCATCAGGCTTAATGATATTAAGTTCTACCGTTCACTTTACTCTTACATTATGTTAACGTTTCGCGAATAAGTTTGAAGTTGTTTGGTGCGGTTGCACCCTTGGGATCCATCTTCCTAGGGGAGCCCCGATTACAGCTGGAGGTCGTGCCTTGGACAATACATGTGCCGAGGCCACGGGGGAACCGGGGGGCGAAGGGACTTCGATTGGGATTGGCGGGTCCGCAACTGGCACACCGCGTTTATCAAACTGGTCCGGATAGTATTGCCACCAATCTGGCAGGATCACCCATTGTTCGTGCACCAGGATTTCGTTTTCCTCAACCAGCCTCTCTTCCTCCACCACAGCTTTAACATTGTCGCCACGAGCGAGGTAGTCTAGAAAGCTCTGTGCAAACACTCGGCGTTGCTTTGGACCGTTTCCCCTATTAGGGCAGACATGCTCAGAGGTGTGACCAGTACGGGTACTGGCTTATTGCTTCGTGTGCTATCTGTTGATACACGCAATATTTTATATTTGGTTTCACAGTATTGTTTGCTACATGTATTGTTTCATGTGCTATCGGTTGATACACACAATGTTTTATGTTTGGTTTCACACTATCGTTTGATACTTGTATTGTTTCGTGTGCTATCGGTTGATACACCAAATGTTTTATGTTTGGTTTCACAGTATCGTTTGATACTTGTATTGTTTCGTGTGCTATCAGTTGCTACAGACAAATGTTTGAAAATATTTGTTCATACTGGAGATGAGAGATATGCTGTATTTAAAGACCGCTGAGTTCTACGATGGAAACAGCAGACTTCGACTGACGGTATTCTAAATATACTTGGTTGAACGGTTACTTCTTTGATCTCCTCTTACACCTCTTTGAAGCCTCTCGTAGTAAGCAGCGCTCGCTTCTTGTTGACCAAGAAGCCATCTGCTCCTATCATACCGCTACATGAGTAAGGCCCTGCCTGAACACATTACAGGAGGCGGTCTCAAGCGGAGAACGATTGGGTCGGTGCTTATTCTGGCGGATGGCTTCGGGGTTCGACCAGTGACACAAACCTCCTGCGGGCGGCGGTTTCCGCCGGTACACAGATGGCATTGAGGTCTGTTCTATTCGCTTATTAGATTGTGCATATGATTTATGCTTGTGATTTCTACATATCATTTGTGTGCACGATTTGTGCATACCTGTGCGCATGATTTTGGAAAAATAATTTAGGCGCAAAACAGCATTAGGACTTTTGGGAGGAGAGAAAGCGATACAGTGGTGGGATTGAGTGGATGGGAGGTGGGTGTGGTAGCATTGGTATGCGAAGAGTGGGAGTAGAGGCAGGGTGGTGGAAGGTATTTTTGGGGATATTTTTTTGCTAATCCAGTGCGGTGCAAGTTAGGTGATGGCTAATTTGGGTACTGTTACAGGGTTTTGAGGCGAAAGCCACAGTTTATCTCGTGTTATAAAGGGAAAAGAGAAGGGGTCCATTGTTGAAAACTTGAAAACCTCCAGAAATAGAAATGCGTTCGAAGCCAACCTTGTCCTACTAACAAAATACCCCACCAAATAAATTGTAAGTACAATTACCCTAAAGTCTCAGCGAAGTGCTTATACAATGGTATCATAGGTAGATATAATAACGCCGAAGCGGACTGTGTGTTTGACCTAGGTTAAATCACGTTTTGAAATAGCTGACATTCGTATGTGCTGCCTACTGACATCATTTAGTGATTATGATTGTACGCTTGATACTCCAAGAGGAAAGATATAACTTTGTACACATACAAGCTTTCATATACAATTTTCAAGGCAATTGTATGTGAAAATCATAGTACAATGTTTGTCTCAACAATTATTCTGTTACAGTCTTACCCAAACTTGTTCAATCTACAATTCAATGGTGTATGGCTCTACTGACTTTGTATGGTAACATTGTTCCAGGCAGGCATCATTGTTCATGAATCAAAATACACCTAAGCTGCGGGGAACTTGATTTGTCCGACAAGGTAGCTTGATAGGTAGAGGGTATCAATCCCCATGGGTATATCTTCCGGGCTCCCTCTCTTCTAACAAACTACTTCCCTCAGCCAACACTGATATCACTACTTGTTCATTTGAGAAACGATAGGGTGCGTACACAAACAAATGCATACGCACGTATACACACGCATACACTGAGATTTGGGATGAACGTATGTACGCTTACTCGTATCTGCGAGTCACCTTGTTCTACCAACACCAATCACACCCTCTCACTTTGAGCAAAAACCATGCCGTTCTCAACAAGAATCTCCTCACCCGCCTCCTCATCCAGCCCCCTCACCTACCTCCTCCTCACTCACATGTGACACTCACCTTCAAGTCTCTTCCCACAAAACAAAAGCTCTGCAAAACCCGCTCCGAACCAACAAAAAATCAGGAAACTAAAAAGAGCAAAAGGCAAGCAAAATTTCCGGATCCCTGCGAAAAGCAAAGCAAATGAAGGCATCTTAGGATCGAAGGGGGGTGGCAATTGGGAGCCTCCAATAAGGCATCTGGGCCAGAAGAAAGCTGGCGCAGTTGTGAATAGAGTGCAGCGCCCTGCACAATACCCTGTGGGCAGGTTGGCGATGGCTGAAATTATCAAGTGTTGCTGGGATGGGGGATACCTGATCTCAAAAGCCCCATTTTACTGTCTCTGCCAGGAAATTGTGTCAAACCTCTCTCTCCAGCGGCGGTTGTGTCGGCCAAGGTTGCTTGTTGAATGCCTGCAGGTGGTGGAGGAGGAACACGTGGTCATGAACATGGCTGGTAAGTTGAGCTCCGAGTCCTATCCTAATAAGTTTATATGATTTACTAGTTCTTCATAGCTGGTGCCATGGGGGCGGCGCACGCTGGTCAGCTTACCCTCATGGTTTCGGACCTGAGTTTACTCGACGAGACTTTGAACTCCAGGGCTAGAAAGCCTGATCTGGCGACCCGGAAGAAGGAGAGGTAGTATGACAACGCGCCGGCTGGTCCTGCCAACCCCCCAGCCGCAAATGGCAATGGTGATGATGATAATGAGGACGATGATCGGCCTTGCCCTAGTGAGCGTCGGCGCTTCCTAACCAGAGCCCAGGACACTGGGAGAAATCGCGCTTATGACAGCGACAAAGGTGACGGCAGTGGCAATAATCGAAGAGGCGATAATGGCGACGTGGCTGGGGACCGGGATGAGCAGGAGAATGATAGGGATGGGGGTCGGCATAGGGATGGCAGGGGCAATGGTGGTGAGGCTTTGCCTCGTGGTCATGGAGGGCCGTCCGGTGCCCGTGGTCTAACACAGGGTGGGGGTAACAATACCCCCAGACGTATAACCAGCGGGAGGAGTAATACCACCCCCTTGCGATGAACTCATGGGAGGGGCTAGACTGCGGGAGGGGCCTGGAGTGGGGAGTGGTCCGGGAGTCTGGGATTGGAGGGGGGGAAGCTGGAATTGGTAGAGCGGGGGCAACTGGGATTGGTGGAGTGGGATTGGTGCAGAGGCTAGTGGGATTGGTGGGCTTTGGGCCCACCAAGGGGTTACCTCTCAGGTGTTTCTTTTCTTTTGCGGGTGTTTTTGCATTTCGCAGCCTTCATAGCCGCTTTAGCGAAATGGGCAGTGGTACATGATTTCTACCTGTTTTGGGTCAGTAATCCAAACATTTCTATTCACACTGGTTTTCACTCTATTTGCATGGTTATTATTCTAGTTGATAAATACTCATCTCTGACATTACTGTAAGCTACGCAATCAATAAACTAAGGTGGCAGGTAAGATTACCTAGAGTGCATATGATTTTGAGAACTGTTGTGTGGAAAACTACTGAGCGTATGATTTTGTGCGTATGATAGCGCTATGCATATGATAGTGCTGTGTGTATGATAGTAATGTGCACTTGATAGTGCTCTGCGAATGAATGCACTGTGCGTATGATAGCACTGTACGTATGATAAACCGTAGGATTTTTAGTATACCCGTTATGTAAATAGTTTTATGTATATACTGAAATTGGGCGCCTGACCTCCGTAGGGTAGTTAGGCTCACTGTAAGGAATAAAATTAGAGATATGGCAAAGGCTCATTTGGAGCTGGACGGAGAAGAGCAAAAAATGCGGGGCGCCGTCCAGGGCCATGAACAGGGCGGCGACCCGAATGGGGAGAGGGGCGGGGGATGAATAAAAAAAGGCCCTGCCCTGGGCCGTACACTGGGGCGGGGTGGGGAATCGGGTTGGGGCCCTGGAGGTTTTGGGGACCCGGAGGCCCCGTAACGAACACTAGATAAACAAGGAAAACACTTGATATCTCCCATAACAGTGCCATATTCTCCACATGGGGGGATTGGGTTTCCCACTACTCGGATTCTGCAGGGGTTGCCATGAGGGACCATGGGGGTTCAAACGATGAGGTGGTGGCTGCTTTCATGCAGTGGGGTCTCTTACATGGACATTGTTGGGCCATATGTCCATAACCGCTGCAGTATGGGCAGGTGCCCCTCCCCATACCTTCCTTCCGCTGCGCTTTGGTCAAGGTACGACCTCCTGCAGAGAGATCCATAGAGCCTCAGGGGGCATCTGTGGCAGTAGTGGTAGCGGGAGTGGGGGTGGCAGAGCGGGGCTGAGTGGCTGTAGTGGTGCACACCGAGGAGGAGGAGGAGGCCTTCTTGTCAACTATGTAGGCTCGGATATTGTCGTCCAGCTTCTTTAACAAGTGGACGCAGGTGGTCAGGGTCTTGGAGGGGTCTGCAATGGTGGTCAAATCATCCTGTAGCCCCGAGCTGAGACCTTGGTAGAGGGCACCCCACTTAGCAGCATTGTTCTAGTTGGTATTGTTAGCCAGGCACTAGAACTCCGCAACGTATCCCGTGAATGTGTGGTTTCTCAGAGCCAGGGCCCCCATTTCACTTTCTCTGGTAGCCACGCGGTTGGGATCCCCAAATGCCTCTTCTAATTTCGCCAACAGTGCCTCTGTGGTGCGGTAGTTGATTACATGAGTAGTGATATTGGGTTGCACCTCTAGGAAGGTAGATCCTGTAAGCACGCCAATGGCATATGCCTGAAGGTATTGTTTATTGTCAATCTGGTGGTGGTTCCTGTGGAGTTTTATGCAGAGTTGGGTGGCCAAGTGGCAGTCCTAGTCGATGCCACGATTGAACCTTCCCAGGGTCACATTCTGGGCTTCTGTACTACCACCACTGGGGGCTACAGGATCTGCGGTGGTATTGCTATATCCATTGTTGAGTGAGTTGACCATCACCTTGGTACGCACCAGGTCATGTTCGGCAGTCGCAAGGCGGGCCTCGAGGTCTTCGCCTTTATGGCCAAGGGTCTGAAGTTTATTGGTTAAGGTTTAGACCTACTGTTCCAACTGTTCATTGGTATGGACTTGGCAAGTGCTGGCATGTTCACTGTCTGGAGGAGGATATCTAGGATGCGGGTAGGATGGTTGGATCTCTAGTCCCAGATTAGGTTGCGTAACCACTTCTTAAATATACTGGCGGCCTGGTTCAGGTTGGTTAGGAGCTCCGCTTGGATTCTGAGAGATCACGACATGATGTGGTGTGGGTTCAATCCTGGCAGAGGCAACCTTGCATAAGAGTGAGGGTCGGTGCTAGGTTCAGGCCAGATAGTTCATGGCAGACCATGGCAGGCTAGGTAGGAGAGAGGGGTAGGTGTATAAACAAGACGTATTTGCATCAAGGGTCAAGGGGATCAAGAACGGGTTCCTAGCCATCAGGGTCAGGGGTCTGAGGTCCCAGTAACAAGAAGAAGAAACAAAGTTGTAATTTATAAGTACTGTTGTAGACAGGAAATGACCAGGTTGCATGAGGAAAGTCAATCTAAATGGGGCAAACCTCGTATATAACGAAGGAAAATCCCCTGCTGACAAATCCCTAACATCCCAACCCTTTCCCACTGAATAGCCGTAATCATCCATCAGTTTCTACAAGGTTCCATTATGCGGAACCTCTGCTAACCACGCCTGTTTCTTGCGTAGCAACTGTCCTCCCTCTGGTTTGCCGGGAAGCAACCAATATCCTAACTCTATCCATACCATGCCAGGTGGCCATGACGTAAACCCATCAACCTGTTAATATCTTTTCACCACTTGGTTTTTCCACTTCTGCTTCCACTTCTCATTTCCTCTGTAGCTTCATCCCTTCGTCCATGGCATTCTGCCGTCCCTTTTTATCTTACAATTCCATGCCCTCTCCACACGTATTAGGGTCGAGTATGGGATACATGAAACCAACATCTATATGTTTTTGAACATTTGCTTCTTTATTTCACAGCCATTTATCCAGCTGCTCCCTTTTCTCTTGGAAAAGCTGAATCTCATCCCCAGTTAGGACTTCCACCTTCTAATCTGATTTGTTTCCTTTTATTTGACCTTGAAGAAACTGTAACTACTTTTCTATTTGAAGTCAATTGTCATCTTGTGCTTTCTGGGTGAAAGCTTATTCACGGGTAGAATGACAAGGTTCTGGTAGAGCTGAGGAGGAGGTGTTTGGTGGAGGAAGTGGTGTAGAGTGGAACCCGCCACGTATAGAGCTATTAGGGCATAGTACTGATATAGTCAATCTCGATAGGATAGATGTCTTATCCGTATCAGTATGCTCTGATTCCTCAGAATCATCGGACCATTCTTTTTTCTCTTTTTCCCTTGTTCATTGAAGATATTCAAGTGATATCCCTTTTATCTTTCTCAACCTCACCCCCCTTGCTTCAATCACAGCATGCCATTTAGGTATGTAGACATGGTAGATTGGTACAATGGAAGTGTAACTAACTATCGGAGCTTCTTTTGCTGTCCAGTGAAACCTTCCTCGCTTCCCAGCTAGATTGTATACCATAACATCAGTAAACCATAGATCTTGATGACCAATCACAGGTCATATTTCATATAGCCACTGGATGTAACGACCCAGCACACATGAGCTGTGGGAGCCAGGACCTATACCCATACAGGCAGCCCAGAGGCAAACTGATAGGAACTGCCAGGCAAGGAAGACCTTGACCTATGGAGGCCCGATGGTCCGGGCTCCAAGACAAACAAAAACAGCTTGCAAGGATACCTAGATACTTGGATACACCCTGGAGCGGTGGCAGCAGACTTAGGGACCTCCGAAGGGGCAGTTACTCACCTAGGCCGGGTAATTGGGGAAAGATCTATCTTCAGCGAAGGAATAGACAGGGTAACGGAGTAAAGTCCGCTTGTCCAGTGGGCAAGATTACCCTGCCTTAAGGATTAGGTTACCCTGCCTTGAGGCTCTGGTTACCCTGCCAAAGGTCCTGAGTTACCCTGCCTTTCAATATGAAGTCCCTCAGGGAATTGGGAAAAATTGATGGAAATGTGTGTCACGCAAAACCACGTACAATACTGGGATCTGGGGTTCCGGGAGATGCTATGGGGCGAGCTATACAGCTCCGAAGAACCTGTAAATTGGAGACATTATTCCTATCATGCCCCTCCGGCTCCGCCTTGAGGCCCGGACGTCATGGTCAAAGGGGTGTGTAGTTGTGCGCAGTCTAGCAAAGAAGGATTTCCGGAGACCTGCCGGCAACACCGTATACGTTGCTGCTGTCCGGTCCACTGTACGCTGTTCGCACGATGTACGAGGGGGCTTAGGGTGGAAGGTGAAGTACCTCCTCCACATTGTTCGCAGTAAAACGGAACCAAACCGACAGAGTTAACGGGAGTTAACCATGGGGGTCCCCCAGGTAGTCATGGATGGTGCCAGGGTGACTGGGAGAGTTTTACACCTATCAAGTCTGAACGTGGCCCCAACCCCATGAGCTCCGAAAGGGAAGTGAAGAGACACTAAACGCATGATTTCTACCACAGGCAAGATGCATCCAATGTGGTGGTCATGGGTAGCGCCCATTGGATCACTCCCGGACCACGGCATACTGCTGCAGACACCGTAGGCCCGCGACTCGTAATTAGTAGATAAATAAACCGCTCCGGGTGGCTACCTAGCTAAAGTGGGGACCATTGCATATGGGAAGGGTGTCATGGATAGTCACGTTCATGCGGTGTCTGGACTGTTAGCCACTGCCAAGGCACCGGTGCAAAGACGTTTTCAGTCCGGTGGCCAAATTGAGAATGTGCAGCAGAAACCTACTCATATCAGGTGAACTCCGACCAGGGTGTGTCGACACTGGCATGCCCGAAAGGGGGTGCTAGGAGATGTGTCAGACCACACTTAGCGGAGAAGGGTGTGCTCGAATAGTTAGAGTAAACAGATGGGGGAGCTTCTGGCATAAGACAAAACTACTTGAACGTCTATACGACAACTCTCCTACTCCCACAATCAATCCTCTTGAGACCTTAATTGAGGAAGTGTCAGGCTTCACGATATTAAGCTCTACCGTTTACTTTACTCTTACATTGTGTGAACATTTGGCGAATAGGTTTGAGGTTGTTCAGTGTGGTCGCACCCTTGGGATCCATCTTCCTAGGACAGCCCCGACTACGGTATATCGTTAAGCGACCTCCTCGCTTAACTCCTTTCCTGCTTAATTGTTTCCAACATTTGGCACTGACCTTGCGCGAATACTGATAACCTCGTCTACAACAAGTAGCCCAGGGTGGAAAGGGCAGTGTCTGGTACCCAACTTCGGGCCAGAAGGGAATCCAACTCAGATTCCGACCTCGACATTGACGAACCTGCCGCCAACATGTTTCATGCATCGGGTTTCGCGGATGTTCGGGGTATCGCAAGGGACGGTCACCAGTTGCTTTTGGAGGCTGCCCCTATTCAGTTACCTGTTGAATGCCTTGATCTCATGATTACAGACCCTCGTGCTTCGGCGCTCTCATTTTTCCAAGACCATGACCTTGTCCATAACATGACTTCTCCTCCGCCAGGAGGGGTCCCATTTGGCGAGTTCTCGTGCGGGTTTGTTGAATCTTACATCGTCTGTGAGGTATTCAGGTCGATTGATGAAGGGAAGCGGGAACTATGTAATGGGAACACCCAGCACCAGCCAGTGTTCCAAAGCCAGATCACCGCGGCGGCGGTGGAAGGGATGAAGGTGCGGCAGGAGGCATACCTGCGAATGATACGGGATCAACACGCATTAAAGACCTGGATGACAGCGTTGGAAAAGGCTTTTTCAGGAGGGTATAGTATTGATGCGGAGAATGATGTACTGATATTAGAGGCCATGCCCCCACTCCCGCTCGTTCATACCATGCCCAAAAGCTTCGGCATGGAATTGTCCATGAGGGCCCGAGACGACCAATGGCGGGAGTATATAAGCCCAATTGGTATACGGATGTTGGAAAGCCTAAAGGGGGAAGGCCACAGTTATACCTGCTCATTCTCAAGAGCTTCTAGAGGGTTCCTGTCAGTCCCCACCTAGATTGCTCGTAGTCCTTCGGGTAGTCCCATGGTCGGACCCACAGATGGGCGTCGAGCAAGGAAAAGGACATCCAAACCAAAGGGTATTACGGCCACGGATACACCGGACCCTACTCTTCCTCCGACCCCTGGCCCTGTTGTCCCGCCCGCAACACCGTGGGTTGCAACTCCTGTACCTCACATAGCGGCCCAAGACCCACTCCTCCACCAGTCCCTCCTCCCGCAGTTCGTAGTTCTGACCCGCCTCTACACCTGTCCTTCCCGCCCCTGTGGGTCCCTGCGCTGCGTGCGGAATCACCTGGGTTCTTTGAACAGGTGCGGCACCATCAGCAGCGAGGACCTGAAGCCTTGTCACTGGGAACCCCTATCCCCGGGCCAGGGACATTGGCTTGTGGAGTTCCTTGGAGACCGGTTATCCCCTCAGCGCCCTCGAAACCAATTCTTCCCTGCGGTCTCCCTGCCATCACCAGTGGCGATTCGGACAGCCAAGACCGGTTCCGTCTGCCGCGCTGTAGGTCGGAAGAAACCAGGATGGGTGGATGCATTACCAATCCTATGGGTGTAGAATGAGGGCACGGACCCCGGTGAGGAATAGAAAAAGACATAAGGAAGGAGATGGGCGATCAACCTGTGGGTATTGTGGATCGTGGAGGCACATAGGCCCCCCGATGCAACCCTTGAGTTACCCAGAGCTGGAGTCATTTCTGCGGATCATCCAGGCAGCGCCTAACCCAACTCCTGAGAGTGGGCGACGCCACGTTCCACCCCAGGCACCAGTAGCATCAGCGGCTAACCCCCCCAAGGATGGAAATCAGGATGGCCTGGAGGAATGGTTAGATGGCTATGATAGACCACGGGAACCCCAAGGTGGGAACGCCGGAGGAAGTGGAGATAGAAATGCACCACCTGGAGATGGTATGGTAGGAGCCTGTGGAGATCCCAGAGACTCCGACCATGACAGTTCTGATCATGATGATGACGGAGATTCTCTCCCCAATATGACCCCCTAACGCGGTGCGCGCAAGGATGACACGAGTAACGAGAAGAAACGACTGTGGGACCGGCAGGCCAAGAGGCTAGCAAGAGCCCTAAAGGGTACGGCTTCGGCTCCTGGGTCTGCGCCGAGACCGTGGCAAAAGAAGCCGGAAAAGCTGGGTGGTATCCCGGCATTCAAGGGCAAAGTTACAGAACTCGCAGGCTTCCTGACCCTGGTAGAGGTCAAATTCCAATACTTTATGCCTTGCAAGTTAACCTATATGGATAAGGTAAACTTGATGATCGCCCTTCTTGAAGGTTCCGCCCGGGCATGGTACCTGGGGTTGCATGGAGACATTAACAAGGAAGCTGCCAAGCACAGTGGCGTTCCTGTAAAGGACAGCAAGGACATACGGACATGGAAAGCGTTCCAAGAACGATTGGAACGAAGTTTTGGCGGAGACCATGCCGCACGAGATCCATCTCTTCTTGAGTGGCGAGACCTTGCGATAAAGCCACATCACCTTGATGAGTACCTGGACAAGATAATTGACTATATATATAAGCTTAGCTATACAAATCCTGTGCACGTATGGGACAAGGTTCGATCAGGCATCACTCAAGAGGTTCTGAATGCGTGGGCACTTAAGGAGCCCCATCCAACCGACCTGAACAAGTACCTTGATCTTCCGCAGAAGGTCGGACATACACTGGAAGACAACAACTGGTTCAGCAACCGTGTCATCCACCCCGCCACACAGTCTCAGCCCACGGACAAGAAGGAAGATAGATCCTCGATATCTGGCAGGTTTAGGAAGAAGGAGAAAGGTTCGGGTAGACAAAACCAAAGGTCCGCCAAACCTGCCAATTTCACCGCGGGGAAACTGGCAAAGCCAGCGACTTGTGAGTATGGGATAGCACACAAGGAAATGCCGTCGACCTTGACCGAATGTCGGAGGAAGCACAACCAGTACAGCAAATGCGGACAAACTGGACACTTCTGGAGAAAGTGTACTGCAATGTCCCCGGTTGTCAGTTCGTCCAAACAGGCTGGTGGGTTGAAAACGTCAGCCCCGGTAAGCGCGCCCTCAGGTATGGACAAGCGACTAAAGCGCGTGGAAGCGCCACCTCCGGCCTCCTCACCAAAGATCTTGGAAGTCCACCAGGCATCACCTCAGATAATGGAGGTTGATGCTGACGGCCCAGAATAGGTAAGAACCCATTCTGCTGAAGGCCTAACCTTGCTGACCCACATCCATAGGCCCATGAGGGATGGATATAAGAACCTAGGAAAGGGTTCTGGGATGGGTAAGTACCCCTCTGCTGCCTAGACAAACATCATACTGACTACACCCAGAGGGTGTTGGCAGGTAGATGTTTGGGGCCGCCCGCGGTGGACTGGGTGATCTTTCCTTTGTTGGGTTTCTGGTTAATTTTTTCTTTGTTCCAGTTATGAGTATGTCTTTTAGGATTTCCGGGGCTGGAGGAGCGCGTGGGGGGACATTGTTTCGGTTGAGGCTAGGCGAGGTCTTGCTGGAGGAGATGCTGGACATGGGGGAAGCCCCTTGTTGCCCTGCTTGGAGCCGGTCCAATGGCGGACCTCTGCCAACCTTGGGAAATGGTTGTCTTTAGTATGAAAGGAAATTGGTTCAGGCGGGCCTTGATCAAATAAAAGCGTTATTTCCAGGTTTACCTGCGCAGGGTTTAGTACCCAAAATCATGCTGGCGTGATAGTAAACACCCCCACGATTGTGACACTGAATATTCCAATACCTAGATTCCTTACCGACCCATTGTGGCTGCTCTGGTGTCGAAAGGCAAGAGGCCCCCAAATTAGTAAGACAAGATGACTAAGCCCCTAAGACAAGCAAAGAGGCAGAAATGTGACAACTTGCCTCAGCACGCTAAGTCTATTCACCTGCGGGTGAAATTAGACTTGAAGATTAGAGCGCAACAAGTAAGCGCGAAAGTGCTATTGTTGCTGGACAGTGGGGCTACTTGGCTGGTGCTTAGTAGCCAATAGGTTAAGCAAACTCAGGCACCTTGTGTACAACGAAGGGTACATGTGCCAATAAGCGATGCAAGTGGGAATCACATTTCTGGGTCAGGTCTGCACTATACGAAGTCATTAGAGATGAAGATAGGTGACCACTACAATGAGATGCGCTTGGAGGTTACGGACATGCCCGACACAAAGGTGGACGGGTATCTACCTATGTTATGGCTGAAGGACCATAACCTAGACATAGACTGAAAAACAGGATCACTGACCTGGCGCTCAGATTTCTGCAAGGCCAACTGCCTAGCAGAGCCGGGGCGGTTAGTATTCATGTCAGACAAAGAACTCGGAGCTGAAGACCCTAGTAATGTCTCCCTGTTCAGAATTGTACAATTCTCCGATGAGGAAGGTGCTGACATTACGGGTAAGCTACTCACCGAGTATAAGGACTACGGGGATATCTTCAGTCAAGAACGGATTGTGGCATTACTAGAGCACCCGAACTATGATCATACGATCGGGTTGCAGCCCGGGACTCCACCTCCGTTTGGCCCCAACTATCCGTTATCAGAAAAGGAGCTTAAGGCCCTCCAGGAATACCTCAATGACATGCTACGAACAGGAAAGCCACGGCCATCTAGTTTATCTGCAGCGGCCCCTATCCTCTTTGTGCCAAAACCAGATGGTAGATTAAGACTGGTAATAGATTACCGCAGGTTGAACAAAATCACGGTTAAGAGTAAGTATACTCTGCCCTTGATGCATGAGCTACGAGATAGGTTAGGGAAAGCTATGGGGTGCACGAAGTAGGACTTGAAGAACGGCTACTATCTTCTGAGGATGGCGGAAGGTGAGGAATGGAAGACGGACTTCCGGTGTAGATATGGACTGTATGAATACACGGTCATGCCATTTGGGTTATGTAACGCCCCGGCAACCTTCCTGAGCATGATAAATGAGGTCTTCCGGGACCTCATGGATAAAGGAGTCATTGCATACATGGATGACATCTTAATCTACTCTGAAAGTATGGAAGGGCATATCCCAATGGTAAGACATGTGATGGAGAAATTGCGGAAAGCGAGGCTGTGTGTAAGCATGAAGAAGTCCAGTTTCCACCAACGGGAAGTCGAATTCCGCGAATATAAGATCTCCGATATGGGGATCTCTATGTTGTCAGAGAAGATGCCAACAATCAGGGATTGGTCACCTCCGCTGTGCATCGTCGACATTCAAAGCTTTCTGAGCTTTGCCAACTTCTATCCGGGGTTCATAGAGGATTTCAGTAAGATAGCGAAAGCTGTGATGGACTGGACGAGGAAGGATGTCCAATCGCAATGAATGCCTGCTTGCTAGCAGGGCTTCGATCATCGGAAGGAAGCGTTCACGTCCAAACCTATACCAGCAGATTTTGACCCAGAACAGCCAACCAGGCTGGAAACCGACACTAGTGACTTTGCTCTAGGGGCTGTCCTGTCCTAGTTTTGTGAAGATGAGAGGTGGCATCCAGTGGCCTATCATAGTAGGAAGTTTCACCCAGCAGAGTTTAATTATGATGTCCATGATAAGGAAATGACTGCTATCATAGCGGCGTTCAAGGAATGGGATTATCTGCTAGGCTCGGTAATGGACCAGTTGGTGATCTATACGGATGATAGGAATTTGGGGTACTTTAATAGTACCAAGGTCCTTAACTGCAGGCAGCGCGGCTGGGCTGAGTTCCTACAACCGTTCAACTTCAAGGTGGTTTACCGTGAGAGACGGTTGAATGAAAAGGCCGATGCTTTTTCGCCGTGTAGGGACTGCCGCCCTGAAGGGGGGAGTGATTTTCCACCACAGTCCTTTTTCCGCCCCGAACAGTGGGTTGGGAGCCAGGAATGTGAGATCTTGTGACCACAGGTGTTGCGAGTTTGCCAAGGGTTCCGGCTCCAGTCTTCCTTTTTCGATCAACTGAAGGTGGCGATACAACAGGATCAGCAATACTGGAGGATCCTGAAGGCAACGACGTCAGGTGACAAAGAGGTTGACCCGCACTTCACGACAGAAAAGGGATTACTCCTGTACCAGAAGAGGTGGTATGTTCCCAAGGGTCAGAATCTGAAGCAGACAATCATGGAGGCTGAACATAACACCCGAATCGCGCGACACTTTGGGACTGACAAGACCATTGGCAGGGTTAGGGCTAATTTCTACTCGCAGAAGATGGACAAGCATAGCACAGACTACGTGCGAACATGTGATCCGTGCCAACGGAATAAGTCCATCAGGCAGAACATCTTTGGTCTGCTGGAACCCATTGATGATCCAATGGGGTGTTGGACAGCGATTTCAATGGACTTCATTGTAGCGCTACCAGAGTCAGAAGGGTATACAAAAATCTGGGTCATCGTGAACAGATTTTCGGAAATAGCACATTTCATACCCTTGACCACCGAGGTACCTATCAAGCAACTTGACTTGATATTCCTGAAGGCAATTTGGCGCCTTCATGGACTCCCAGAGTCAATCGTCTCTGACCGAGATGGCCGATTCAGATCCAAGTTCTTGATGAGTCTGGTATACATGTTGCAAGTGAAATTGAATGTTTCGACTGTGTTCCACCCCGAGACTAGCGGGCAAACCGAGAGGGTCAAGCAGACACTGGAGCAGTACCTGCGTACCTACTGTTCCTACCAACAGGATAATTGGGTTGCACTATTGTCGCTTGGGGAACATGCGTACAAGACCTCGACATGGGAATCCAGCAGAAAATCGCTGTTCCAGATAAACTGCGTATTTAATCCACGAATGAACTGGTCGGGTGTAGTGTCTGATAATCAAGGGATGCACCCTAGTAGTGAGCTCTTGGTTAAGGAATAGAAAGGAACATGGCAAGAGATTCAAGAAACAATCCAATGGTCACAGGAACGGCAACGAAAATGGCATGACCAGAAGAGATTACCCTCACTGGACTACGTTACCGTGGAGAATATGGCCCCTGGACGGGCTAAGAAGGCGGACAGCGCGATGTTGTACAGGAAAAACATCCGTACTAAGCGTGCGATGGAGAAGCTGGACCACCAGATGTTTGACCCCTTTGTGGTTACACGTCAGGTGGGTACTTGAGCATACGAACTCCAACAGCATGCCAGGTGGTGCATCCATCCGCTGTCCAATGTCACGTTGCTCGACCCATATCGTGAGGACCTGGGATCAGGTAGGATCAAGGAAGTCCCCACCCCGGACCTTCTGGATAATGAGCCCAGTTATGTTATCAAAGCCGTGTTGGACAGCCGAGGGTACGGAGGAGCAAAGGCGAACTTCACATCACGCTTTGTCCAGTACCTAGTTTCATGGGAAGGCCATGGAGCAGACAAGAACTCATGGGAGCCCTATTAGATGCTAGAAGGGACAGGCATACAGGCCATTCCCGATTTCCGCCAAAGATTTCCGTCCAAGCCCAGGGGCCATACGGTCCTGAGGCAAGCCGGTTGTGGAAATAAGAGACGATGCTAACGGTCCGGGATGGACCGCACAGAAGAGAGGAGTGATGTAACGACCCAGCATACATGAGGTAGGGCAGCCGGAACCTATACCCATACAGGCAGCCCAGAGGCAAACTGATAAGAACCGCCAGGTAAGGAAGACCTGGACATATGGAGGCCTGATGGTCCGGGCTCCAAGACAAACAGAAATAGCGTGCAAGGGTACCTAGATGCTTGGATACACCCTGGAGCGGTGTAAGCGTACTTAGGGACCTCCGAAGGGGCAGTTCCTCAGCTAGGCCGGGTAACCAGGGAAAGATCTATCTTCAGCGTAGGGATAGACCGGGTAACCGGGTAAAGTCCCTTCGTCCAGTGGGCAATATTACCCTACCTTCAGGATCAGGTTACCCTGCCAAAGGTCCCGAGTTACCCTGCCTTGCAAGATGAAGTCCCTCAGACAATTCGGGAGAATTGATGGGAATGTTTGTCACGCGAAACCATGCACAATACTGGAATCTGGGGTTCCGCGAGATGCCATTGGGCGAGCTATACAGCTCCCAAGAAGCTGTAAATTGGAGACATTATTCCTATCATGCCCCTGCGGCCCCGCCTTGAGGGCCGGACGTCATGGGCAAAGGGGTGTGTAGTTGTGCGCAGTCTTGCAAAGAGGGATCCTTGGAGACCTGCCTGCAACACCGTATACGTTGCTGCCGTCCGGTTGGGTAGGTTGTTCGCAGGGTATATGAGGGGGCTTAGGGTGGAAGGTGAAGTACCTCCTCCAAGTTGTTCGGAGTAAAGCGGACCAAAGTCGGCAGAGTTAACGGGGGTCAACCGTGGGGGTCCCGAAGGTAGTCCTGGGTGGTGCCCGGGCAACTGGGAGACTTTTACCCCTATCAAGTCTGAACGGGGCCCCAACCCCATAGGCTCCAAAAGGGAAGTGAAGAGACCCTAAATGCATGATTTTTGCCACAGGTAAGCTGCATCCGAGGTAGTGGTCTTGGGTGGCGCCCATTGGATCACTGCCGGACCACCGGATACTGCGGAAGGCACCGGAAGCCCGAGACTCGTAAATAGTAGATAGATAAACCAATCACAGTAGCTTCTGGGGTCAAGTGGGGACTGCTGCATATGGGAAAGGTGTCATAGATAGTCGCGTTCATGCGGGCTGTTGACTCTTAGCCACTAGCAAGGCACCGGTGCGAAGAGGTTTTCACTCGGGCGGCCAAATTGAGAATGCGCAGCAGAAACGTACTCACATAAGTTGAACACCAACTAGAGTCTGTCGACAATTGCATGCCCGAAAGGGGGTGCTAGGAGATGTGTCAGACCACCTTTAGCGGAGAAGGGTCCGCTCGAATAGTTGGAGTAAACTGATCTGGGAGTTTCCGGCATAAGATAAAACTACTTGAACCTCTATGTGAGAACTCTCCTACTCCAACAATCAATCCTCTCGAGACCTTAATTGCGGAAGCGTCAGGCTTAACGATAATAAGTTCTGCCCTTTACTTTACTGTTACATTGTGTGAACATTTGGCGAACAAGTTTGAAGTTGTTCGGTGCCGTCGCACCCTGGGGATCCATCTTCCTAGGGGAGCCCCCATTACACTAGAAGAGTTTTGTCTTTATTCATGAATGCCATCACTACTTCTACAGCTAAGCTGCTGTGGAGTAAGCTTCCCCCCCTAATAACATTCCCTCCATGGGTGTCATATATTGTACCATTCTTGTATGAGTACGTTTCAACCTTTCTGTGCCTCTGTTTGATTCATGGTTACAGCCTGGTGATGTGGTGCAGATGACCTCTTTGGTGTTTAGGAACTTAGACACTTTCTGGTTAAGCTATTCAGTTCCTTGGTCACCATGCAATTGCTTGACTTATTTACCGCTTTGTATATGTTCTATTTTCCCCAACTGCCCTATGGAAATTTCTGCTAAACCCTTTACCTTTTGGAGATAAATCCAACAGTACCTGGTATAATGATCAATAAAAATCATGCAGTAGCAATTCTTTCCCCCCGTAGGTGTGGACATTTGATCACTAATATTAGAATAGACCGTATGAAAAGCACATCTGGTTTGGATGTTCTTACACTTTCGTTTTGCATTCGTAGTCTTATTTCAATTGCATGTTGTATACTCAAAGTCCAATGGAGGAGCAATAGAGGGAGTGTCCTTCTAACAATCCTTAATCACCAATGGATGTTCAATGGCTTTGTGCCACTCTTCCTAAGCAGAAACAAAAGACTTCTCATTACTCATCCTAATATAACACAAACCACTTTTCTTATCTGCAACCATGAAAATCCTTCTTTCCTGCTGAAACGTCCTTCTTCTATTTTCAGCCTTAACCTTTACTCTAACATCCTCTAGTCCGGATTCAGATACCAATGAGTATCAAAAGCGGCGTACATAGGATGCTCACGGATGGGTGACTGTGACCGGTACAGGTACTAGGTTATGGTTTATATCTTGTTTTACAGTATTGTTTGATACTTGTTATGTTTCAAAGCTATCATTTGATACTTGGAAAGTTTTATCTTTTGTTTTAGAGTATCATTTGATACTTGTCATGTTTCGAAGGTATCGCTTGATACTTCAAACGTTTTATGTTTCGTTTTACCATATCATTTGATACTTGTTATCTTTTTATACTATTATGGTCACACGGGAGATGAGTGAGAACTCCTATTTAAACACTACTGATTCCACAATCGAAACAGCAGAGTTTGACTGACAACTTTCTTCATATACTTGGTTAAACGGTTACTTCTTTAATCTCATATTACACCCCTTCGAAGTCTCCTTTAGTGTACATCGCTCTCGCCTCTTGCCGTCCAAGCAGGCCACCTATTACTATCGTACTTAGAGGCTAATTAGCACCCTAGGTGTGAACACGTTACAATAACCATATTTTTCGATCTATCCACTCAGCGTATGTAGTGGTAAGCATTTCCAAATGGAGTTGCCTAGTGAACTCCACTCTCTGTTGTTACTATTTTCGCGAAGGAAGGTGTAAGTTTCTGGAAGTCACCAGAGTTGATTGAAATGTGGTTTGATGCTCTTGAGTCATATGACTACTCTGTTGAGACTTTCCTGATTGTCGTACTAAAGACAAACTCTTCGTCTAGTGCAGCAGGTTTCCTGGCTTTCACAATGAGAACCATGACTATTGCATCAGTAATAGCTATGGTGTTTAGTTTGTTGTCCTATTTATTCTTTTTAGCTTTTTCTCTTAAAAGATCACGATACTTATTAGTATTATAGGAATTGCTTTTCCCACCGCTTGCTACACACCATGTGCAATGCATCTGTTTCTTGTTCTTGTAAGATACTGATAGTCCATTTTCCTCCTTCTTACCTGCCCTTTTTCCTGCTGTCCAACTTAGGAAGTAATCACAAATGTGCATGTTTCACATTGTTTGCTGAGCAGACAAAACGCTGCATAGACTGGGGTACCATATGTTGATAGACAGCATAAAGATAGTACTCCTGACTTCTTCTGCCTGTGTCCATGCTCACATCGTGGTTTGGGATTTATCAGTCCCTGCATTATTGATAGATAAACATCCTTGGACAAGGCAGTTCCATCCAGTTTTCGAATTTTGTGGCATGGTCAGAGATAGATGGGGTAGAGATAAGTTTGATTTTCCAGATGGCTTCAAGCAACATCATGTTGGGGGCAGGAGTTCCTTTGTCGAATCGGTCTTTGAACACTTGCCAGACCTCCACTACAGAACCTTTGGCCGAGCTGTCACCATAGTAGATAGAGTTTACTCCTTGGTACATGTAGAATCTGGCTTTGGTGTCATCCTTTTTCTACATGGTGACTTTTACAGCATTGGCAGATACTCCAATCGTTGGGATTTCAGGCTTTTTTTCCCATTCCTTGTACTACCTCGGACAGTCCAAGAACTTTGAAGGCAACAAGACAGGCTTGCACCCAGGTCTGCTTGTTCTCTTGTCCTTATAGTTTTAGCCAGTCGGTTACAGATAACTGGAAGAAAGATCTGTTGTCACTCAACGTGCGACTTTATCATAGTAAGTATCTAATTATTGTTCTTTTCGATCGTCTATTTTATGGAAGGGGTCAGTTTTCTTGCAACCAAGATTGCCAACTATTTATTTCGCTTACACACCAGACTGTACCATTATATAGCACGATGTGGTATCCTTCACAGCAGGAAGAGAGAAGATAATGAGGTGAGTGTAGACATATAGTGTTGCAATGAGGACACGTCCACTAGTCTGGTGAGTCAAAGTACTGGCAGGCCAGGATGGTTTTATTGAGGGAGGTGTTTCAGTGGAGGATAAAGAGAAGATGGTCACCTAGAGTGCACTTATAAGATTATAGTATATAATGTTCAGGTTTACGGAAGAGCTCACAGACCCGAGGTCATAACCTAAGAACATTTGTATCTAGGTCACTTGCACTTGTAATGGTAGAGTAAAAGTAGTGAACAAGATTTATCGTTCAGACTCGTAGCTTAATCCAAGCTTGCATGTTCTTTGCAACTGAACTGAAAATACACCCCTATTTATAGCCTTCTATAGGTATACGAACACTGCCCAATACTAAAGAAATCTGTCGAACATGCAGAAATCTTCTTATTGTACAAAGGTCGAACTCACATAGAGTAATGGGCATTTCACATGATTATTGGCAACAGGTCATGTGTTGGGTCCCAGGTTCTGTCAGAGTGTTTGGAGAATGAGACAATTTCTACTAGTGTCACGCCAGCACACAATACGTAATATCACTACTCATGCCAAGCTTGTGGCTAGCCACCACAACCGCAGGTTACTCACTCCCTTGCAACCATGGGCACTCCTCCACAGTGCCCTTCAGCCGAATGCAAATTTGCAGCTCAATGCAAATCTGTGTCTTAACACAACTTTGTAGCTCAATATAACTTTGTGGCTCTACACATTTGTAGCAAAACGCCAACCTGACTTGCTGGTACAGCACCACTTTATTGCTTATCATAATATTGTAGTTTAAGAACATGATATTTGAAGTATATTGTACAAAGCGAAGATTCATTATTTATTCACTTTACCTAACTTTATTTCTTGCTTGATACCTGCAATTATCAGCCTTGATATTTTCTTCTTATAGGTTTGCACTGCCTGTCTCTCTTTAATCTAAGCCTTGATTTCATCTAGGAATGGCTTACGTTCTTTTTTCTTAGCACATGGTTTTACATTCTATGGCTTGCGAGTTGCTTTTCTTCCTCTTTTCCCTCTATACCCTCTGTTGTTTTGACCATTTCCCTTGTGTGTAAAGCATACATGACTCTACCTTTTTTCACTTGCCTTCTGTTTCCTACTCTTCATTGTATATTTCATACTTGTTGAGCTGCTTAGGTATGTTTCTACTATTCAATTGCTAAAGGCTCTGCCTGAGCTTGAGCTAATCCTTCACAAAAGACATGCTCAAGTTTCTACTGCAAGGTAGGTGACAACCCCAATACTTCATCCTAAAGTTCCTCTGCTTGCACTTTAACACTTTGAATTGCAGGTAGAATGGTTCGTGATGGTTCTAACTCATCAACAACTGGTTGGCTCCTAGACCCTGTATCTACTTGAACTAGCTCACGCAGCCTCAAAGTAACAATATGTAATGCGCCTGTATACGTCAGCTATGGCAGCGGGAACCTACACCCATACAGGTAGCCTGAAGGTAAACTGGTAGGAGGCGGCAGGCAAGAAGGACCTGGACTTACGGAGACCCTATGGCCCCGGCTCCGAGATAAACAGAACCAGGTTGCAAAGGTACTTAGATACTTGGATACACCCAGAAGTGGTCTCAGCGAACTTAGAAACCTCTGAAGGGACAGTACTCAGCCATGCCGGGTAACTGGGCAAAGGTCCGAAAAGTCTATGTGCCGCCACAGAATAAACAGGGTAACTGGGTAAAATCCCCTAGTCTGCCAGGCAAGGTTACCCTACACTCAGGATCAGGTTACCATGCCAAAAGTCCAGAGTTACCCTACCTTTCAGCATGAAGTCTCTGGGGGAGTTCGGGAAAGATAACTGGAATGTTGGTCAGGCGAAACCAAGCATGATACTGGAATCTGGGGTTCCAGAAAATGCTATTGGGCGAGTTACATAGCTCCGAAGAAGCTGTAAATTGGAGACATTATTCCTATCATGCCCGTCCAGCTCCGCCCTGAGGCCCGGACGTCATGGGGAGACAGGTGTGTAGTTGTGGGCAGTCTAACAGAGAAGGATCTTTGGAGACCTGCTTGCAACACCATATATGTGGCTGCCATCCGGTCGACCGATGGTGGTCCATAGGATATACAAGGCGGCATAGGGTGGAAGGTGAAGTACCACCTCCAAGTTGTTTGAGGTAAAGGTGACCAAAACTGAGGGAGTTAATGCGGGTTAATTGTGGCGGTCCTGAAGGTAGTCCCGGGTGGTGCCGGGGCGACCGGGAGAGTTTTACACCTGCCAAGCCCGAACATACTCCCAACGTCATAGGATCTGAAAGGGAAGTGTAGAGACACTAGAGGCATGGCTTCTACTATGGGTAAGGAAGATCCAAGATGGTGGTCATTGGTAGTGCCAATTGGATCACTCCCGGACCACTGGAGACTACGGAAGACACACAAAGCCCGACAGTCATAAACAGTAGATAGATAAACTGCTCACTGTACCTTCCACGGGCGAGTGGAGACCACTGCATATGGCAAGGGGGTCAGCGATAGCCCCCTTCATCCAGTGTCTTGACTGGTAGCCACTGACAATGGACCAATGCGAAGAGGTTTTCACTCCAACAGCCAAATTGAGAATGCACCGCAGAAACAATGCTCGCATGATGTAACGACCCAGTATACATGAGCTATGGCAGCCAGAACGTATACCCATACAGGCAGCCCAGAGTCAAAGTGATAGGAACTGCCAGGCAAGGAAGACCTTGACCTATGGAGGCCCAACGGTCCAGGCTCCAAGACAAACAGAAATAGCTTGCAAGGGTGCCTAGATACTAGGATACACCCTAGAGTGGTGTCAGCGTACTTAGGGACCTCTGAAGAGGCGGTTACTCAGCTAGGCTGGTTAATTGGGGAAAGTTCTATCTCCAGCGAAGGGATAGACAGGGTAACAGGGTAAAGTCCCCTTGTCCAGCAGGCAAGGTTACCCTACCTTCAGGATTAGGTTACCCTGCCTTGGGGCTCTGGTTACCCTGCCAAACCTCCTGAGTTACCCTGCCTTTCCATATGAAGTCCCTCAGGGAGTTCGGAAAAATTGATGGAAATGTTTGTCATGCGAAACCATGCATAATACTGTAATCTGGGGTTCCGGGAGATGCGATTGGGCGAGCTATACAGCTCCGAAGAGGCTGTAAATTCGAGACATTATTCCCATCATGCCACTCCGGCCCTGCCAGGAGGCCCGGACGTCATGGGCAAATGGGTGTGTAGTTGTGTCCAGTCTAGCAATGACGGATCCTTGGAGACCCCCCTGCAACACCGTATGCATTGCTGCCGTCCAGTCGACTACAGGCTGTTCACAGGGTATATGAGGGGGCAAAGCGTAGAGGGTGAGGTACCTCCTCCAAGTTGGTTGTAGTAAAACGGACCAAAACCGGCGGAGTTAATGGGGGTTAACCTTGGAGGTCCCGATGGTAGTCCTGCGTACTGCCAGGGTCACAGGGAGAGTTTTACACCTATCAAGTCCAAACGTGGCCCCAACGCCATAGGCTCTGAAAGGGAGGTCAAGAAACATCAAGCGCATGATCTCTATGACAGGTAAGATGTATCCGAGATAGTGGTCATGGGTAGCGCCCATTGGATCACTGGCGGACGACTGGATACTGCGGAAGACACCGGAAGCCCGAGACTCGTAAATAGTAGATACATAAACCGCTCATGGTAGCTTCTGGGCTCAAGTGGGGACCATTCCAGATGGGAAGTGTGTCATAGACAGTCCCGTTCATGCGGTGTCTTGACTGTTAGTCACTGGCCAGGCACCCATGCGAAGATGTTTTCACTCCAGTGGCCAAATTGAGAATACGCCGCAGAAACGTACTGACATAAGTTTAACGCGGACTAGAGTCTGCCCATACTAGCATGCCCGAAAGGGGGTGCTAGGAGACGTGTCGGACCACCCTTAGCGGAGAAGGGTGTGCTTGAATAGTTGAGTAAACCGAAGGGGGAGTTTCTGGTATAAGACAAAACTGCTTGAACGTCTATGCGAGAACTCTCCTACTCCAACAATCAATCCTCTCGAGACCTGAATTGAGTGAAGCGTCAGGCTTAACAATATTAAGTTCTACCGTTTACTTTACTCTTACGTTGTATGAACATTTGCCGAATAAGTTTGAAGTTGTTCGGTGCGGTTGCACCGTTGGGATCCATCTTCCTAGGGGAGCCCCCGTTACACATGAGGTGAACGCCGACTAGAGTTTGTTGACACTTTCAAGCGCGAAGGGTGTGCTAGGGGACGTGTCGGACCACCCTTAATGGAGAAGGGTGTACTCGAATAGTTGGGGTACACTGATGGCGTAGTTTCTGTCATGAGATAAAACTACTTGAACGTCTATGCGGGAACTCTACTACTCCCACAATCAATCCTCTCTAGACCTTAATTGAGTGAACCGTCAGGCTTAACGATCTGAAGTTTTACCCTTTACGTTACTCTTACATTGTGTGAACATTTGGTTAATAAGTTTGAAGTTGTTTGGTGCGGTCACACCCTTGGGCCCCATCTTCCTAGGGCAGCCCCCGTTACAATATATCGTTCAGCGACCACCTCACTTAACTCCTCTCCTGATCAATTGTTTTCGACCTTTGGCACTGACCTTGCGTGTATACTGGTAACCTTGTCTACAACAAGTAGCCCAGGGTGGAAAGCGCAATAGTTAGTACCGAACTTCGAACCAGAATGGAAACCAACCCGGATTCAGACCTTGCGTTTGATGAACATGGTGCCAACACCTTTCAGGCTTTGGTTTTTGTGGATATTCCAGGTATTGACTGGAACGGTCACCAGTTGCTTTTAGAGGCCACCCCTATTCAGTTACCTAGTGCATACTTTGATCTCATGATTACAGACCCCTGCGTGGCGGCGCTCTCAGGTTTCCAAGACCCTACCCTTGTCCACAACATGACCACTCCTCCACCAGAAGGGGTCCTATTCAGCGAGGCCTCATGTGAGTTTGTCGAATCCTATATCGTCCCGGCGATATCCAAGTCCCTTGAGGAACCGCAGCGGGAGCTGAGGAACTGGAACCCCTAGCAGCAGTGGGTGTTCCAAAAACAGATCACAACAGCAGTAGTGGAATGGATGAAAGTGCAGCAGGAGGCAGACCTGTGGATCATAAGGGATCAGCATGCACTAAAGACTCGGATTGCAGTATTGGAAAAGGCTTTCGCAGGAGGGTATAGTACTGATGCTAGGAATGATGTACTGATGTTAGAGGCTGCACCCCCACTCCCGCTCGTCGATACCAAGCCTAAAGGGTTTGCCATGGAATTGGCTATGAGAGCCAGAGACGACCAATGGAGGCCGTACCCAAGCCCAGTCAGTATACGGATATTAGAAAGCCTGAAGGGTGAGGGCTATAGCTATACCTCCTCCTTCTCAAGGGCATCTACAGGCTCCCTGTCTGCCGCTCCCTCGATTGCTGGCAGTCAGTCCGGTAGCCCCACGGTCGGACCAACTTATGGACATGGGATATGGAAAAGGATGTCCAAACCAAAGGGTATTACGGCCCCGGATACGCCTGACCCAACCTATCGTCTGACCCCCAGTACTATCATTCTTCCTGCGACACCTGCAGTTTCAACTCCCATACGACCCATAGCCACCCCAAGACCCACACCGCTACCAGTCCGTGTCCCTGACCCATCTCCTACTACCCCATTCCTGCCGTCGGCGTCGGCTATTCCAGGTTTCTGTCCGATTTGTACCAAGTCACCTGGGTTCTGGGAACAGGTACAGCGCCATCAAGAGCGATCACCCGTAGCTCGCTCGGAGGGGACCCCAATCCCCAGACCAGGAACACCTCCTCGCGGGGTTCCTTGGGCACGAGTTATTCCCGCGGCCCCCTCGAAACCAATTCTGCCTGCAGGTCTCGCCACAATCACAAGTGGCGATTCGGACAGCCAAGATGGGTTCTGTCTATTGGGCTGTAGGTTGGAAGAAACCCAGATGTGGTGGGTTTACTACCACCCCTATGGGTGTACCAAGAGAGCCCGGACCCTGGCAAGGTATAGACAAAGGCAGAAGAAAGGAGATGGACCATCAACATGTCGGTGTTGTGGGTTATGGAGGCATGCTGGCCCCCCGATGCAACCTGTGAGTTGTCCAGAGCTGCAGTGATTTCTACGGATAATACAGGTAGCGCCTAACCCAACTCCTAAGAGTAAATGATGCCCCATTCCACCACCGCATCAGTACCATCAGGGGCTAACCCCCTGCTGGATGGGAACCAGGATGGCCATGAGGAATGGGTGGGTGGGTACGATAGACCCCGGAAATCCCACGACGGGAATGCTGGAGGCAGTGGAGACGGAAATGCGCCACCCGGGGGTGGTACAGCCAGAGCAGGTGGAGATCCAGGGGACTCTGACCATGACAGCTTGGATGATGACAAGGGAGTTTCCCTCCCTGATTTGACCCGGTTCCTCGCTGCTCACAAGGATGACTGAAGCAAGGAGAGGCAAGGATGGTGGCACCACCAGGCCAAGAGGCTAGCGAGAGCCTTGAGAGGTACCAGTTCGATTTCCAGGCCAATACCAAGACACTGGCACAAGAATCCGGAAAGGCTGACTGGTATCCCTCAATTCAAGGGCAAAGTTACACAACTGGCCAGCTTCTTGACCTTGACAGAGGTCATATTCGAATACTTTGCGGATTGCAAGTTAACCGATATGGATGAGGCGAACTTGGTAATCCCCCTTCTTGAAAACTCAGCATGGGCATGGTATTTGTGGTTGCATGGGCACATTAACAAGGAAGCTGCCAAGCACACTAGTGTTTCTGCAAAGGACAGCAACCCCTTACGGACATGGAAAGGGTTCCGAGAACCATTGGAACGAGGTTTCCGCGGAGCCCAGGCTTGGCTAGGTCTGTCCCTTCCCCAATGGCGAGACCTTGTGATGAAGCCACATCACATCGAGGAGTATCCAGACAAGATAATTGACAATGTGCATAAGCTTAGCTATAGAGAACCTGTGCAGGTACGCGATAAGGTTCGATCAGGCATGACTCAGGGGTTTCGAATGCCGAGGCACTTAAGGAGCCACATCCGACCGACCTGAACAAATACCTTGATCTTCCTCGGAAGGTCGCGCATACACCGGAAGACAACAACCAGTTCAGCAACCGCGTCATCCACCCTGCCCCACGAGCTCAGCCCTCAGACAAGAAGGAGAATAGATCTTCGACATCTGACCGGCTCAAGAAGAAGGAGGAAGGTTCAGGCAGACAAAACCAGAGGTCTGCCAAACCTACTAATTTCAATATGGGGAAACAGGGAAAGCCGGCGACTTCTGACTATGTAATAGCACCTAAGGAAATCCTATTGACTTAGAACGAACATCGGAGGAAGGACAACCAGGGCATCAAATATGGACAAACCGGACACTTCCGGAGAATGTGTACAGCAACGTCCCCAGTCATTAGTCCCTCCAAATAGACTTGTGGGTTAAAACAGTCAGCCCAGGTAAGCGAGCCTTCAGGTAAGGACAATCGGCTAAAGCGCATTGAAGCGCCACATCTCGCCCCCTCATCAAAGATATTGGAAGTTCGCCAGGCATCACCTCAGATCGTGGAGGTTGATACTGATGGCTCAGAATAGGTAAGAACCCATTCTGCATAGGGCATAACCTTGCTAACCCATATCCATAGACCCACGAGGGATGGATATAAGAACCTAGGAAGAGCTTCAGGGATGGGTAAGTACCCCTCTACTGCCTGGACACATATCATACTGACTGCACTCAGGGGGTGTTGGCCGGCAGATGGTTGGGGCCGCCCACGGTAGACTGGGTCATCTTTCCTTTATTTGGTTTCTGGTTATTTCCCTTGTTCTTTTTATAAGTATTTCTTTCAGGATTTCCTTGGCTGGATGAGTGTGTCTTGGGACATTGTTTCGGTTGAGGCTAGGTGAGGTCTTGCTAGAGGAGACACTCGACATTGGGGGGGCACTAGGTTGCTTCGCTTAGAACCAGTCCAATGGTGTACCTCTACCAACTTCGGGAAATGTGTATCTTTAGTAGAAGAAGGACTCGGTTCAGGCAGGACTTGATCAAATAGAAGCATTATTTCAAAATGTACCTGCGAAGGGTTTAGTACCCGAAATCATGCTGGCGTGATAGTAAACACACTAGCAATTGTGACACAGCATATTCCAATGGCTTAAATATTCACCGACCCGCTGTGGCCACTCTTGTGTCGAAAGGCAAGAGACCCCAAATTAGTAAGACAACATGACTAAGCCCCTGAGGCAGGCGAAGAGGCAGAAACGTGACAACTTGCCATGTCACACCAAGTCTATCCACATGCAGGTGAAAGTAGACTGGAAGATCGCAGAGTAACAAGTAAGCGTGGAAGCCCTATTGTTGCTGGATAGTGGACCTACCGGGCCGGTGCTTAGTGGCCGATGGGTCAAGGAAACCCAGGCAGCGTGTGTCCACCAAAATGTACAGGTGCCGATAAGCGATGCAAGCGGGAATCCCATTCCTGGGTCAGGTCCACACTACACCAAGTCATTGGCAATGAGGATAGGCGACTACCACAGTGAGATGCGCTTCGACCTCGTGGATATGCCTGACACAAAGGTCAATGGGTACCTTCCCATGTCATGGCTAAAGGACCAAAACCCAGACATGGACTGGAAAACAGGATCACTAACCTGGAGCTCAGATTTCTGCGAGGCCAACCGCCTGGGAGAGGAGGGGCGGTTAGTGTCCAGGTTAGATAAACAATTGATAGCTCAAGATCCGATTAATGTGTACCTGTTGGGAATTGTGCAATTCTCCGATGAGGAGGGCGCTGACCTTACAATCAAGCTGCTCCACGAGTATAAGGACTACAGGGACATGTTCAGTCAAGAACGGATTGAGGCATTACCTGAGTACTTAAAGTACGATCATACAATTGAGTGGAAGCCCAGGACTCAACCTCCGTTTAGGCCTATCTATCCGTTATTGGAAAAAGAGGTTAAGGCACTCCACGAGTATCTTGACGAAATGCTGCCAATGGGAACCCTGCGGCGATCCAGTTCCTCCACAGCAGTCCCTACTCTCTTCGTGCTAAAACCAGATGGCACACTAAGGTTGATAATAGATTACGGAGGGCTAAACAAGATCACGGTTGAGAGTAAGTACCTTCTACCGCGGATGAATAAACTCCGGGATCACCTCGGAAGAGCCGCTGTGTTCACTAAGTTGGACGTGAAGCACGGCTACTACCTGCTCAGGATGGTAGAAGGCAGGCAATGGAGGACAGCTTCCCATTCCAGATATGGACTGTATGAGTACACAGTTATGCCGTTCGGGTTATGTAACGTCCTGGCAAATGTCCTGAGCATGATAAATAAGGCCTTTCGTGACCTCTTAGATGAAGGAGGCATTGCATAGATGGATGACATTCTAATCTACTCCCCGACCATGGAGGAACACGTAGCGCTCGTGAGATGTGTGATGGTGAAGTTGCGGAAAGGAATAGTATCTGTCAGCATGAAGAAGTCCGGGTTCCACTAACAGGAAGTTGAATTCTGCGGATACAAGATCCCTGACATGGGGATATCTATGTTGTCGGAGAAAGCGGAAACAAAGAGGGATTGGACAACTCCTACATGTGTCGCCGATGTTCAAAGCTTTATGGGCTTTGCCAACTTGTATGGTTGGTTCATAGAATGTTTCAGCAGGATAGCGAAACCTCGGACAGACCTGACAAAGAAGGATGTCCGATGGGAATGGACACCTGCTTGCCAGCAGGCTTTGAATCATCTAAAGGAAGCATTCAGGTCCAAACCTATCCTAGCACATTTTGGCCCTGAGCGGCCAACCAGGCTAGAAACTGACCCTGGTGACTTTGTACTAGGGGCTGTCCTCCCCCAGTTATGTGAAGGTGAGAGGTGGCATCCCGTGGCCTATCATAGTCGGAAGTGTCACCCAGCGGAGATTAATTATGCTGTCCATGATAAGGAAATGACTACTGTTGTAGCAGCTTTCAAGGAATAGAATAATCTGCTACCCTCGGTAACGCACCAATTGGGGATCTATACAGATCCCATGTATTTAGAGTACTTTAATAGTACCAAGGTTCTGAACCACAGGCAGCACCGCTAGGCTAAGTTCCTGCAACATTTTAACCTCAAGGTGGTTTACCCTGACGGACGGTTTCATGAGAAGGCCGATGCGTTGTCACAGCCTAGGGACTACCACCCTGAATAGGGAAGTGAGTTTCCGCCACAGTCTTTTTTTCGCCCTGGACAACGGGTTGGGAACCGGGAATAGGACATCTTGTAACCACAGGTGTTGCAGGTGTGCCAAGGGTTTCGGCTCCAGTCTTGGTTTTTGGCTCATCTGAATGAAGTGATACAACAGGATCAGGAACACTTGAGGATCCTGAAGGCAATGACTTTCAGTGACAAGGAGGTTGACCGGCACTTCACCACGCAAAAGGTGTAACCGGTACGGGTTACTAGGATTTTATGTTTGGTTTCACAGTATCGTTTGATACATGTAGTGTTTTGTGTGCTATCGCTTGATGCACACATTGTTTTATGTTTGGTTTCACAGTATCGTTTGATACCAGTAGTGTTTCGTGTGCTATCGATTGATAGACACATTGTTTTATGATTGATTTTACAGTATCGTTTGATACTTGTAATGTTTCGTGTGCTACAGGTTGATACACACAGTGTTTTGCAATATTGCTCATACTGGAGATAAGCGATGTGCTGTATTTAAAGACCTCTGATTCCCGCGATGGAAACAGCAGACTTCGACAGACAGTATTCTTAAATATACTTGGTTGAACGGTTACTTCTTTGATCTCCTATTACACCCCGTTCGAAGCCTCCTTTAGCCAGCAGCGCTCGCTTCTTGTTGTTCATGATGCCTTCTGCTCCTATCGTACCGCTATGTGACTAGGGCCTGGCCCGAACACGTTACAAAAGGGCTTACTCCTCTACAAGAACAGGTGGTATGTTCCTAAGGGTCAGAATCCGAAGCAGACAATCATGGAGGCTGAACATGACTCCTGAATCGCGGGACACGTCGGGTCTTACAAGACCATTGGCAGGGTTAGGGCTAACCTCTATTGGCTGAGGATGGACGAGCATATTACGGACTATATGCGTACATGTGATGCGTGCCAACGCAATAAGTGTATCAGGCACAAGAGGTTCGCTCTGCTGGAACCCATCTATGTTCCAATGCAGCCTTGGACAACAATTTCAATGTACTTCATTGTACCGCTGCCAGAGTCAGACGGGTATACCAAAATCTGGGTCATGGTGGCCAGAGTTTGGAAAATGGCACACTTCATACCCCTGACCACCGAAGTACCAATCGAGGAGCTTACCTTGGTATTCCTGCAACAAGTTTGGTGCCTTCATGGACTTCCAGATTCAACGATCTCTGACCTAGATAGCCGCTTCATATCCAAGTTCTGGATGAGTCTGATGCACACGTTGCAAGTGAAGCTGAATGTTTCGACTGCATTCCACTCCGAGATTGACGGGCAAACTGACAGGGTTAATCAGACACTGGAGCAGAACCTGCGTAGCTACTGTTCCTACTAACAGGATAATTGGGTTTCACTATTGCCGCTTGTGGAATATGCGTACAACACCTCCACACCACAGTCGACCAGACTCTCGACATTCGAGATTAACCATGGATTTAATCGACAGACAAACTAGTCCCGTGTACTGTCTGACCATCAAGTGATACACCGTAGTCGTGGGCTCGTGATTAGGGAATGGGAAGAAACCGGGCAAGATATTCGAGAAACAATCCGACGGGCAGAGAAATGGCAATAGAAATGGCAGGACAAGAAACGGTTGCCATTGCCGGACTACGTTACCCTGGAGGGTGTGGCCACTGGATGGGCAAAGAAAGTGGACTGCATGATGTTGCATAGGAGAAAGGTCCGCCCTAAGCATCTGATGGAGAAGCTGGACCACCGGATGTTTGGCCTCTTTGTGGTCAAACGTCAGGTGGGTACCCGAGCATACAAACTCCAATTGCCCGCCAGATGGAGTCTCCACCCGGTCTTCAATGTCACGTTGCTGGAACCATATCGTGAGGATCCGGGATCGGGCAGGGTGAAGGAAATCTCTACCCAGGAAATTGTAAACAATGACCCAAGTTCCGTTGTCGAAGCAGTGTTGGACCGGTGATGGTATGGAGGACTAAAGACGAAGTTTCCGTTATGCCTCGTCCAGTTCCTGGTTTCATGAGAAGGCTATGGAGCGGAGGAGAGCTCCTGGGAGCCCTACGACGTGCTAGAGGGGACAGGCTTACAGGGCATTCTGGATTTGGACAAAAGATATCCGTCTAAGCCTAGGGACCATGCCGTCCCGCGGAAATCGAGTCCTGGAAATAAGAGACGATACTAACGGTGCGGGAAGCACTGTGAAGAAGAGGGGAGTATTGTAATAACCCTGCATACATGAGCTATGGCAGCTGGAACATACACCCATACAGGCAGCCTTGAGGTAAACTGGGAGGAACTGGCAGGTCAGGAAGGCCTTGACTTATAGAGACCCGATAGCCCAGGCTCCGAGATGAACAGAACCAGTGTGCAAAGATACTTAGGTACTTGGATACCTCCAGAAGCAGTGTTAGCGCACTGAGGGAGCTCTGAAGGGGTAGTTACTCAGCTGTGCCAGGTAGCTAGGCAAAGGTCAGAAAGGTCTATCTGCAGCGACGGAATAGACAGGGTAACCCGGTAGAATCCCCTTGTCCGCCAGGCAAGGTTACTCTACCTTCAGGATCAGGTTACCCTATGTTGAGGCCCGGGTTACCATGCCAAAAGTCCTGAGTGACCCTACCTTTCAATACGAAGTGTCTCGTAGAGTTTGGGAATGATGACTGGAATGTTTGTCACGTGAAACCCAGTATAATACTGGAATCTGGGTTCCAGAAAATGCTATTGGGCGAGCTACACAGCTCCGAAGAAGCTGTAAACTGGAGACATTATTCCTATCATGCCCCTCCGGCCCCGCCTGGAGGCCTGAATGTCATGGGCAAACGGCTGTGTAGTTGTGCACAGTCTAGAAAAGAGGGATCTTTGGTGATGTGCTTGCCACACTGTATACGTCACTGCCGTCTGGTCAACTGAACGTGGTTCACAGGATATACAAGGGGCCATAGGGTGGAAGGGGGAGTACGTCCTGCGAGTTGTGCGGAGTAAAATGGTCCAAAGCCGACGGAGTTAACGGTCGCTAACCATGGGGGTCCCGAAGGTAGTCCAGGGTGGTGCCGAGACGACGGGGAGAGTTTTATACCTACCAAGTGCAAATGTGCTCCCAACACCATAGGATCCGAAAAGGAAGTGCAGAGACAGTAAATGCATGGTTTCTAGGACAGGTAAGGTGGATCAAAGGTGGGGGTCATGGGTAGCGCCAATTGGATCACTATGGGACCACTGGATACTGCGGAAGACACCGGAAGCCCGAGACTCGTAAATAATAGATACACAAACCGCTCGTGGTAGCTTCTGGGGTCCAGCAGAGACTACTGCATATGGGAAGGGTATCATAGATAGTCCCGTTCATCCGCTGTCTTGACTGTTAGCCACTGGCAAGGGACCAATGCAAAGAGGTTTTCACTCTGGCAGCCAAATTGGGCATGCGCCGCAGAAACGATACTCACAAGACGTGAATACCGACTGGAGTGTGTGGACACTTGGATGCCCAAAGGGTGTGCGAGGAGACATGTCGGACCACCCTTAACGGAAAAGGTTCTGCTCAAATAGCTGCAGTAACCTGATGGGTAAGTTTCTGGCATAAGGTAAAACCACTTGAATGTCTATGCAAGAACTCTCCTACTCCAACAATCAATCCTCTGGAGACCATAATGGCGTGAAGCGTCACGCTTAATCATATTAAGTTTCACCGTTTACTTTACTCTTATATTCTGTGAACATTTGGCGATCAGTTTGAAGTTGTTCGGTACGGTCGCACTCTTGGGATCTATCTTCCATGGGGAGCCCCCATTATACAATATCTGGATTGTAAGGGATCCTCCCATCACTCGAAATGCTGATCTGATTGTGGACATTGTAAAGGTTTGTTGACAGATTGCGTCGATCATACCAAGGAATTCAGATTTGTCAAAGTCAACATATCTTGTTTGTGTTGCCATCTTCACTACCTCTGCATGATAATACTTATACAGCCGGAATACTACCATATCCAATGGTTGAAGAAGATAACCAGTATGTGGTGGGAGGCAGAATACAACAATCTGTTGTCCATCGCAGAAGTCCAGAAACGAATATGCTCAACGGAAACCAAAACCATCCACTAGTGACAGTCTATAGGTACCCACTATCCTGGAAAATGAAAAGTTATTAAAATAGACTAGCTATTTCATTGTCAAGTTATCATTGCTATATCTGGTTTCAGAGGTACCAAGAAGGTAATTATCTGGTATGTGAATGGCTGTACACCAAGCCTCTTAATGGATAACGACATAAAGAATGATCATTCATGGAAGTACAGTTCCCACAGCACTAATTGTCTTACAAACTGTAACCAATTCTCAATTAGTTGAGCTGGCCAGGTAGGCCTACCTATTAGGATCTCGTCTAATGATCCATTGATCATGTCCAATCATAATTCAAACCCCGGTTTCATAAAGGTTATAGATATCGCTTAGCATGATACCGTATTTATCATATAGAGACTCATAAGATTGAATCCAATTCCTTATATCATCTAGCCTGTGTGTATTTTTCAGATCCAGATCGCTTGTATGTTGCTTTCAGATAAAGTATTCTCGGTGATGAGTTAGTAATCTGCAGGACCAGTGCTTACTAACAACTTATGCTGGCGATGGACCAGAATATCCCAATTGACCAATTGTATTGGCACAACCTGATACCATCTGAATTCTTGTACTGGTACCAATAGTGTCTACACAGTCTGGATGCTGGCAGAGAGCAAGCTGTCAGGCTGCGGAAAGTTTTCTGTTTCCTGCTGGACGCACTTGTTTTCATTGACAATATTGCAATCTTCCTGGTAGTGGGGTGTAACGAATGTCAAATTGGTGTGCTGCAGCTACAATATTCAGATTGTCTTCTTGGGTGGTAGTAAGAGAGGCAATTGTAGCCTGAATACGTACTTGAATATCTGTACATGATTCAATAGGTTGGCTTCAAAGAATAATTGATACTACTGGCGGCATGATGGATTGTGGTAAGGAATATGTCGTATATGAGCAAGATCAATAGTGATAAATATACAATAACAATATGAATCATGATAGTATGTTGATTTGGAATACTGTACTAAACTCTAATACTATATTAAACTACAATGTGGTGCTGTACCACAAAGTTATATTTTGCCACAAATGTCTGGAGACAGGAAGTTGTGTTGAGCCACAAAGTGGGATTGAGCTACAGATTTGCATTGAGCACGAAATTTGCATTGAGCTATCAGGCACTCGGAAGGAGTGCCCATGGTTGCAAGTGAGCGAGCAACCTGGGGTTGTGGTGGCCAGCCACAACCTTAGCACGAGTACCACCCAAGGTCACCGACTGAGAGATCTTCACTGAGTTCTCAAGAACTGATTCTCAGCTATCCTGATGTAATGGGGGCTCCGCTAGAAAGATGGATCCCCAGGGTGCAACCGCATTGAACAACTTCAAACTTATCGCCAAACCTCCCACAAAGCAAGAGTAAAGTAAATGGTAAAACTTAATATTGTTAAGCCTGACACTTCACTCAATTAAGGTGTTGAGAGGATTGATTGTTGGAGTAGGAGAGTTCTCGCATAGACATTCAAGTCGTTTTATCTTATGCCAGAAACTCCCCCACCAGTTTACTCCAACTATTTGAGAACATCCTTCTCCGCTAAGGGTGGTCCGACATATCTCCTAGCACCCCTTACGGGCATGCAAGTGTCGCCACACTCTAGTCGGCGTTCACCTCACGCGAGTATCGTTTCCGCAGCTCGTTCTCAAGTGGGCCAGCGGAGTGAAAACCTCTTCGCATCGGTGCCTTGCCAGTGGCTGACAGTCAAGACAGCAGATGAATTGGACTCCCTGTAACAGCCTTCGCATATGCAATGATCTCTACGTGACCCCGGAAGCTACCGTGAGCGGTTTATCTATCTACTATTTACGAGTCTCGGGCTTCCGGTGTCTTCCGCAGCATATGGTAGTCAAGCAGTGAGCGAATGGGCGCTACCCATGACCACTATCTCGGATCCACCTTACCTGTGGTAGGAATGGTGCTTATAGTGTCTCTGCACTTCTCTTTCAGAGCCTCTGGCGTTGGGCGCCGTTACGGGCTTGGTAGGTGTAAAACTCGCCCAGTCGCCCCGGCACCACCCGGGACTACCGTCAGTTTTGGTCCGTTTTACTCCGAACAACTTGGAGGAGGTACTCCACCTTCCACCCGATGCCCCCTTATATATCCTGCAAACAGCTTACAGTCGACTGGACAGCAGCGACGTATACGGTGTTGCAAGCAGGTCTCGAAACATTCTTCCTTGTCGGACTACTCACAACTACACAACCGTTTGCCCATGACATCCGGGCCTCAGGGCGGGGCCGGAGGGGCATGATAGAAATAATGTCTCCAATTTACAGCTTCTTCGGAGCTGTGTAGCTCGCCCAATAGCATCTCCCGGAACCCCAAATTGCAATATTGTGCTTGGTTTGGCATGACAAACATTCCGGTCATTTTTCCTGAACTCCCCAAGGGTGTTCGTATTCAAAGGTAGGGTAACTCAGGACCTTTGGCAGGGTAACCTGGTCCTGAGGGTAGGGTAACCTTGCCTGGTAGACAAGGGGACTTTGCCCTGCGACCCTGTCTAGTCTGCCGCCGGAGATAGACTTCTATGACCTTGGCCCAGTTACCCGGCACGGCTGAGTGACTGCCCCTTCAGAGATCCCTAAGTACGCTGACACCTCTTCTCGGTGTATCCAAGTACCTCAGTATCTTTCCAAGCTGGTTCTGTTTGTCTCGGAGCTCGGGCCATTTGGTCTCCGTACGTCAAGGTCTTCCTTGCCTGCCGGTTCATACCAGTTCGCCTCCTGGCTACCTCTATGGGTCTGGATTCTGGCTGCCATAGCTCATGTATGCTGGGTCGTTACACCTGATAAGGTTCGACAAACTGATGTGGTCACTTGGTTGTACAAATAAATGCATGCAAAGATCCCTCAGCTGCACCAATTGTTGCATACCAACTGGCGGGAGGTTAGCTACTCCAATACGAGTCCCCAGCTACCTTGCAGGTAGCAAGACCAAATTTCGAGTCAGTTGATGGAAGAAGGCAGAGGAAATCCTCCAGAGAGAACGAGACCCAAGAGATGAACCTTTATCCACACCCAGATGCATGATAAGGTACAACTATCAGAGGGCCTACCAGGCAAAGGTTTGGCCCTGAGGGGCAAAGAGCCTTAAATGCCATTGGCGCGATAAGGAAGGGGCAGGCCTCCTGGGGGCTGGCGCAGATGGATGATGAATGCAAATACATTGATACCTCTATTGTCGGAGCTGATCACTCCATATACAGAGAAACAACCAGTACCTATTTACCATAGGGAAAAGGTTCAAGTGAACATGAGCAGAGCGGACACTACAAGGAAAGAGATGCAAACACCTTCCTGGCAGTCCGCATATACCAGAGTCAAGCAGGTTAAAGGTTTTTACAGTCTACAATATTCGCACAGAGGAAACCAAGCAAGACGTCGGAAAGGTAGATAGCCCGCGAACACACAGATGTGGAATATAAATATTGAGGTCCCTTCTACGCTTTTACCGACATCATCAGTGACGGAGAAGAGGTCTTATCAACATATTCCTTACATGGTATGCTTCACACAATTCCCTTTAACTCTGAATCTATATGAGTCCTCTTAGTATTTGCTTCGTCTATGTATCAGGCCTTAGTCTGAACTCACTCGTCCTTATAGTTAGCTGCTGCCTGATACGTCCAGCATAACAAGAGGTTATGTGATTGTGTCACATGACTAGCACAGTCACACGACCCTACAGGAATAGGATAACATAATTTTGAATACAGTGCCTCGCTACCAAGTCATGAAACCTGGTGGTTCTATCAATACTATCTACTGCCATCTGTTCTTTACCGCGACACCCCAGCTCCTCCCTCCCCATGCCTAGCTCTTTATCTACCACCTCCGGCAATACAATTTACACCTAGAGTCCCTAACTCTCCACCTCTGGCTCTTCACTTAGCATCTCCGGGACATCACTCTCAACCTCCAGTTCCTCAGTCTCCACCCCCGGCCTGTCGCTCTCCACCCTGGGCTTATCTTTTCCTACCTCCTGGTAGCAAGGTTATTCCAAACAGATATGACAAAGGTTTGATGTTCAGGAAGGTTTCTGGTGCCTATTCTGAATCATGCTAAGGTGCAAATATTTGTTCCCTTATCTGCATACCAGCTAAGGATAGCTCTAAATGCAGGAGGTGACTCATTACTCAGCGCAACGCATTTTGATATATCATCCATATCTACTGGAATGGTTCCGCCTTCAGTCTCCTTGCTGAAGTGTAAGCAAGGATATCCTAAGTGCATGAAAATGACCTCCTGCATGTCCCAGAGATCTGATATGAGTGAGCTATTATCGACTATAGCAAACTTGTTATGTAAGCATATAATACCCAATCATTCACAGGAACCGTAGAACGTGCAAGATAGAGTGATAGTTGCTGACACTAGATGCAATACTTCTGCATGATACAAGAGAAACATCAACCTCTCATATAATGGGCAAGGCCTTCTCGCTCCGGTGTTATGCCATTTTCAAGGACTCAAGCGCCTTCTTACCTCCCGGGATTATAACTCCCGCAACTCCGGAATTATTACAAGCACTAGTACCTCCATCTCTGATGCTTGTTGTCTTCTTCTGCCTATCTTCTGCCTGGTTTCTCAGGCTCTCAATCAACTCATCTCATGACCTTGACCTAGTATAACAATGGTCGCACTATGCATGGTGTAATGACCAAGCATGCATCAGTTATGGCAGCCAGAACCTACACCCATACCGGCAGCCAGGAGGCGAACTGGTACGAACTGGCAAACAAGTAAGTACTTGACCTATGGAGACCCGATGGCCCGGGCTAGGAGATAAACAGAATTAGCTAGCAGGGTACTTAGGTACCTGGCTACACCTGGCAGCACTCTCAGTGTACTTAGAAACCTCTGAAGAGGCAGTTACTCAGCTAGGCTAGGTAACTTGAGAAAGGTCAGAAGTGTCTATCTCCAGTGATGGAATAGACAGGGTAACAGGGTAAAAGTCATCTTTGTCCACTGGACAAGATTACCCTACCCTCAGAATCAGGTGACCCTGCCATCTGCCTTGGGTTACCCTGTCCAAAGTTCTGAGTTACCCTACCTTTCAATACAAAGTTCTTCCAAGACTTAGGAAAAAATGACTGGAATATTTCTCACGCAAAACCATACCCAATAGTGGAATCTCGGGTTCCAGGAGATGCTATTTGGCGCGCTACCCAGGTCTGAGGAAGCTGTAAATTTAAGACAATATTCCTATCATACCCCTCCAGCCCCGCCTTGCGACCCATAGCTCATGGGCAACCGGTTCTGTAGTTGGGTGCAGTCTAACAAAGAGGAATCTTGGGAGATCTGGTTGCAACACCGTACACGTCGCTGCCATCCAGTCAACGTTAGGCCGTTCATAGGATATAAAGGGCGGCATAGGGTAGAATGTGGAGTACCTCCTCCAAGTTGTTCTGAGTAAACCGGACCAAAACCAGCAGAGTTAACGGGAACAAACTGTGGAGGTCCCAAAGCCAGTCCTGGGTGCTGCCCTGGCAACCAGGAGAGTTTTACACCTACCAAGCCCGAATATGTCCCCAACGCTATACGCTCTGTCAGGCAAGTGCAGAGATACTAAAAGCATGATTCCTACCAGAGGTAAGGTGGATTGGAGATAGTGGTCATGGGTAGAGCCCATTGGACCACTTCTGGACCACAATATCGTGTGGAAGACACCGGAAGCAGGAGAATCGCAAATAGTGGTTATGGTATCCTACTCTCTTACTCACTCAGGACAGGTAACAACGTCCTCTCGTCTTTCAGTGCTGTGTCCCAGAGCTCTGCGAGTCTGGCGGCTCTATCTTAGTATTCCCACTAAGAATTGGTTTCTCACCAGCGCGGAGTCTATCGACCTTGTTCGTGTAATGTCCACATAGCGGAAGGTAGTGGGAGCGTGATGTTTTTGTATTTAAAGTTATAAGTAGGAAAGATAATAGATGGTTGCATGAAGAGCTGAACCACCTGTGAGATCCGGGCCTTTATATAGGCCTCTTCCTACAACTCTAACCCTGCCGAGCCATGACTAGGACTCGCGTGAGATCGACGCGACGCAGGGTTACCTGAGTCGTCCGCACTGCCTACCAAATCATCTGACCACTATGAGTCTCAACTGTGCCTCATGTAAAACCCCATGACCTCCTAAGTGAGGTCAGGTGCGAAACCCTCATAACATCATATGACCCAAACAGGTCATGTGCACCAACATAAACCCCCTTGTGGTCACCATAGTGAGTCACGCGCGAAAGCCTAACTAATCTGCCTTACCGTAAACCTAACTAATACCCAATAGCTTCTAACCGGAAGCTATGTGAAACGTAACTAAAACTCCTTGCTTCTATCACCTGGCTAGCGCTCCTCTAGCCAGATCGTAACATTAGCTCCCCTCTCTCCAGGTCCGAGTCCCTTCAGACCTACCATCCGATTTCCTCCTCTTCTTTCCCAGCGGTGTCCAAGATACTCCGCCCCATCCTTCTCATCCATCTTGCTGTCTCCCGTTGGAGCCTTTCCAACCTTCTGATCGTTCCGTCCCTCCTCTTTAGCTGGGCATTCAATTTCCCCACCTGGTATTCTGCCAGGCCTGCCCTCACGTCTTTTGCTATCACCTCCCTCTCCCGTCTCGTATTCTTTGCCTGGAGTTCCCTTCCTGTTTTTTCCCACATCTCTTTTTCGCCCTGGTAGAGCCTATTGTCCGTTTCTGCCTCTTCCACTTTCTGTCATAGTCGCTGTACCTCCTCTCTTAGGTCGGCGATAGTTCATTCGTTCGGGGATGGTGTTGGTGATGGTGGTGGCGGTGGTGGTGTGTTGGGGGCGTCCCACTCGGATGTGTCCCATCTGGCCTGGTCAGCCCAAGAAACGCTTTTCTGGGGTTTTTTGCCCCCCTTCCTCTTCGGTTTCGTCCTCGCAATTGTTTCCCTCCGTTTCGGTAATGTGGGGGGAGAGGAAAGGGCTGATGTCTTTGGTGGGTTTTGATAGTTCTTTTGCGGGAAGTAGGCGGCTTGTTTTTCGCTGAGGTGTACCGTGCAGTAGTCGTCGAAGCATATGATCTATAAGTCCCTTGCGTGTTTTTTCTCTTCTTCCGTTCGTTGGCTAACCGGTAGGTCTACGAGTTGGACCCGGTCGTCAGCGCTTAGTTGTTCTTCCTCTCTCCTGAGATCTTTCAGGCCGTACATTGGGCTGAGGTCTGGGCTTGTCGGTGTAACGTTCATGGAACAGCAGAACTGCGTGGGGTCCATTGCGGAAGTTTTCTGCTGGGTACCAGTCGCGATCGTGTTCTGGGGAATAGCCGGTCCACTTGGCTCGGTATTGGACTCGGTTATAGTGTCGGCTGGAGTCGATTATTGATTCGAGTTCGTATTCGCCTTTTCCATCTATGTGAATAGGCGGAGGGGGAAGCGTTTTCTGTGAGGGATCAGAGTTTTCTCGGTAGGGTTCGAGGAGGCTGATGTGGAATGTTGGATGAGTTTGTTTCATCGAGGCGGGGAGGTCGAGTTTATATGCTCGTAATCCGACCCATTGGATTGTCTTGAATGGTCCAAGTTTCTTGTAGTCCAACTTCCTCAAAGGTCTCGTTGTCCGGATGTTTCGTGGTATGAGCTATACCTTATCGTTGACTGATAGGTTCGGGTCTGGTTTGTGGTGATTATCGCTCTTTTCCTTCTGACTCATTTGACATAGCGTTATCTCATCTCTTAAGATCTCGTAAAGTTCCGTCATATCTTGTGCTTGCGTGACGCTTCTCGGCACTTGATATTCTGCCAGATTGAAGGTAGGATCATATCCGTAATTCGCGAAGAATGGCGTGGTTTCTATCGTTTCTTGCCGTCCATTGTTGCAGGCAAATTCCGCCGTATATAGGAATTCTGTCAAATCATTTTGTTGGTAGTTGACGTAGGCTCGTAGATATTGTGCTAATATCACATTCGTTTGTTCAGTTTGTCCAGCCGTTTGTGGGTGAAAAGCCGTGCTCAAGCGTCACCTGATGCTTAGTTGTTGTGTTATTTCCTTCCACAACTCTGATTTGAATAGTGATCCTCTGTCTGAGATGATATCTTTTGGTAGTCCGTGCAGTCTAAAGACTTGGTCTTTAAACAGGTTGAAGAATTGTGGTGTCGTCATATCGGTTCGGCATGGTACAAAGTGTGCCATTTTCGTGAGTCGGTCGATAACAACACATATGGCGTCATAACCATGCGATTCTGGTAGTCCAGTGATGAAATCCATTGCAATGGATTGCCATGGTCTTCCCAGAGCTTCGAGTGGATCGAGCAGCCCATAAGGTACATGTTTTATCGTTTTCATTCGTTGACATGTGTCGCAATTTTTCACATGTTGTTTAATGTCGTCGCGCATCGAAGGCCAGTAGTAGGATGGTTGAACGCGGGCTACTGTTTTAGCCATTCCGCCGTGTCCCACTTGTGGGTTGTCATGATTTCTTCTTATCGTTTCGGTCCTCAAGGCTTCCTCGTTCGGAATCCTTATCTTGTTATCGTACCATAGGTAACAATTTTCTTCCCGGTATAGCCCGAGCGCTATGTTCTTTAATTGTTTCAGGCCGTCTACCAGGGCCTTCTTAATCTCGTTGATTTCGTCGTCCCTTGAGGTGCTTTGTCGTAACCACTCTTCGCATTCTTTGTCTTGTATCGTCCCGACCGTCATCTCGCTTAGTGATTCGTAACCACTGTCCTCCTCTTCTTCTTTCCGAAAGTACCTCTCCTTAGCTAGGAGAATCCTCTGTCGTTGCGACCGTGTTTCTTCCTTGTCGTGGAAGTCTTCCGTTCTTCTTGTCAATACGTCGGGCTTTCCTGCTTCTTTTCCTGGTCGGTATTCGATTTGTAGGTGGTATCGGCTTAACGTTTCGCTCCACCTTATATGTCGTCCCTTGAGTTCTTTGGTGGTTGTAAACGCTAGTAGGTTCTTGTGGTCCGTGATAATGCGGATCACAGGAGGGCTTCCTAGCGCGTACTTCCTCCAGTCTTTTAATGCTTGAACTATGGCTAACAGTTCTTTGTTGTGGATGTCGTAGTTTCGTTCTGCTTTTGACATTGTCTTGGATCGAAAAGTGACCAGTCTCCACAGCCCGTCCTGGCCGTGTTGCGAGAGGATCCCAGAGCAGACATAGTTGGAAGCGTCTGTCTCGATCAGGATGCGTAGCGTGGGGTTGAAATGTCGTAATATCGCGGTTGTTGTAAGTCATTTCCTTAGGTCGGCAAATGCTTGTTGTTCTTTTTCTCCCCATTCCCATTTGATATTCTTCCTTGTGGTGTCGTAGAGTGGTTTTGCCACTCTGCTAAATGCTTCAATGAATCGTCGATAGAAGTTACAAAAGCCCACAAAGCTTTGAACTCCTTTGACGCTTTTGGGTGCCTTCCAATCTTTTATCGCATCCGTTTTGACTGGGTCGGTCCGTACTGCATCCGTGTTGACGATAAATCCCAGGTGCTCGACTTCTTTGACGTGGAAGTCGCATTTCCCTGGTTTCAGTTTGACCTTAGCCTCTCTTCGTGCCCGCAGTACTGCCCGCATGTCTCGATGGTGTTGCTCCATGTTTTCCGAATATATGAGGATGTCGTCTAGGCAGACGATATAGCATATGTCCAGGTATTTGCTCAACTTGGAGTTGATCCATCGTTGGAACGTTGCTGGTGCATTGGAGAGTCCGAAGGGCATAACTAAATATTTGTATAGCCCATATCATGTGCGGAAAGCTGTTTTCCATTCGTCTCCTTTGGCTATTCGGATGTTGTGATATGCGTCTTTGATGTCTAACTTGGTGTAGTGTTTGGCCCGTCCTAGTCAGTCCAATGCTTCGTCTATCAATGGTAGAGGGTATCGGTCCTTCTTGGGTACTGCGTTCAGTCCCCGGAAGTCGATGCACAGCCTTAGCTTTCCATCTTTTTTCTTGACGAATAAGATGGGAGCTCCGGCTGAGGATGATGATGGTCTGATCCAATGTCTTTCCAGGTTCTGGTTGAGGTATTCTCTCAACGCCTTTAGCTCTTCCTCTCTTAGAGGGTAGAGTTTCATGAAAGGCGCTGTCTTTCCTTCCTCTAGGTTGATCTTGTGATCCTCGCTTTGGTGTTCGGGAAGATCTTTTCGTTCCTTTTCTTCGAATATGTTGAGGTAATCATGATATTCCTTTGGGACCAATCGCTGTAGGGTTGTCTTTTTCCATTTGGCTTCTTCGTGCACCGCTAGTCTAGTGCTGAGTGTCGCTGCTTCTGCGATCGTAGGTCCATCTTCTTCTACTTCTCAGTTCCATTGGAGGATTCCCGCTTGTTCTCTCTCCTTCGATATAGTTGACTGAAGGCCTTTGCTGCTATGAAAGATATGCTCCGGGGTCTCTCTTCAATCGTTTCGACAGGAGTTTTTTCTGGGGTTCCTCTTCTGGTACTGCCGAATCCGGCCTCTCCTCTTTCTGTCCCTTCCAGATTTTGCACTTCCGGCAGTTCTCTGGTATCGATGCCTTCGATAATTATTTGTGCTATCCGATCCCCTTTCTGGACCTTATACTCTTCTTCTTTCAGGTTTATTAATAGAACTTGTACTTCGCCCCTATAGTCTGCATCCACCACTCCCGCACCTGTGGTAATCCCATGTCGGGCGGCCATACCACTGCGTGGAGCGATGCGTGCATAGGTGCCCTCTGGTAGTCCTATCGCAATTCCTGTTGGTATCACCGCTTGTCCCCTTGCTGCGACTATCGTATCTTGTCTGCTGTACAGGTCGTGTCCTGCAGCTTTCTTTGATCCCCTCGTGGGTTTTTTGGCTTCTGGGTGTAACACTTGTACCCTTAAACCTTCCTCGGTGGGGGTCCCTTCTCGCTGCTTTGTTTCCATGTGGAGGATCTGAGTCCTCAGGTTTTCTTGTATTGCTTTCGTTTCGGGTACCGCCTCGATCGTTGGGGAAGTTTCCAGGCACAACTGTGTGCAAAAACTGCTGTTGAAGTTGATTTGGCCTTTTTTCCAGTCGATGTTGGGGTTGTGTCATTTTAGCCATGGCGTTCCTAGTATAGCATTATGTCTGTGCAAATGCGCTACTTGGAATGTCATTGCTTCGTGGTGTGCCCCTATCTCCATAACCGCCCGCCCGATATGGGTGATAGGTCCTGCTTTGCTTTTTTCCCCATTGACAACGAATATGTCTCGGGGTTTCTTGATCTTTTCCAGGGGTATCCCGCGGGTTTCACAGAAGTTCCTGTCGATGAAATGCTCGGTAGCCCCTGAATCGAGTATCGTGTTTGATTCTGTTTCTTCGTTGTTCGTACATAGGTTTATCTTTATCATGAGGTGTTCGTTATCGTAACCGTCCATGTTGTTGATTGTTGCCTTATTGTCTTTTGCCGTTGATATGTGTGCGATGCTGGTGGGTTTGCTTCGTCCATCGTCCCTCAGACCACTCTTTGCTGGGGACTTTATTCGCTTAAAGTCTCTGGCCCTTCCGTGGCCTCGTTCGCCTCCATTTCCTGAATCTTCACTCCCTTCCTGCAGTCTTTGATGAAGTGCCCCTTCAATCCACATCGGAGGCAGGCGTTCTCCTTTCTCCTCCTTTGGTATTCTTGGTCTGTTAGCCGCTGGAACCTCCTGTTCCGTTTCCCTGCCGCGTCCAGGTCCGTCGGGTCTCCTCCTGCTGCCTGTTTCGGAGGTGCTGTTGGTTTGTAGGTTCCATTGTCGTTTCGTGGGATGGTTGGCTTTCTTGGATTGATCGTCCTATTCCGAAGGTGATTGACCAAGTTGATTTTGTTCTCCTTTTCGATGGCCCAATTGGGGAAGTTTTCGGTTGTGGAGAATAGGTGGTCGGAGTCTTGCCAGGCTTTCCGGATCGTTCCATTGCTGGCCCCGAGAAGTGTTCGCCATTCTGTACTGTCGTCGTATTCGGCCTCTACGGCCATCATGTGGAACTTATACCAGAAGTCGGAGAAGTTATCTCTTCCTTGTCGCATTGTATCGAGCTTCAGCCGGGCTGTTTCATTGGCATCTCGATCTCCGAACTGGGTTCGAAGCATCTCTTTGAGTTTGACCCATGTCGACCAATCTCTTTCTTGACTCCCCTCGACATATGGCACAATCCATTGCCCCACGGCTTCTCTAAGCAGGCTTTCTGCGAATGTGATCTTTATCGTATCCTTCCCTTCCTCGTACCCCTTGACTTGGAAGTACTGGTCCAACTGGCTCAGGAACTGTCTTAGTTTGGTACGGTCCCCTGTGAACTTGTCGGGTTCCGTGGCCTTGGGCCTTGACCCTGGTTGGGTGTTGCTCTTTGAAAGGAATCTGGTTAGTTGTTCTTCTGTCATAAGAAGAGCGTTTGCCATATTCCCTTTTGGGGGTGCCGGGGCTGCTGTTGAGGTCATTCTCGGTGGTCGCAGAGTTCCTTCGGGGGAACTGTCAGGTGGTGACGTTCTTTCCGGTGTAACCGGGCTTGCCGCTCGTGACGGCTGACTTGCGGCTTCTCCTAACGCTGTATCTAGTTGTCCTAGATTTAGGTTTTCGTCGTTGAGATCGATATCTCCTTCGTTATCTCTTGTGAATGTTGTATCACCCAGGGTTGCCGTCTTGTTGTCGCTAGGTGTCGCAGGGG
>PYWC01000031.1:226113-238664 GCA_003182015.1 Tuber magnatum | reverse complement strand
TTTTGTATTAAAAGTTATAAGCAGGAAAGATAATAGATGGTTGCGTGAAGAGCTGAACCACCTGTGAGATCCGCGGCCTTCATATAGGCCTCTTCCCACAACCCTAACCGTGCCGAGCCATGACTATAACTCGTGTGAGATCCTGACGACTCAGGGTCACCTGAGTCGTCCGCACTGCCTATCAAATCATCTGACCACTATGAGTCACAACTGTGCCTCATGTAAAACCCCATGACCTCCTAAGTGAGGTCCGGTGCGAAACCCTTATAACATCATATGACCCAAACAGGTCATGTGCACCAACATAAACCCCCTCGTGGTCACCATCGTGAGTCACGCGTGAAAGCCTAACAAATCTGCCTTACCGTAAACCTAACTAACTCCCAATAGCTTCTAACCGGAAGCTATGTGAAACGTAACTAAAACTCCTTGCTTCTATCACCTGGCTAGCCCTCCTCTAGCCAGATCGTGACAATAGTATGCGGATAAACCGCTCATGGTAGCTTCCGGGAGCATGCAGAGATCTATGCATATGGGAAGAGTGTTATCGATAGTTTAGTTCATCAGGTGTCTTGACTGTTAGCCACTGGCAAGACACCCATGCGAAGAGGTTTTGACTCTGGTAAGCAAAATGGAAATGCGTCACAGAAACAATAACCGTATAAGGTGAACACTGACTGGAGTGTGTCGACACACGCATACCCCAAGGCTGTGCCAGGAGTCGTGTTGGACAACAATTACCCTATTCTGCTATGTGCTGAAATAGGTGTAGTAAACTGATGATGAAGTTTCTGGCGTAAGATAAAACTACTTGAAAGTCTATGCGAGAACTTTCCTACTCCAACAATCAATCCCTGTGAGACCTTAATTGACTGATGCGTCAGGCTTAGCGATATTAAGTTTTACCATTTACTTTACTCTTACATCTGTGTACACGTATAGCCATAAGTTTGAAGTTGTTTGGCAGGGTCGTAACCTGGGGATCTATCTTCCTAGGCATGCCCCCATTACATATGCCTACTCTTGGCTCCAAAATCCACATCCTTCAATAACTTTCCCTCCCTTGGGTTGTAAGCAATAATATCCTTCCAGTTGAGCTCTTTAAGAGCATCCAGTTTCACGAGAAGCCCTAGGTTGGAGATCTCTGACTTTTGGAGAGGTCTATCACACAAATAGTGGAAAAGTGAAAGGATTTCAGGGTTAAAGCCAGAGGTCAAGGAGGGTAGTTCGGCTAGCCTAGAGCGCCAAGCATCAGCCAGATCATCCAGGTTGCAGACACGAAATTTCTCTTCAAGTGTATAGATCATTTGTTACAAAAGATCAAGCGAGGAAACAGACCTGCTACCTATAAAGCTTCAACATTACATCAAATTTGTTTGTTCGGCCAAACGTATATCGTCAGAAATTGTGGAGAGAGAAATCCTGTTTCCACCGTCACTCCAGCGTCCGATTGAAAATAAGAATGCCACGGGGACTGACCCAACAGAGGTTGATATTCTCTAGGTCCTCCTATAGCAAGCTCTGTCAGCACTTAAGATGGAAATGCCGAAGATAGATGTTTTAGGACACAAACCTGTGGAGTTAGCCCCGAGACAGACTGGATGAGCTCATTGACTAGGCTCTTGACCTTTGCTAGAGTGGTAGACATTTGAGCCAAGAAGAATAAAAATGGCATGAAAGAAATGGCAAGAAAGAGAGGATCCCACAGAAGAGGATTTGTTGAGACGAGGTTTCAGGCCCAGCGGAGGTGAACACAATATTTGGTATTTTAAGCCTCAATAACTCTAATCATAAACCTTCTGTTCAAGAAATTGTATTCTCAGCGGATCTCATCATTTTCTATCACTTCTGGATGATGATTTCCCACCTGCCTGAGTCTTCTGGGGAAACCTCAGCCCAGTCCAGTCGTCCTCCGTGCACCTCATCGAGCATCAGTATCACTTCTGCTGCTAGCGTACTCGGCATGATTGGCTCCTTTACTGGATTAACGGAATACATCGGGTATAGTTCGGGCGGTAAATACTTCTCCATGAAAATAGAAGCGGAAGTGAGTGCTGTTGGTGGGGAATGGATCAGGATTGGTAGGGCTTTTGGGATGAATGACCACGGAGGGTAAATTACTAGTAACCACCCACCTTGGACCAACCTGCTGGCTTATCCATCCACTGGCCAAGTAACGACTGGAGAAAGCCTCACGCGATCACGTCAGCTATTGATGGACCCTGTCTTTTTGCCTCCAGTTCCAGCTGGTACCACCTGTCCGCCCACAACTTGTCGCCTTTCCATAGTACCAACTGAATACTCACCACATGGGTATGCCATCTACCTCCAGTTGCTCCAGGCATGGAATCCATTTGATCCTATACTCTGTCGTGTCGCCCCTCACTATTCACATATAAACCTCACCTGCACTCTTGCAGCCGGTTGCCGTGGGTCCCTTCGAACGAGGTTGCCCAATCAACATGTCTCCATGTCAAGAAATGCGACCCAGGATCTGAGCTGCATCATAGTACGATATGGAAAGTGGTGAGTATCCACGGTGTCCAACTTACACATAGTATTCATTACCTTCCGTCACCCTGTGCGACGAGCTTACAGACCTTCCTGCACAATTTGGGAGCTCGCTTTCAAACGACATAAGGAGTTACGACAACGGCCAACTGTCCTATCATTACTACACAATGTCTTTATGTGTGTAGCTCTAGACCTTGGTGACTGATAGGCTGCTAGAAATGCCCTACGGTTCACCAAGTGCCTCAATAGGAAGAGGTGGGGTTCGGGTAAGCCTACATGGGTGCCCAGAAATGAGTATAAGTTCATCGTTTCCAGCTGTCTATCTCCTTGCGCTTTAGTTCTCGTTCTTGGAGTAAAGGTGACAACTATTAATGGGACCCTAGCTGCACATTTGGATAGGGCATTGCTACAACGTCGTAGTGAACCAGCAATAAGAACATGATGCAGCGTATCCGACCAGGCACCGCCGAGTGTGAACTCCGGATTGTGGTAGCTCGCCTGCGGTCAGTCGGAATTCAGCCTCCGCGACAATGCCCGAACATTGCGACTGAACAGAGGGGGCAGCGGAGGCTGGTGACCCCAACGCCAGACCGGTGCAAGCCCCAATTCTCCAATGCTCCGCAAAAGCTCCGATTCCCCGAGGCTACAGCCAAACAGCAGCGGGAGCGGAGGCTAGTGACCCCAACCCCAGATCCCGGATACTCTGGGATGGAGGCCTGGTGTGGTGTGAATGGGGAGTGGATACAGTGGTGGACAGGGATCTTTGGGAGTGGGGCCCGGAGTGGAGATTCTGGCATGAGGACTTGGAACGGAGATTATGAAGGGGATCCGGGAGTGGATACAGGTCTATGGAACTGCGACCTGGAGTTTATGGAGTGGGTACAGGGCATGGGGAGCTGTGTGGATGGTTTAGTAACGATATTTTCAGAGCATTGAGAGTAGTCACTGTGCGTGGGATTCTCGTGTACAGTTAGGTGTCAGAAATAGCCCAACACCCCAAGGCAGCAACAGGAAGAATATACACCTGTTGCTACCTTGGGGTCAGGCGCGTGAAGAAAATTGTGGAACAGTGTTCCATACACCAAAAAAACAGGCTATTCGGAACAATAATCAACTCCTCCAAAGTAATTAAAATTCAGACCACTACATAGCTAGCTTCAAATATCATAGGGCATTGCTTCAAATACGATAGGGCATTACCTGCACAGGTTTTAGAAAGTTCTTGTCAAACAATTTCCCATCTATAAGTGTTGGATTCCAAATTACCTCGTGCAGCGCTGCCAGACAGGGATTATTTGGTGTAGAAACTAGTCTATTTTCAGGTTCCAGGTCTACTTAGCTAATTTGGACTTCGGTTTCATTTCACAATTCATCTACAGGGGCACCCACACCGACTATGAAAACACGTTCCCACCAAAGATCGGGACACCAATGCGGGTTCATATAGCCTCTAGCAGAGATGTTGCTGTCCTCCTCTCAAATGAGTGGTTCCAACTCGATGCTTTCGATACTGAATCTGTAGGGAAGACACTTTCGTTTTGCTTGTCAAGCTTTATCCGACTAAAGGATGAGAAAATCCTCAGCTCCGTTGAATCTCTAGGACAATCTCGGCTGAGTTACCCACAACGGAGGTTATACAGGTTGCATCAGCCCAGTAAATTACGGGTAGGGTCACAGAAACCCGGTAATTGGTTAATTTATCTCCAACGCCACGGCACTGGCATCGAGCAGACTAACTTCGACAATGCTATTCTTCTTAACGCGATACCTGAACGTCTCATCAGAGCCCCGGCTAGCAACCGAGGATATGCTTGTGTATCGGGCGACTACAATCCAATTCGCGTTTCGCGAACTTTCTCTAGCTATGCTAACCTTGCCTGAACTATCACTCAAGGAATATTCTCATCTGGGGCGGTGACACATTTTGTTGAAACTTGGGCTGCGGAGAACAAGATTGCCGGGGTTAAGTCTTTTTCGTGTAACTTTGTTGGTATTGGAGAAGTACCTATGAACGGGAGTAAATTACAGATCTGAGCTCGCAGTTCGAATCGTGTAAACATGTTTGAATGAAATTAACTAGACTATACAGGATCACAAGGCTTGCTATACAGACCTCGAATACACCTTGCTGAATACTAAGCAAATCTCCTTCAACCATATGCTGATATCAAAGCTAGTGTCGGGTGACTTTTGGGAGAGCCTACGGTTCTCACTAGGGGCACGACGACACGGGGCGACTGACAAATAGGAATCTCTAAGAAAGGAGGTCATCGTTACCCCACTTTAACCAATTAACTCCTTGGTCCCTATACCCACCTGTTCTTCACCGGCCTATTTTCCTCGTAGTTACGGTGATGATAGAGGGACCGGGGAAGCAGGTTCATTGGATGCAGGCCAAAACTGGAAAAGCGTGGAAGGAATCAGCAGTGGAGGTGGGAGTGGCGCTAGAGGCGAGGGTATCAAACAGTTGAGCGAATGGTGATAAGTGCTTTTTTTCCTCTCTCGCTTTTTGTTGGGATAGTTGTTTCTGGAATTGTTTTACATTGTTTGGTGTATCGATTTTGATCTGATGAGAGATTTATCACCGCGCTGGTGGTGGTTTAGTGGGCCTCTTGTGGTAGCCTTATCATTGGATGGGCACCAGTAATTACAATAAGCCACTCTCTAATTGAATCATCTATAAACTAACAATGACTGCTAATTTCTATCTTGTGTGAAGAGAAAAAAAGTTAAAGTACTATAATACGGAAACAAAAGTAAAAAAACTCTATTCAAATCCGCCAACATTGCCCCAGGGGCTTATCCCCGAGTGACACCCCATGAGCCAAGAATTCGACTTGGGTAACACTGCCTACCAGGTCTCTGTGGTTAGATAACGGGGGTGGGCTTGCGAGCAGAGAAATCCTTAAAAATAAAAAGAGTCGTCGGTACCATGAATCGAACCTGAGTTTAATCGGCTTGTTGTGCTTCCATAACAAGTAGCAGTAACCACAACACTACACCAATTTGTTTGCATCAAGTGTTTTGCTCAGATTTAAGAGAACTATGTAGAAGTTAAGGCAGCGCAACTAGGCTACAGGGCAGTACCGGGGACTATGAGAAGCAAACAAGCAAACATGAAGCTCTAGGTGTTCCCAGTGTTTTACGTTCATCACCGTCCCGCTCGCTTTTCCTCTCAACTAAACTCAGTACTTCCCAACTCAACCCACCCTTTTTCAACCCCACCCACCCTTTCTCAAGTTCACCCTCCCCTTAACTCAACACCAGAACCGAGCTGTGATAACGGTCACAACATTCAATGCCTCTGTCCCGTTCTACCAACCGCAATACGTTTTTTTACGATGCCACCAATCCCGAGGTGCTTTTGGGAGGTTTTCGTCAAAACGGTTCTATAACTGAAGAAAATTTCCTTTTTTTCCTCGACATCCTGTTGGTGAATCTGGTGGATACTGTGCGTGTGCAGGCAAGGATTTCAAGCCACATTGTCACTAGAACAAACACTGCCCTTGAAACTGGAGCGTACGATATATATTGTGATGGTATGTGCTGTACGAGGGGCTGGAACTAGTTTAGTGAAGTCTTGGCTGCTATTCCCATTCAAAATCTGGGAGCCATGTTCACAAGACTTTCCCCTGCACCTGTAATGCTCTTGTTTTGTCAAAAGTTTGATCGCTAACTTTTCCAGATCGTATCCAGATTAGCCGGGAGGCATGGGTGCGCCGGCTTGATTCTCGCAGCGCCGTCCGCAGGCAGAATAGATTCCGCGATGCAATCCGTGATCGTGACGGGGGCTGTGTCATTTCTGGCCATAGAAATCTCGCTGAAAGTATTGAAGCGGAAGACTGGGTGTCATACGAGGCGGCGCATATTTTCCCGCTGGCCTGCGGAAGTATTTGGAACAGGCGTCGTTATGGACGATTCATCACCGATATGCCCAATTCTCCCCAATCTGAAAGGATCCACTCGGCTCAAAACGGATTCCTTCTCAGATCCTATATTCACCAAAGGTTTGATCAGTACCTAATCTCCGTTAACCCTGACGACGGCTACAAAATTGTTTCGTTTACTATGAACGACGATGGGTTCGACGGTAGAATTCTTGATCCTGTGTGCAGGGACACGACCAATCCTCACCGGGTGTCTGACTTCTTGCTAAGATGGCATTTTCGTCAATCAGTCCTTGCCAATATGAGGGGGGCCGGGGAGCCAATCATGCCGCACCATCCACCAAGAACAGATAGGGTTGGTGGTATCCCCGCAGGTCCGTATGAACAGGGGAGATTCGAGTTGGAGATGGCTGCTTAATTGGGCTGAGTTTCCTATTGGTGATTATTTCGGTTCCGGAGGGCTGGTGTATTTGTGGAAACAACACCACTAATAGGTAATCACTAGTAGTTTGTGGAGGCCAAGTATAACTCTTGATGCTACAAAGCAGACAATCATTGCGTAGGGGAATAGTTATAGATTAACTAATGAAAATAACCTTGAATGGGTTTTTTTTCCTCCTCTCACCCGGGCCTGGCAACGGGCGGACCTGGGCCTTAACTTATTAAACCCAGCCCAATACAGGCCCAAACGATGTCCACCTCACCTACCCTCCCCAGCCCAAACAGAGGCCGAGTCACCTGGAAATCCCCACTGTTTCATGAATAAAAAATAGCCGTTTACCCTCATACAGCATTTCGTGTCCATCATAATCCGTGAAACCAAGCATGCCACAAAACCAAGGGTGACGTGACCGGAAAAGGGAGGGAGAAATGTTCATTATTTATAAGAAGTACGATACTCAATTGATACAAGGTTTCCCTACATAGTGAGCCCTAAAGTCTGAGGCGGCAATGTGCTACTTGAGTGGCGTGGTATATGCTAAACCGAACTCCTATGATACAGCAAAGGAATGCTACAAGCATGCTGCCCTCATTGATGTCAAGTGTTTCTAAGTATTCCATTAGTTAGTGAGAAACGAGCTCATGTTACCAGAAGAAGAGTGGGCATTCCTGGAATCGCTAGACTTCGAGAGATCAGGTGCCGGTAGGGGAGGAGTAGATGAACAAGCAGAGTTCATCAAAATGCTATACACCACCCGCCTGAGCAAGTACAGGAACCTAGCATACTTCGGCGGGGCTGCCGGGGCGCTCTCAGAAACCAGTTAGCACAATACGCTGACATCACACTCTCCAAAGAAGGGTTGTTGTTCACTCAGAGCGAGTTCGGGGGTGTCTGGTGCTTTTTTAAAATTTCTCGATTCATCCTTTGTATCTGCAATTTCCGTATGAGCTAGACGAAAAAAATACCCTTTTCTTAACATCTAACGACATGGCAGGCAGGTACCCAGAAGAACTACCAATGTCGCTTTCAGCTAGCATTTATTACCGTATCAGTGGTAAAATTACTTACTCTGGATTTTTCTTCTCGGAAGCCTCAATGATAGATCCACCCTTTGGACCGGCCTGGACAGCATTTGCCTACACATTTGCAGCAGAGGGCGAGCACGATCGGGGTTATCCGCCTACTCTACTGCCGCCTGCCGCAACCTTTCCTCAGTATGCAACATCTCCAGATTAATAGGATCACTCTGCAGATGAGTATCTCAACAACACCCTTACCCGCTGCAAATTGGATCAATTACTCTCGAGTGGACTCCAGGTGGTGTTATACCACCGAGATCATGCAAGAGAACCCGTTCAACTCTTCACCAAAGCTCTCAACACCGCAGAAGAGATCGAGCTGACCTTAAGGGATGGATAGCAAGAAGAGCAACCATAGCACCCTCTTACAGAAGAATCGAGCTCTTTGGTAAAATATTGGAACAATTTTGTATTGCGAAATGTACCGGTGAGGGCAAATAAGCAAACGTCTACAGCGCTATGACTGTGTCAAGTGCAATCGAGAAGGCCCTGGAAGCCTGTCGGTACCCTGCATGAGAAATCACTTCACCTCCCATACAAGTTCATCCCCCTTGCACCTCACTAACATTGAAAGGTCAGACGCCAGCTGTATACCTCAGGATCCTATAGCAACAGAACCTCTCAAGAAGGCTCTCCCACACAAGTCATCCTCAAACTTCCTTTTCAAATCATCGGCCATGAGCGATGACGCCAAGGCCATGGTCTAAGACGACGGAGAAGCCGAAGCCATGACCAATTAGCGACTAAAAGTAAAGTTGAAATCACGGCAACAGAGGGAAACGACGGTACAAGCAGCTGTAGGGCTCTAAGAATAGCCAGTAGATCGGCGGGACGATCCGCGCCCACATCCAGTGATGCAAGTGGGATGGAGGGATGGAGGGGGAGAAGGCAAGTCGGTGATGTTACCAGCAATTATCAGGAAGGCATGAAAACCAGTCATTAATACCTGTAATAAATCTTATGGCTCGTTAGCAGCATCGATTTTTTCTTCAATTTTCTTTACACAGGGGTTCGAGATCGGTAAAGTTGCAGATGGTGATAGATACAGTGTTGCGGTATGCTCCAGAACAGCTAGAGCTGTGAGGCAATAGTTTTGTGGTCTAAGTCACAGCGTTTTTTTCTCCAGTCCAAGTTTAATATCATGGACACTGTGATGATTATAATACAATTCCAATAAGATCTACTGGGTTTCACACATCGGGGCTGCCGCCCCCCACCGACTGGTGTAATTCGATCATCAAGGTTGTCAACCCGGGTAAAGACTCCTAAACCTTAAAATTACGACACGGGTCCAACCTTATATCTGACCCCCCCCCTGCAAATCACCACCGCTATGTCCACGCCACCACCATCATCACCAAGATTCCAGCATCCCATACGAATATATATTCCTTCTCCTGACACCAACCCAAATGCCAAACTAAGACCTAACAGACGAAATTTCCACCCCAAACTTAATCTACACTCCAGGGACCGTTGTCCCGTTCTCAAAAACAGCCACCGTCCCAATAACCAACACCCTATCGCTCACTACCAAAATTCTGCATGCGATAATCCTCTCCTTCGAGACATACCCAGGCGCCCCGGCAACAAGTCACGGGACTTGTAACACCTCCGGCATCACTGGCTTCCTACGGGACGTATTTGGACGAGTATTCCGTCTGGGTGAACTGTGGATCTACGATTGTGTAAAGGGTTTGGTGGAGGTGCTACAAACGCAGAGGGACCGGAGTATGCTAAAAAGTGGAATAGACAGGGGAAAAGGAGGAGGATGAAGGAGAGCCAGAACTAGGGAAATATCAATGGATAATCGGGCATCGGTTGACGGAGAAAAAATTGGTCTTCATGGCTAGGGTGAAGCATGTTTCCCTTCCCGCATAGGCAAAGACATATTATACCTCCGCCGTCTATCATACTTACCAATAACGAAACTGCGAAAGTGGTCATTAACATTCCCGGTCACTCCTCCCGCCCCTTCCCTGATTCCACGAGACTCACAGACCAATTGTAGTGATGAACGCAGCGCACGGCATCCAGGACTCGCACAAAAAAGTAACTTATCAAGAAAACGACGATACCGGGGAGATGGCATGGAGGGCTTAAGCTTGACCCGGATTGGTTTGCTCCTTTTCAAAGATTGGTGGGTGGGAGAAGGGAGGCGTGTGCTAACTTTGTAGGTTTCGGTGTATCAATGGGGCGGCCAGAGCAGCTTGGGGGTGGGTGAAGGAGAGGGGGAAGAATGAGCAGAGTGGGAACAGGGAGGGGAGAGTTAAGATTTGTGGAGCGATGGTGGTATATAGAAGGTTTAGGGTAATTTAGAGGTATCCGAGCTTTCACAAAAAATAGAATAAAGCTGAGGTTCAGGTGTTGAGGTCCTTGTGCATTGGTGAGTTGAGGGTTGGCCTGCGGGGATGGGCTAGAATATTTTCGGTAGTAGCGAAAGGACCATCCAAATCGGCCTAGTTTGGAGCAGGGACGCCCAGCAGATCTCGTACGGCAGGAACGATGGAGTGCTTCCACCCTCATTGAGGGAGTCTTGTAAGGTGTTAGGAGCTAGTGAAGTGCCGGGGTAGGTTTATTGGAATAGCAACCAATCCAGAGAAGGATGGTGAAAGTGTCGGACGTGATATGATGGAATGGATCCCAAGTCGACGCGGATGCAATCGCCGCCGTGGCAACGATACCTTTATAATAGCCAATTGTACCTGCAAGCCCTTCTCGGAGTTCCCCAGGCTCCTTGGGGATGATTGTGCAAATTGTATAGTAATGCGCCAGCTGAACCAGCCCAATTAAGGGAAAGAACACAACAGCAGAGACTAGATAGGTAAGATCAGGGTAAATTCCTCGTACTGCAGCTATCTCATCAAGTCCCTTGGAATACAGCTTGCCTGCCCGGCGATCTCGAGAGTATGGCGAAAGTAGCCGGGCACAATATACAAAATAATTTTCCACAAATCGGCTAGAAACACTGAATATTTCTCGAAGCTTGCTAAAGCACTCTTCAATGTTTCCCTCTCCTCCGAAGCCTGCAACCGTGCCAAGGTTCCCGTCACTCCAAAAGACGCTAAGCGACCTTCGAAGTTCGACGGCACTGCTACGGAGTGCCTAACAGCTCAACGGTAGACATTATTGACTGAACACATCAATATCCTATGCTCCCCCGTTACCACCACAAGAATGCAGAACGAAACCTATTCTAAGATAGAGGGCCGAATCCAAAAAGCAATTGAAGAACTGAACTCTGAAGAAAAGTCAAACATAAGTGCTATTGCTTATAAACTTGAGGTTCCGGAGCACTGCTTAAATGCCCAATGGAAAGGTCACCCCTCATGTCAATCTCAAATTGCACCAAATCACAAGTTGAGCAAGGACCAAGAGCTTGGCTTGTGTCAGTATATGAACAAATTGGATGAGATTGGAGTACCACCTTGGTATCGTGCAATTCAGTACTATGCAAATTTAGTCCTCACCTGTTCACGTTCAGATGCTAATGCTGCCCTCCCAATAGTTAGCAATATGTGGACCTAGAGGTTTCTTGACCAGTACCCTGAGTACCAGATTCAAAAGCAGAAGACACTAAACATAAACTGCAAGCAAGTACATTATATTGATGATTTATGTGAGTGGTTTTGTTACTATCAGGAGAGCCATGGGAGCAGAGGAATCCTGGATGTTGACTTCTATAATGTTGATGAGACAGGATTCTGCATTGGAATTGGAAAAGATCAGTGGGTGAATACCCATAAGGCAACTTGTTCTATGTATATTGCCAGCTCAAGCAGTCAAGAGCTGTTAATAGTGATAGAAACGATAAGTGGAAATTGTTGTATGCTTTCTCCCATGGTTATTCTCCCAGGTTTTGTTCATATAGAGGATCAGTATGTTCAAACCAACTTACTTGGAAACCTTCTTATTAGGATTATGGAGATAGGCTACTTAAATAATGTGTGGGCTATAGATTGGATTAAACGCTTTGAACATTATTCCCGATTGCACCAATTTGGTACTTGGAGACTGTTGCTGCTTGATGGACATGAGTTTCACTGCACCAGAGAGTTCATAGAGCTTTGTGATAGTCACAAAATTGTCCTCTTCTGCTTTCCTCCCTATTGTACTCACCTTCTACAACCACTTGATATCATAGTATTTCAGCCCTATAAACACTATCATGCAGAAGCAGAAGACCTGGAAACCTGAATGAGATGCTCTAATTTCGATAAGATAGAGTTCTTGACTGCTATCAACTCTATTTGTTCACAAACTTTTAAGTCTGCTACCATCCTCTCTGCTTTCCAGAAAACTGAGCTTATACCTTTCAATCACAAAAGTGTGCTTACAAATCTTGTTGAGGTCAAATATGGGCCAGATCAGACCTATGAACCACAAACCCTTTTGCTAGTCTCCTCAGGTATTCTATCAACCCCACAAACTGTCTGGTCACTCAAGAGATATGCCGATTCACTTGCCCTTGAACCTGGTGATCTTTCACTTTTGAAACATGAAAGTCTTCGCCGTTTTATAAAGGGTAGTTTAGAGCAGGCACAGTGTGGGGCATAAGCTCTGGATAGGCTTCGTTACGGGGCCCCGTTTCAGAGGAGCGGGGACAAAATACCCTAGGTTATTCTGATT
>PYWC01000031.1:156679-215801 GCA_003182015.1 Tuber magnatum | reverse complement strand
AGTATATTTAAGAATACTGTCTGTCGAAGTCTGCTGTTTCCATCGCGGGAATCAGTGGTCTTTAAATACAGCATATCACTTATCTCCAGTATGAGCGATATTGCAAAACACTGCGTGTATCAACCGATAGCACACGAAATCTTACAAGTATCAAATGATACTGTAAAATCAATCATAAAACAATGTGTGTATCAATCGATAGCACACGAAACCCTACAACTATCAAACGATACTGTGAAACCACACATAAAACAATGTGTGTATCAAGCGATAGCACACGAAACACTACAAGTATCAAACAATACTGTGAAACCAAACATAAAATCCTAGTAACCCGTACTGGTTACACGATCTGTCTTGTAGAAGAAAAGTGATTAAAGTGAGTAAGCCACTTCATGGATAGTACATCATTGCTATAGCCACTCTCTGATGTTCCAACAAGGTAATCATCTGGTATTGAAGTAGTTGTATACCAGGGCTCTTTGTGGATAATACCAGGAACAATTATCATTGGAGACAAGACACATCCATCTCCACTGATGGTTTTGCATACTGATACCAGCTCCAGGTTAGTGGAACTGCCTAGATAGGATTGATGACTTGGGTCACGGGTAATAATCCATTGGTCCCGTCCAATTCCAATACGAAAACCCGTTTCGTCAAAGTTGTAACAATCAGCATCCTGAATTTGATGCTCTTCACGAACTCTTCCGTATCTTTCAAACCAGTTGAATAAATTCTCTGGCTGGTGTGCATTTTTCCGGTCAATATCGATCGTTCGCTGTTTTCAAATGAAGTGTTCTGGATGACAGCTAAGAAGTCTTGGTGCCCAGTGTTGACTGACAACTGGTACTGGTGGAGGTCCCATGTGGCTATATTGAAGTATAGCATTTGCACAACCTGAAACTATTTGTATACGGGCACTGGTACCCAAAGTATCCAGTCTGTCAAGATACTGGCATACTGCCAATTCCTGATCTGCGAAAAGCAAGCGATTTGTTGCTGGACACTCTTGCCTTGACTGGTGACCTTGCCAACATGCACGAAGTCTTGTTACTGGAATTTCACAGGTACGAGCTATAGCACTAATGTTGGGATATTCTTCTCCACTGTTGTGAATATCAGTAATTGCTGCCTGAATCCAGGTCTCTATATCAGTATAGGACTCAACCCGCTGACTGGGGAGTATAATGGATGACAATTTCAACATATTTTGCAGTGATTTTTGTGGTATTGCATGTGGTTAAATTGATATTAGATTTTAGCAGAAGTTGAATTACAGAGCTATATTCTATAATACTTTGTTATTGCATCATAAAAGGGTATTAAATCATAAAATATTCTTGAGCCACAAAGTTGTGTCAAGCCACTATGTTTTGTTGAGCCACAATATTGTATTGAGCTGTCAGGCACTCTTTAGAGTACCCCCGATTGTAAGCCTACGAGTCCGGGGGTTGTGGCAGCATGCCACAACCNAACCCAAACTGAGGCTGAGTCACTCAGAAAACCTAAACTTTCTAGCAAGGAGCTACAGACTAAATTGGGTCTGAGGTTGCCAATTATTTTGAACTTTCATTCTTGGGGGGGAGATATTCAAGGGACAGTCATTCTCGGAAAGACTGGAAAATACACCTGCATAAGAACGGGTCACTCAGAAGAAGGATGAAAAAAACGCACATACTCGAGTAGGTTAGGGCTCGGATTAGGTAAGCGCGACCCCCCACACTAGGGGGCCCAAGGGCAGAGAATGGAGAAGCGAGAAAGTTGTATCATATTGCTTACACAAAAGATGCGAAATGGGGGCAGACAGAGGTTGGTGACACAAGCAGCCACGAGTGACAACCCATGATGGTGAGATAATAGCGTTCGAAATGATTCGTGGCGAGCCGCATCTGATGAGCTGTAGGCGGAGTGAAGTTTTTCCACAGCTGCTGTTGGGTACTGGAAGTGCAGGAAGAGCTTTAAGGAAGGTGAGCACAAGAGAAATTTAAGATCAAATGAGTGTCCTGTTAAGACAAGTTTTATTGGTTGTAAAGAAAAATAACTTATTGAGAGAGAAAAGAAGAGAAAAGAGAGGAAACAGAAAAGAGCAAAGAAGACAGGCGAACTCCACAACCAATGATGACAGCCAAGGCAACTCTATGACTATGCTCCAGTGAAAAACAGATGATATCTAACCAATACAGCTGGGCAAGTACAATTTCCAATACCCGATGTTTTTAATCCACCACACATGGATTGTGCCCATATAGTTGAAGCAGGTTAGGGCATGAATACACAAGGTGGACATATATCTTCCATGTAGCCCTGCATCGCAGATCGCAAGAACCCAACTGGTGAAAAAACCCAAAGGTGCGGCATAGCCAGCTGTGAAATATATAAGTTCTAGTGAACGAAAAATAAAAATACAATCAGGAGTAGAAGAAAATACACCCTCTCCTAGTTCACCTTTCAACCCGTTCAAGACCCTTTCTCTATTCTCTAAACACCTCTACCTATTTGCAATAACTGGGGAATCATTATTAGACCCATGGTCTAAAAGGCTCTATAGTTGATTTAGCTTTTGTAGGGTGGAAGGGAACCCACTGGGCGGAAACACACTTTTAGGTCTTTCTGGCGCTTCTTGCTGTGCCGCGAGAGTACTGGAGACCTGAACACAGTCTTGAGCATCCTTAATTATGGTGGGATTACAACAAATATTGCTATCAGTCGCGCGGCCGAGTTGAAGCCGGACACTGTGGCGATCTTAGCCACCCGCGGGCCAATCAGAGGCCAGGAATCCAGGGAATCTCGTTACTTGATTGGCTTGCAGATCAATTTCTGTTCCCAGGTGTCCGGCTCCAACTCGGCCGCGCGAGTCTCATAATAGGAAAGGTGGGGCGCTGATAAGGAGACGATTATTAATTAATTGAGTGTGAGAAGATTACTGGTACTGTAGAATCTTATGAAAATCGGAATAGAGCTAAAGCAGACAAAAATTAAAAAAAACTAGGGCAAGCGACAAATCGCCAAATTTGAAATTGATAGAGAGCAACGACTGGGCAGGTCCAAGAGCTTCCGCCATGATCGCGAGGGTGTAAAACAGTGTGGCAAACGGTTACCATCCTTTAGGGGAAATCGAACTGCCAAAAGAGGTGAAATTCAGGGCTTGGGTGGCGATCATGAGAAATATTATTACCCTTTGAAGAAATTTCTCTTCCAGCCGCGCCTTCTTACCCGTGCTAGCGTATTCTTGTTCTTCCCAATTACCGGTATTGCGGTAGGCGACAGGGCATCATCACTGGACTGGGAAAACACAAAGAGGCTCTTGGCGTTCCCACCTTTTCAGACCACCTCTTCTAAGTTCAACTCACCCCTTCTCAACTCAATCCCCTCCTTCTCAACTCAATCCACCTCTTCTCAACTCAATGTCACGTCTGAACTAACGATAACCACCAAAATACGCAATGGCTTTTTCTCGCTCCGCCCTACGCAATACTCATTTTTACGATGCCACCAATCCCGAGGTGGTTTTGGGAGGTTTTCGTCAAAACGGTTCTATAACGGAAGCAAACTTTCTTTCTTTCCTCGACATCCTGCTTGTGACTCAGGAGGGTACTGTGCGTGTTCAAGCAAGGATTTCGGGCTACGTTGTCACTAGAACCAACACTCCCCTTGCAACTGGAGCGTACGATATATATTGTGATGGTATGTACTGTGTGGTGGGCCCGGAAGAAGTTTGGCGAAGCCGTCACTGCTGATCCCATACAAATCCTGCGAGCCACATTTTCACCTAAACCTAGAATACTCTTGTTTGGTAGGAAGTTCGCCTAACTAATTTTATCAGGCCGTATCGAAGTTAGCAATGAGCGTTCGGTGCACCGGCTTTTTTCTCGCAGCGTCTCCGGCAAGGAGACTAGATTCCGCGATGAAATCCGCGCTCGTGACCGGAAATGCGTTATATCTGGCATGATAAATTCTGACCTTAGTATCCAAGCTTCGGACTGGATTTCTTTCGAGGCCGCTCATCTCTTCCCTCTCCACGGCGAAAGTATTTGGATTGATTTGGAGTTTGGGCGATGGATCACAGATATGGACGATTCTCCACCATCCTCGAAGATCGATTCGGCCCAAAATGGGTTTCTTCTCCGGTCGCATGTCCACCAACTGTTTGATCAGTACCTAATCTCCGTTAACCCTGAGGATGGCTACAAAGTGGTTGTGTTTAACGGCGATGTTGATGGGCTTGATGGTAGGATTCTCGATCCCGTGTGCAGAGACCCGGCCAATCCTCACTGCGTCTCCGACAAACTTCTAAGGTGGCACTTCCGCCAATCAGTCCTTGCCAATATGAGGGGGCAAGGAGAACCAATCTTCGAGCACGATTTCCCACCAGGAACAGACATTATGGGTGAGATCCTTGCAGGTCCGTGTGGGCAAGAGAGATTTGAGTTGGAGATGGCCGCTCGACTGAGAGGAGTCTGCTAAGGGTAATTTCTGCGATTGCGATGTGATGGTGTAGTTGTCGAGATTTCAATACTGGCGGAGTTATTACTACTAGTATGTGGAGGCCGGAGACAACTCTATATGTTTGAAAGCATGAAAGCATTGTAGGGGGGGTTGGTTAGAGGGGGCGCAATAAAAATATGATTGAATTAGTTCTTTTGTCCCTTCCTTTCCTAAGCCAAGCGATAGGCTGACCCCGGCGGTATATTCCTAAACCCACCCCAAACCCAGCCCAAGCGATATCTAGCCCACTCAGCCCTACCCAACCCAAACTGAGGCTGAGTCACTCAGAAAACCTAAACTTTCTAGCAAGGAGCTACAGACTAAATTGGGTCTGAGGTTGCCAATTATTTTGAACTTTCATTCTTGGGGGGGAGATATTCAAGGGACAGTCATTCTCGGAAAGACTGGAAAATACACCTGCATAAGAACGGGTCACTCAGAAGAAGGATGAAAAAAACGCACATACTCGAGTAGGTTAGGGCTCGGATTAGGTAAGCGCGACCCCCCACACTAGGGGGCCCAAGGGCAGAGAATGGAGAAGCGAGAAAGTTGTATCATATTGCTTACACAAAAGATGCGAAATGGGGGCAGACAGAGGTTGGTGACACAAGCAGCCACGAGTGACAACCCATGATGGTGAGATAATAGCGTTCGAAATGATTCGTGGCGAGCCGCATCTGATGAGCTGTAGGCGGAGTGAAGTTTTTCCACAGCTGCTGTTGGGTACTGGAAGTGCAGGAAGAGCTTTAAGGAAGGTGAGCACAAGAGAAATTTAAGATCAAATGAGTGTCCTGTTAAGACAAGTTTTATTGGTTGTAAAGAAAAATAACTTATTGAGAGAGAAAAGAAGAGAAAAGAGAGGAAACAGAAAAGAGCAAAGAAGACAGGCGAACTCCACAACCAATGATGACAGCCAAGGCAACTCTATGACTATGCTCCAGTGAAAAACAGATGATATCTAACCAATACAGCTGGGCAAGTACAATTTCCAATACCCGATGTTTTTAATCCACCACACATGGATTGTGCCCATATAGTTGAAGCAGGTTAGGGCATGAATACACAAGGTGGACATATATCTTCCATGTAGCCCTGCATCGCAGATCGCAAGAACCCAACTGGTGAAAAAACCCAAAGGTGCGGCATAGCCAGCTGTGAAATATATAAGTTCTAGTGAACGAAAAATAAAAATACAATCAGGAGTAGAAGAAAATACACCCTCTCCTAGTTCACCTTTCAACCCGTTCAAGACCCTTTCTCTATTCTCTAAACACCTCTACCTATTTGCAATAACTGGGGAATCATTATTAGACCCATGGTCTAAAAGGCTCTATAGTTGATTTAGCTTTTGTAGGGTGGAAGGGAACCCACTGGGCGGAAACACACTTTTAGGTCTTTCTGGCGCTTCTTGCTGTGCCGCGAGAGTACTGGAGACCTGAACACAGTCTTGAGCATCCTTAATTATGGTGGGATTACAACAAATATTGCTATCAGTCGCGCGGCCGAGTTGAAGCCGGACACTGTGGCGATCTTAGCCACCCGCGGGCCAATCAGAGGCCAGGAATCCAGGGAATCTCGTTACTTGATTGGCTTGCAGATCAATTTCTGTTCCCAGGTGTCCGGCTCCAACTCGGCCGCGCGAGTCTCATAATAGGAAAGGTGGGGCGCTGATAAGGAGACGATTATTAATTAATTGAGTGTGAGAAGATTACTGGTACTGTAGAATCTTATGAAAATCGGAATAGAGCTAAAGCAGACAAAAATTAAAAAAAACTAGGGCAAGCGACAAATCGCCAAATTTGAAATTGATAGAGAGCAACGACTGGGCAGGTCCAAGAGCTTCCGCCATGATCGCGAGGGTGTAAAACAGTGTGGCAAACGGTTACCATCCTTTAGGGGAAATCGAACTGCCAAAAGAGGTGAAATTCAGGGCTTGGGTGGCGATCATGAGAAATATTATTACCCTTTGAAGAAATTTCTCTTCCAGCCGCGCCTTCTTACCCGTGCTAGCGTATTCTTGTTCTTCCCAATTACCGGTATTGCGGTAGGCGACAGGGCATCATCACTGGACTGGGAAAACACAAAGAGGCTCTTGGCGTTCCCACCTTTTCAGACCACCTCTTCTAAGTTCAACTCACCCCTTCTCAACTCAATCCCCTCCTTCTCAACTCAATCCACCTCTTCTCAACTCAATGTCACGTCTGAACTAACGATAACCACCAAAATACGCAATGGCTTTTTCTCGCTCCGCCCTACGCAATACTCATTTTTACGATGCCACCAATCCCGAGGTGGTTTTGGGAGGTTTTCGTCAAAACGGTTCTATAACGGAAGCAAACTTTCTTTCTTTCCTCGACATCCTGCTTGTGACTCAGGAGGGTACTGTGCGTGTTCAAGCAAGGATTTCGGGCTACGTTGTCACTAGAACCAACACTCCCCTTGCAACTGGAGCGTACGATATATATTGTGATGGTATGTACTGTGTGGTGGGCCCGGAAGAAGTTTGGCGAAGCCGTCACTGCTGATCCCATACAAATCCTGCGAGCCACATTTTCACCTAAACCTAGAATACTCTTGTTTGGTAGGAAGTTCGCCTAACTAATTTTATCAGGCCGTATCGAAGTTAGCAATGAGCGTTCGGTGCACCGGCTTTTTTCTCGCAGCGTCTCCGGCAAGGAGACTAGATTCCGCGATGAAATCCGCGCTCGTGACCGGAAATGCGTTATATCTGGCATGATAAATTCTGACCTTAGTATCCAAGCTTCGGACTGGATTTCTTTCGAGGCCGCTCATCTCTTCCCTCTCCACGGCGAAAGTATTTGGATTGATTTGGAGTTTGGGCGATGGATCACAGATATGGACGATTCTCCACCATCCTCGAAGATCGATTCGGCCCAAAATGGGTTTCTTCTCCGGTCGCATGTCCACCAACTGTTTGATCAGTACCTAATCTCCGTTAACCCTGAGGATGGCTACAAAGTGGTTGTGTTTAACGGCGATGTTGATGGGCTTGATGGTAGGATTCTCGATCCCGTGTGCAGAGACCCGGCCAATCCTCACTGCGTCTCCGACAAACTTCTAAGGTGGCACTTCCGCCAATCAGTCCTTGCCAATATGAGGGGGCAAGGAGAACCAATCTTCGAGCACGATTTCCCACCAGGAACAGACATTATGGGTGAGATCCTTGCAGGTCCGTGTGGGCAAGAGAGATTTGAGTTGGAGATGGCCGCTCGACTGAGAGGAGTCTGCTAAGGGTAATTTCTGCGATTGCGATGTGATGGTGTAGTTGTCGAGATTTCAATACTGGCGGAGTTATTACTACTAGTATGTGGAGGCCGGAGACAACTCTATATGTTTGAAAGCATGAAAGCATTGTAGGGGGGGTTGGTTAGAGGGGGCGCAATAAAAATATGATTGAATTAGTTCTTTTGTCCCTTCCTTTCCTAAGCCAAGCGATAGGCTGACCCCGGCGGTATATTCCTAAACCCACCCCAAACCCAGCCCAAGCGATATCTAGCCCACTCAGCCCTACCCAACCCAAACTGAGGCTGAGTCACTCAGAAAACCTAAACTTTCTAGCAAGGAGCTACAGACTAAATTGGGTCTGAGGTTGCCAATTATTTTGAACTTTCATTCTTGGGGGGGAGATATTCAAGGGACAGTCATTCTCGGAAAGACTGGAAAATACACCTGCATAAGAACGGGTCACTCAGAAGAAGGATGAAAAAAACGCACATACTCGAGTAGGTTAGGGCTCGGATTAGGTAAGCGCGACCCCCCACACTAGGGGGCCCAAGGGCAGAGAATGGAGAAGCGAGAAAGTTGTATCATATTGCTTACACAAAAGATGCGAAATGGGGGCAGACAGAGGTTGGTGACACAAGCAGCCACGAGTGACAACCCATGATGGTGAGATAATAGCGTTCGAAATGATTCGTGGCGAGCCGCATCTGATGAGCTGTAGGCGGAGTGAAGTTTTTCCACAGCTGCTGTTGGGTACTGGAAGTGCAGGAAGAGCTTTAAGGAAGGTGAGCACAAGAGAAATTTAAGATCAAATGAGTGTCCTGTTAAGACAAGTTTTATTGGTTGTAAAGAAAAATAACTTATTGAGAGAGAAAAGAAGAGAAAAGAGAGGAAACAGAAAAGAGCAAAGAAGACAGGCGAACTCCACAACCAATGATGACAGCCAAGGCAACTCTATGACTATGCTCCAGTGAAAAACAGATGATATCTAACCAATACAGCTGGGCAAGTACAATTTCCAATACCCGATGTTTTTAATCCACCACACATGGATTGTGCCCATATAGTTGAAGCAGGTTAGGGCATGAATACACAAGGTGGACATATATCTTCCATGTAGCCCTGCATCGCAGATCGCAAGAACCCAACTGGTGAAAAAACCCAAAGGTGCGGCATAGCCAGCTGTGAAATATATAAGTTCTAGTGAACGAAAAATAAAAATACAATCAGGAGTAGAAGAAAATACACCCTCTCCTAGTTCACCTTTCAACCCGTTCAAGACCCTTTCTCTATTCTCTAAACACCTCTACCTATTTGCAATAACTGGGGAATCATTATTAGACCCATGGTCTAAAAGGCTCTATAGTTGATTTAGCTTTTGTAGGGTGGAAGGGAACCCACTGGGCGGAAACACACTTTTAGGTCTTTCTGGCGCTTCTTGCTGTGCCGCGAGAGTACTGGAGACCTGAACACAGTCTTGAGCATCCTTAATTATGGTGGGATTACAACAAATATTGCTATCTGCCGCCCATAATTCCCCCACCTTTTCCCGGGTAGTAGATTGCTGTTGTTTAGTCCTGTGGGAGGCGCCAGAAAGACCAAAAGGTGTCTTTCCACCCAAAGGGAGCCCTTCTACCCTACAAAAGCTAAATAAGGTTTAAGGCCTTTCGGGAGATGGGAGTAATAATGACATGGAAGTTAGCTCAAATGTGCAGATGTATTTAGAGAATAGAGAAGAGTTCATAAGAGGACGGGGAGAGTTAACTAAGGGGAGGTTGTATTTCCCTTCTATTTCTTATTTTTTCCTTTTTATCTTTTGTTCGCAAGAATTTACCTCTTTCATAATGAGCTACACAGCACATTTACGTTTTACCCCGGGTTGTGTTTTCAAGATTTGCGGCTGTTTTGCTTCACCAAACTCTTTCTACACTTATTTTCTAAGCTCCCTGTTTTTCTACCTCCTTTCTTATTTCCTCTTCTCGTCTCTTCCCTTTTCGCCTGCCCTGGTTTCTACTCTCTATTTCTTCACTCTCTCCCTTATAACTCTGCTCAATATTAGGCTGTGATACCAAGTGATATTCCATGACGACACCTTGTTCTCGCTTGCCTTCCTGCCAGCCCCCGCCCGCCTGGATGACTATTTTATCGTCAGCGGGGTTGAATCAAGTGCGGGGTGAAGCGTGCTTTAGACCATATTATTTCACTTGGGCCGAGTGCACGGACTTGAATCAGGCTTTTGGGGCGGACCAGTGGAACGACTGGAACAGTAAGACATAAATTTACCTAAGTTGATAGTATCCTCTAAAGTGCGTGGAGTATAGACCTTTTAAATTTGTACTAGTGTATAGTATAGTACCTGCTACAATATTATTGTGATCTGCTGAGCATGATACGCGCTTGGAAGAGGGTAGTGTACTCCTGGGAATTTAATGATACCAATTCACTACCTGGAGCTCGGAATATTTTAAGCCGGACCCTATTGAGCTCTTGGAGGATGGACTCTAATGGCAACCCCTCAGATTACTGATTCATTATAATTCCGAGAGGACAAAGTGGAAAACTTAACGTCTCCACCCCCGCTTACCCTTGCTCCGATGCAGCGGAAGGCCAGGTCCCAATTCATAACCAAAAGCTTAATCCGCCGCAAAACGATATCTCAGTATCACTCCAAAGTGCCGTCGGTCCTTCGCTAATCCTACTGCTCTTTTTATCAATCAATCCCCCTCTACCGGATAATCTCTACCCTTGCTCTCCTTAGTGTTGCACTTACCTAATCTGAGCGCTAACCGGTAGTGGATGACAGACTGCTGGGTGAGCATATGAACCACTACACTTACCTAACAAATGCCAAGACATGCACCAACACCCGGTCAAGGTTTTAAACCATCCATCCTCCCGCACCTAGAACTGAATCAGTAGCATCACCCACATCTTTCTAAGGTGGGGGGGGGGGCGGGGGGGTGTACTGTACCAAGTAACGATATACTGCATATGGTTGTTTCTCAGATTCATCTTAGCAGCTCTAGCAATGGACACCCCCTTCCCTATATTCTCCATTGCAACCGCAAAATCCTGCCATAGCATCTCCTCAATCCAGAGCGGTTGAGCGCAGCAAACCGTATCGTACCCTCCCCTCCACATCCAAGAAACAGAAGTGCTTCTTCTCTGGTGCATTATCCGGCAGGAAAATATTCTTCTTCCAAGGAGCCCTACTCAACTGCCACACTGGGACTTCCTGTATAGGCAGACTGGCCAGTTCGCATTCCCTATGCAGCCTCTTCTCCTTCAATATCCACCCCCAATTCGCCAATTCCATAATGCCCCAGCCTGTGTGCTCTAGCGGGATGACGACCTGGTACCTGCCCTATCCTTCGTATATCCGTCGGGCGATCAGCATCTCCTGGTCGTGCTGGAGGCGCCTGGTCGCGAGGATGCGGTGGTAATTGAAGAAAGGGACATGCTTGACGTCTACCCTCGACAGATTAAGTGAGGTGCGAGGGAGGGGAACCAAGACGTAACCCATGTCCCTGATACCTGATCAAAAAGATTGGAATAAATAGTCCTTGTGCTTGGACGTTGGACCTGCCTCTCTTGGTAAGGTCGGTGTCGTTCCCTGGCATTCAGGTGCCATTTTTGCCCTTCACCAGGAGAGGGATTCTTGACTACATAGTATGAGGATCGTTCATGCGAGCTCTTACAGTTCCCCTTCCCTTGGTTGCGCCTTGAGGTGTACTCGTAGTACGAGTAATACAATAGGAGAAATGTTAGATGTCTGGTGAGAGATACGGGGCTTTGATTGGACATTTGGTAGCTAGAGCCAGTTGAGTAACCGTGTTTCTGACCCCTGTCTTCCGCTTGTCATTCGGACACATTATGTACCCCCACCTACTACCGCAACTGGAGAGGTAGGAAGCACACCACTCACTACCCTAGGTCCATAGGCACTCCAGTCATTTTAGCGGGCTCAGGCTGGTGTGCTTCGCGCGTTCAATTAATACTAGTAGCCAATTGTATCACGTGCCAATATTGGTATACTTGGTATATACTTGTAATGATATGCACACCTCCAGTATCTTAGCATACCGGGGGAACAGTGGTACTCCTCAGGCTCTGTTAATCCCACTTCATCAGACCACCTTAACCTTGAACTAGCCTAGGGTGAGTATATTAAATCATTGTCACACTTATCTCACCTGACCACTAACCCAGAGTGGATAACAAATAGCTGGACGGGTATAGGCGTTCAGGTGATGGAGTTTGCCAACTCTTGGCAATAAGGCAGAAGTAGAATGAAGGACTAGAGAATTTATTTTAGAGCTATCTTGCAATTTGGGTGATATATGCGAGCTCAGAAAATAGATTCAAACAGAGGAGGGGGAGACAAAGAGAATGACAAGAGTGAAGTCGGCACTGCTAGCAGATCTGAGAGAATATCGTTGTATACATTAGTTCTCCAGAACACCTTCTTAGATGAGGTAATGCCAGGTTGCAGTGTTGATCAACTTGCGTAAAACATCAAATCGCAGATCAAGACTATCAGCTTCACCGTATCCTTAATGCGCAAGATTCTTGAACGCATTACCAAGTATATCCCATAATATTAGTGTTAGCCTCTGGGTCTCATGGGAACTTGGTGGCAGAAATAAGGTCCAGATTCAACAGATTAGTACAGTAAAAACAGACCCAGGATAGTAGTAAATAATACTTTTTTCTAACTATCCTTCTTCGCAACTCCATCTCTAAGGTATCAAACATCCACAAACCCATTTGCGATTTCGGTTTCACCCTCTCTTAGGGGCTCAAGTTTGATTACTATCACCTTCATAATTTTTCCCCTAGTTCCCTCACAGAGCAACTTTACATCTTCCTTCAGGTCATCATATGGTTCTGTATAGCCAAATTCAAATACTATTGAGTGCCAATAGCGTTGTACCGGTGCAAGCGCAATGTCTGGGACCTTGGTTCTGTACAAATGTAAAATTAATGTTTGAATAAGAATCATAAGAATAGAGAATAGAACCTACATATTCTGAAATTCACCCAAGAGTCCCTAAAGCCACCCCTCAGCCATAAGATTAATATCTCCTCTGTCAAATGCTCCCTTTTCCACTTCTTCTGCGATCAATTGACTCGCCCAATCTGATACCGTCCCATGCATTGCGGTAGGCACATCAGCGAAAAAACCCACCTTGTGTCCAGAATGTGAGTTTGCATCCAGCACATAGGTCCTTTCATCAGAATGCATCTGGAGTGTGTTGCAGTACATCCTGAGCGCATCTGGTGGCATCTGGTGCATCCTGTGATCAAAAAATAAATCTTGGCACAGTTAACCACATGCGGAAATGGAATATTTTGCACCAAATAGCTTGGCAAACAGATTATTATTTTGTATACTTTCCGGGATTCAAAGTGGTACAGTTAAATTTACTACAATTTTGTAAGTTGAATTTCAAAATCCAAATCCACAATCAAACCTCTATCAATAAGGCTCATAATTTGACTGGAGCTATAAAATGGCTGTATCCTTTTGTTAAAATAATATGTTTTGCTTGATTTTGACCTCTTGCAATTTCATTTATCAGATACCTTCAAATGTTCGTCCAATGCCTTCCAGATGCACCAAATGTACAGGAAGAGTCAAACACAAACTGGCTTTCAGGATGCAACAAACCTTTTTTTTGTTGATGGCCATCTTCACCATGAATTTCTTGATTGCTGGCCTGTAGGTGCACCTATAGGAGTTTGTCAATATCTAATCACCAATGATAAAGTACTAGGGTAAAAGTATTCATCTGATTGGTAGTTACGGAGCAACAACTCAAAAAACCCCAACCCGATTATCAACCACCCCTCAACTATAATGCCTCACCAGAAGACTGGCTACCTCACTGAGTTTGCAAAAGGGCAAATTGTTGCTCTGAGGGAAAAAAAAAGTCTCTTTGTCAGAAATTGGAGAGCTCTGCCACTGTCCTAAAAGTATAGTCCAAAGTTTCCATAACTGCTTTTAAAAGAGAGGTGATGCAAACACTCTCCTAAAACCTGGAAGACCAAGAATTATCACTACCAGAACTGGTTGCCACCTAGTCAGATAGTCTAAGAAGGCATGCTGCCAGACTTTATCAGAACTACAGAATGATATTGCACCTCATACTTCCCTTCATACAGTCAAGAGAGCTTTGGTATCAGTCAACATAAAGAAATCGAGTGCTAGGAAAAGAGCTCTCCTAAAGGATGAGCATGCTGTTAAGAGGTTGGCTTGGGCAATGAAGTATAAGGATTGGACAAAAGAAGACTTTGAAGGGGTCATCTTTAGTGATGAATGGATTGTTGAAAAGTCCAAAGATCCTCAGGGTATTTGGGTATTTAGAACACCTGAAGAAAAGTGGTACAAAGACTGTATTCATAGGATTACCAAGGGGCCAGAGGTGAAGCTAATAGTTTGGGCTTGTATTTGGGGTAGAAACAAGGGTCCTCTGATTCCTTTTTTTGAGAAGAGTGTAGATAGATTTGTATATATTGGAGTTGTCGAGGATAGCTTAGTTGATGTCTGGCAGGGGGTGGAGTATACAGTTGGGGATTCTATCTTTTAGCAGGATGGTGCCAAGATACATACTGCAAGGGATACTATGGCTTTGTTTGCTGAAAACAATATACAGGTTATGGAATAGCCAGCCAATTCCTCAGACCTCAATCCAATTGAGCACTGTTTGAAGAGGGTAAAGGAAAAGCTACACCAGTGCTTTCCCAACATTCACAAGACCAAGAGGGGTCCAGAGACTGTGAGAAAACATCTAGCAGAAGCCCTCAATCAGGTTAGGGCTCAGGATATTGAAGGTGAATTTCTGGAAAAGTTGTGGGAGTCTCTGCCTAATAGATTGGCTGCTGTCTTAGATGCAAGGGGATGGTATACAAAGTATTGTTTTTTTTTTGCTTTCTAATTATATATATAGCTTTCCTTATATTTATTGCATGGCTATACACATTTTCAGTTTATTCTAAGCAGTTGTGGTTGAATAGGTAGTAAATTTGTAGTGATTGTAGGGTTGCCATTGTGTTGCCGGACAAGTACTTTTGCACCCGTACTTTAGAGGCCTACAATGCCGCTGGCAAATGCCTCAGCATCGACATCTGTAGTACCACTATCCTGAGGTTTTGTGCCTTGTAGTAGCGATGTATCTCATCCTTCAATAGACCCTGAATTGCCACCCCCTCCTCCAACTGCCCCACATCGCTGCCGAGGTCCTGTACAACATTAGTAATATATTATATAGATAGATGTATAGCGGTATACCAGCTCTAGTAGCCCATTCAGGTCGCGCTGTACCCCCACCACCTGCCTTTCCAATAGCGGTTCTGGGTGAATCTGATCTGGATTAGCTCACTCAGGCACGGGATGCAATCGGGGCTATACTGACTTGCCCATTGCCAGCTTATCCGTGTTGGCCATCTAGATTCCGCTTATGGTTCACGCCCCCAGGACGATTATGGCCCCAGCGGGACCCCTTTATATCTTCCCACCTACCCGTATATCCCATAGTGACTGCCGATACTTAGTGTAAAGTCCGGGTGGGTGTCTGATATTATTATGGTTCCTATATGTACAGCGTGCAATGAACTGAGACTATATCAGGAGGGGGTGGTACAATGATACCCAACCATAACTAAATATGACAGAACAATTTGATCTGAGCGATGAGTCGATCCAGAGATTTGTAGATGAGTTTATTGCTGGGAAAGCACTGCAGGATGGCAGTGATCTCCATGCCACACATGCCCGGGATGGGACTACACTGCGGCTGGTTGAGCAGTGCCTTGAGGCCCTCGAGGAACATGTTGGGGGGCTGGACAAACGGTATGTGACCTCTGCATGTGGAGATACCAGAGCACTAATGGGCCTAAAGTTTAGTGAGGATAATTGTCTATCTTGAGAGACTTAACTGCTGGTCCACCGAGGTCTCTAGCATCCTGAACGCCTCAAATCGAAGGGTGCTGGCGGCCAGCATGGGCTAGGCTAGTGACAATCTATGTGGGCCCTATGGGTTTGCGTTTAGCGTCACGGTGTGCTACATTATGGGGGCGGTACCTCGTAGGGATTGAGGCAGTGCAAGGGTCGATAGATAATGTTCAGAGAACAATGTAAGGGGTCCTAGCACCAATCATTTACTTCAACAACTATGTGCATGTATATACAACCTGACAGAGCAGCAACCCCATAGCGGGCAGGGCCAGGCGGGCCAAGAAAGATCGTGAAAATGGAGAACGCAGCAGTGAGAAATATTCAAAACACTCTTAGCTAATCGCCTGGTGACTGCGAGTGATGTCCTATGTCTATATATACTAGTAACGCTCCTGGCATTAACCTTGCATTCTAGTTCACAATGTTGATGCGACCCACAAGGGCACCCCTGGAGGCCCAATGGCCCCTAGCCAATTTCCATACTCCACTCCCCCCCGGTAAGAGGTCGACTGTGTGTACCATCACTTTTACTATATGATGTAGGGCTTAGTATACGGTTCCCTTGGGGTGGAGTATCTCACCTACACTGTATGCCCTCTCCCTCAGATGTAAGCATCCAACCGGGATCAGGATCCACAAGCCCATACTCCTTGAGATGATGGGAAAGGTATTCAAGGACCCTCATGGGGTTGCATGTACCATCATCGTTGTTAAGCCCCAGAGTGGTACGGAGCTAATTGGCCTTGCTGTGAACTGCATCAAAGGTTCAGGCTCTCCTACCATATGCCAACCCGACATATAGGTCTAATAGTATTGCGATGGACTGATGCTTCAGACCATGGGAGATGCAGAACAATATATAGGCAACCTCAGAAGGTGACCAGATACTGGAAGGAGCACTCATGTTGGTTGTGGCCATTGTATAGTATGTATGGGACCCTACCAAGTGGATAGATAGTATCCTGAATGGATGGGAAAGCACCAAGCGGATAGGTAGTGTCCTGAGTGGATAGGGAATGCACCAAGTGGATAGTTAGTGTCCAGAGTAGATGGGGAATGCACCCAGCCGAATATGTATAGCTTAAACAAGTACAGGGAGCTTTGCACAAAGTTCCCGACACCCATGGCAGTACACCCATAGTCCTGGCTTCCAGTGCCGCATGATCCATCACACCTGACACAAAGAAGCCCAGTTAGGTGACAGCTAAAGCAGCGAGGTCGGATATTGGCCAGCAGCCCTGGCTGCTGGCTCGGCTATTCAAATATGTAGGATTAACATAGCTAGCCTGCAAGGCGAACCAGACACCAATCCAGGCGAACGGGTTCCGATTGCCCTGCCCATCAGGAAAAGGGTGGTTATCAGCGCAGTACCCTCAGTGGGTCCAGGGGGGGCCCCCCAGGGGCACCGTGTCTGGGTTGAGCTGTACAGGCAAGGGGGGCCTCCAGATGGCTAGGGACCATTGCCTATATAAAGTTAGCGGCTCCACCACCACCATGTACTCAAGGTCTGTCCCTGACCTTTGCCTAGATGCAAGCGACTGAACCACATCTTGCCTGTAAATTGGGATTCACCTCTCATAACCTCCGAGCACCACCAGCAACCCTGTTTTCTGATCATATTTTATTTATGAACAATAGTTATCAACATAATTCTCCTGTAGTCGGGGCTGCTAGGGCGGAGTAAGGGCTGCGTGGCCACCAGCGGCTATACCTTGGCTACAGACTTTTGATTTTGGCGAGTAGTCATTCATAGTCCCCCGGTAATATCCCAAATCAGCACCTCGCCTGCAGGTAGATATTAGAGAGCATCCATGCGACGGGATGAGGTCCGAAAGAGTAGGCAAGCAACTATGAATGCGCGTAATCATCAGCAGGCAGCTCTAAGTTGTGTACAAGGGTGGCAGAACTGTATGTTCCAGCCAGTGGCACTGGACTGATGCCTGTGAGCCCCGCATTCGGAGCGGGTGCCCTGGTACAGCGTGGGTTGGCAGGTGTCTCAGTGACCATACATTAGGTTGGCCCCCTGCCCCGCAGCCCGAGTACCCTACCAGCAAGGATCGGCAAGGACCACTTAAAAGGCAAGAAACGTACCAGCACTATCGCCCCATCCAGGAATGAAGGCCTTTTAAAAGGGCTATACCCTACCGGCAAAGAGCGTGCCGGCATGACCCCTGCTGCCAGCCCTGCAGGAAGTGGGCAAGGCACTGGCGGCGGGAGCCCCCTAGTACCTCCGGCAGGAACTCCAACGGCAGCGCCAACCCCCCGTCCTCCACATATCCAACAAAAGAAGGACACCTCGGGGTAGGAATCCTCCTTCAGTGGGATAGACTGCCAGGATGAAGGGGACCCAGGCCCCGCCGTCCTGCCTACTGGATGTCGTCAACTGCCACTGACCTATGTGGAGGTAGAATAGAAGGACGGTGCGCCCCCTACACGTGGGAAATGAGAATAGCACTTTGGAGGTTACTGGGCCATTCAACAATGCAACGGATTAGGCGAACATCAGAACCACCTATAGTCAATATCACCATCCTCTGCCTCGTCCTTGTTCCTTGGCATCTACATGCATCGCTAGAGCGCGCGAGCTTGCAAGTTAATATTTATCAGGCATTCTAGCAACCATCCCACTCCTTGCCTTCTAAATTGGCAGGCTATGTATAATAGACTACAACGAACATATATACCCATAATGTTCTGATGTTTGTGAATACAACTGCTATTGCATACCACTAAAATTGAGCTTTTTTGTTCTGATCATGGCATCATGCAATAGTGGTTGTGTTCACAAACATCAGGACATTACGAGTAATATGAGAGCACAGTCTCCAACGGGACCATGGCGGAAGCCGGGCCATGGCGAACAGGGGTACTGATTCCTGTTTGTCACCGCGCGGCTTTCATCACGACCCGGTTGAATGTTACAATATATTACCACCAGCCCAACCACAATCCATTCAAATTCGATATCCCATGTATGAGGGTTTTTGGCTAGATAGAGTTGTGATAAATATTGGAGGACGTTGGACAGACGGTCCTCCAGGCTCATTTGAGAAAGTAGTTGTGAGTCTCAGTAGTGTGGAAGATTTATCAATATAGTATTACGTGGTAGCTGACTCGAAAGACAAGTGAGTTCTGACTAAGGTCTAATACCTAGATGAAGTGAATGCTAGGGAGGGGCACCATACTTGAGATATGAAAGTATAAAAGTTTTATCATATAATGAATATATTGATAAGGTCCCTTCTCCATTGTTGATGCTTTCTGTAAAGCGTGGGAGGTACCTTGATATTGATATTCTGCATATGGGTGTTCACAGACTATCTACTCCTCAAATGTTTTCCCTTGTTTCCTCAGTTCAAACTTTGTAGACCCTGAAAACCTTTATCCCACTTGACTCTGAGTTCTGCGGACTATGGGGAGGATGTCCCTATCCCTCTCCTTGCAGTATCCATTCTATTCATAGTTCCTTGGGCCCTTTTACTATGGCAAGCGGCTACTGGTTCAACCTCTCCATATGGAGAGATCCATTCTAACAACAGACTTGTTAATGCATCAGAAACTCTCATCTTTCTGTATTGACTTGCAGGAAGCATGCTCCTTATCGCGCCACCGGTGATTAGGCCTCTTGACCCTCATAGTCAACTTCTCGCACAGCAGGCCCTCTGCTAGCCCTAGATTGTTATGCCACTTGATGTGGATGAGCAACCATCTATTGGATGTCATACTCTCTTCAGCATTTCCTCTGCATTCCTTTATGAACCAACTTGCCCCTTAGTCTTGCTGCACATGTGGTAGCTAGGAACCCCTATTGGAGTAGCCAAGCAACTGCCTGGTTGGCTTCTGTTAGTTGGTGCAGCTGAGTAATCTTTGCATATGTTTATCTCCACAACCAACTCACTGAATTAATTTGTTTGATCTTATCAGGATAGCTGAGGATCTGCTCTTGAGCATTCAGTGAAACTCCTTTAGTTGGCGACCTTTGGTGGTAGAGTAATTGTGTGTTTTGTGCCAGTGTTGTATTGGTAGAAATTATATCCTTCTCCAAATACATCGGTGGACCCTGGGATTGAACACATGATGTTTTTCCAATAATCATGTGATATGCTCATTTTGCAATGCCAGTTTATCTTATATCTAATACCGCTAGGTGATAACCCTTATCTTCCATTCTGTTTGGCATCAAATGAATCCCGATCCATTATCTATGGCACCCTACTTGCAGCCCTTCTGCCTTCCTATATCGGTTTTTTTGAGATCATGCAGGCCAGCATTTGGAATGCATGTGAAGTCTCAATCCTCTCATGAAGGTTCCCCCAACAAGGTCCCAACTGAAGAGCCACGGGAAAGGCCACTAGAGTTGTTGTGGTGGTGGTCAACCCAGAAGTTGATCCTAAAATAGGTGGAAACATTTCTATCTTCTCTGGTTGCCACTGAGTTACCACAGCCCATTCCTCAAATAAGTTCACTCAATGTTGCAAATGCCTCCACTTCAGGCATGTCCTAGCTACAGGCAAAGCGGACCACTTATCATGTCCCCTATGTGGAAAAAACCACTCCTACACTCAACACCACTGTGCAAACCTGGCCTGTCCTAGGGAAGGTCACCTCAAGCCTGTCCCGGACTGCTTTGTCACTTCCCCTCTTCATTGTGTCTACTATGGAGATGCCTATACCACCTATGACAGATCCTTCCTAGCTAGACCTGTCCCTGCCAGCTTCCTTCCTCCAGCAGACACTATGGGTACCAATAACCTTCCCACTCACCCACTAATTATCTATGACCTCTAGCCTGATACCCAGGCCACTACTCAGGAAACACCTTGCCAGCATGCCTTCACAGGCTCAATAGTGTTAGCCCTCTGCCCTTGTGCCCCAACCTCCCGATTTTGGGTACCTCTAGCTACACTTGCCTCTGAGTATAAGCTGAAAGATGGCCTCTTCAATCCTGTTTCCGATACCCCCCCTACCCCCACCTCTCTCCATGATGAATTGGAACCCCAGAATACGGTCTCCCCATACTAGACATGTAACTGGTATGGGTACTAGGTTATGTTTTATATTAAGTTCCACAGTAGCATTTGATACTTGTTATGTTTCATGTACTATCGGTTAATACACACAATATTGTATATCTGGTTTCACAGTATCATTCGATACTTGTTATGTTTCATATGCTATTAGTTGGTACACAAAATATTTTATGTTTGGTTTTAGAGTATCATTTGACACTTGTTATGTTTCGTGTGATATCGCTTGACATGTACAAGGTGTTATGTTTGATTTTTACAGTATTGTTTGGTACTTGTATTGTTTTTTGTGGTATCACTTGATACAGGCAAGGTTTTATAATATTACTCGTAATGGATATAAGTGATAAGTTGTATTTAAGGACCGCTGATTTCCACGAAAGAAGCTGCAGACTTCGATGGACAGTATTTGAAATATACTTGGTTGAACTGGTAATTCTTTGATTCCCTACTACGCCCTCTCGAAGCATTTTTTAGCAAGCAGCGCTTGCTTCTTGTTGATTAAGAAGTCATTTCCTCCTAATGTAATACAACATGAATAGGACTCTAGTGGGAACATGTTACATTTTTTTAACCTTGGCAAGTGGTTAGAAACCTATTTGGAGCAGGGCTGATCAACCTATAGACATCCAACCAGAAGCTAGCGGCAGGGAGTGGCAGAACCAAGGAGTGTTCAGCTACACCAGCAAGTCACCATTGAGTCATTGCAGACATGAGGTGGGAATGAAGTCCCACGAGAAGATTTTGCCAAGAGAAGGTAATCTGGGAAAGCAAAAGGACCAAAGAATAAAGTTGAAATTGACGAAGCGGTGGGACAAATCACAGGACACCTCACCACGTAAACCTTAAGTGAATCTAAGGACCAGTTAGCAAAAGTGGCAGCAACACTTCTAGGGCTATTTCCCCCTAGCCCCAGCAAAGGAAATGCACCTACACTGCCACTAAAGGCAGAAAGCCCTACCCCATATACCTGAGAAGAAAGAGAAGAGGAAGCGAAGCGGTCATGACAGGATGTGCCATCAAAATCGCGAGAGACTTTGCCAGGTGACTGATTAGATGACTTATCAGAAAATAGCTCTAGCAGTGACGAATCTGACAGTGACCGGTCAGAAGGTGAATCCGCCACCCCACCCAGCTGCTAGGCTGGGTGACCTGGGTCAAAGATCAAACTCCCAATTCTTTCTATATTCTTGGGCAGAAAGGAGGACCTAAAACCTGAAGGGTTCAACCGATAGGTGACTACCACTTCTCGATATCTTGCCCTGCATGAGGTTGATAAGATGGAAGAAGGGAGTGGAGCATACATTGGAAGTTTTGGTACAGGAAAGGCGGAAGGAGCATACCACCAAGTGATGAACCACTCTGAGGGTAGAGAAAAGATACGAGAAACAACTCTGATAAAGTACCTGAGAGATAGATTCCAGTTCTCATGAAATTTTCAAGAACCTTACAAGAGGTCTAAGGATATTGAACAAGTTTACAATGGAAAAATAGAAATAATAACACTGGTAGCAACAGACCTGGTGATGTACCATGGCCAGCTGCCAAGTAGAATGATTTCACAATACATACTATGGCAAAGATTATGTGAGGCAATGCACCCATGGCTGCGGCACGAGGTCGAACCGATGGAGGAGGAGGGAGATATCTTTGACAAGTTCATTAAGTAAGCAGAATGCAAGGCGGCAATCCTGTAAGAAACAGTAGTGCACCAAATGTATACACCCCAATGGTGAACCAGCAAGGGATTCTCCGCACATGACAATACGAATAGAGACAAACTAGGCTACAAGGGGCAGAAGAACAACAAATATAAGAAGCAGAAAAGGCGGGATAAAGACACATGTTACAAATGGGGGAAAAAGGGGTACTATGTGAAGCATTACTATATCAAGAAAGAAAAAGGAAAATCAGGAAAGCGGGAAGCTAGTACAAACCAGGTAGAAGCAAGTAGGTATTAGGAAAGTGTGATCAACTTGGTGAAAGCAGCCAGTTTCTGAACACAACCATCACTCATGACCATCCCTTGTGATGCATTGGACGGAACAATCCACATCAATGGCCATCGAGCAAAAGTGCTGTTCGATACAGGAACGATCAGTTGGGACATAATCAGTACTACCTGCATAGCTACTGATAGCATTCCCAGAGAACCCCTCCTGTAACAAACTATGGTCAACATGGCAATAGAAGGTACCTGCTCCGCAAGCCACAAGAAGTTTGGACTGACAGTGGGAATGCGATCAAAGAAATGGTCCAACTGCAAGATGTTCGTTGAGAACCTTGCTAAATATGACACTCTTATCAGAATGCCATTCCTAAAAAGAAACAATGCATATATCAAGTATGGTGACATAGCCGCGGAGTTTCCAGATGACAAACTGCCAGTCTTGTAGAGACCAAGAAGTAGGAAAATCCAAGCCGCTGTGTTCAATGCCACTCTAGCTACCCTGTTGGAAGAATACAACAATGTATTCGGTGACAAAGTTCCTGAAACTTTACCACATGTATGATGATTGAACTACTATATCCGGCTAAAGGACCCAACTGACTTAAAAAACCAAGCAACATATTTGATCCCTGAACCATACAAGGAACAGCTTATGAACTGGATAAACAAGAAACTACATGCTAGAGTAGTTGTATAACTGGAAGTACCTGGAGCAGCACCTAGGTTTGTACAACCAAAATCAGATGGAAGAATCTGCCATCTGGTGGATATAAAGGTCCAAAACAACAACACAGTCATAGATAGCCCCTCGATTTTCAACCAGGGACGGATTCTGAACTATATCAGAAGAGCAAAATTCAGGAGTAAGACTGACTGCAGTGATGTATATTTCCAAATACATGTGGACTGAGGGAGTGTGAAATGCAACTTGTTGAGAACCCTTTTTGGAGGATTCGTGTGCAAAGTAATGCTACAAGGAGACATGAATGCGCGAGCAATGTTTATGTAAATAATGAAGGACCTGTAAAGCGAATTCCTGTACTATTTTGTATGGGTATACATTGATGTTATCCTCATATTCTCAGATACATCTGAGGAACAGGAGAAACAGGTATGGCAGGTATACAACTAGCTCAGAGAAGTGAAATTCTATGCAACAAAGAAAAAATCAGTACTATTTGTGGACAAACCAGAAGTACTAGAACATATAGTGGATAAAGATAAGATCTATGCCTCACTCCAGGAAATATCATGCATTGCATGTTGGGAGACAGCACAGAACAAGAAAAAATTACAACACTTCTGGGGGGTAGTAAACTATGTGGCCCAATTGCTCCCACACCATGCCATCTTAATGTCACTCTTGACTGATCTGACAGGCACCGCAGAGTTTGTATGGATACACGCACACCAAACAGCATTTGATATGATTAAGAAATGGATTGTCGATTACCAAGTCATGTGACCAATAGATATATGGAGTAAAGAACCAATTTGGCAAGTGACTGATACCACAGATTTAGGCACTAGAGCATGGGTAGGACAAGGACCAATACATGAGATAGCCTGACCTGCTGCTTTGCATAGCAGAAAGTTTACTGACACATAGATAAATTATGGAACTACTGACAAAGAGTCCCTAGTGATAGTAGACGCACTTAATAGGTTCCGCAACATACTAATACGAAATACATTCACAATAGTGACGGACCACCAACCCCTGATGCACTTACTGACTACAGGCAACCAAAGTGTAGCAATTCCTACTGGTCAGTACTTCTTACAGACAGGCAATAATACATTAGTCATGAATGTTTGAGACTAGACTTCTTCTTCTGAATCAGATAGTGAAGCATCCAAGGTTCTAATCAGCTCACTCACTTAGTAGAGTATGTGTGGATGTAGTCGTGTAGGCTGAGTGCAGAGTACTAATGTTATAAGTATGGTGCCAAGTGCTTCCAAGGTGTACCTGGGGGGTGCAATTTTGTAATGCCTGTTTTGAGTAAGGGCAAGGGGTTATAAATGTCCAAAAATAAATTTAAACAACAGCAGTTCAATTCTCAGTGCTGGTAAGGATTTTCAAGTACTTTTGACATAGTATATAATAAATATAACCTGATATCATGAATAAAGCCTTGTAGAAAACTTGGATAATGGGATATCTTTTGCTTTCCACATTTCATATACGTTAATCCCAATACATCATACTGCAAATGGAGCCCTCAGGCTCCCCCAATGCAAGTAGAAATACAGCGGCAAAGCCAGTCAACTGCAATACGGAACAAAGATAAAAGTGGTGAGAAAAACAAAAGCGAAAGACAGCTTTAGAAATAGTAAGTGTTGAGTTGTTTTCGAAGGAGAATTTAAGGCTAACATATAATACAAGAATGAAGAAGTTGGTATAAAGGAAGTCAGTGCTAATGCACTTCATGTGAGAGAGTGGGGAGAACGCCAGGAAGAACGCCTAGTAAAGCTTCAGCAAGCACCAGTGCCCGAGCCACTCCCACCGGCTATTGCAGAAGCAGTCCCTCTTGCTGGTACTATGCAAGCCATTAGCCACAGAGAGAGGGTTAGTGAATACTATGAGAAATGGCCACACCGCTTGGGACCTCAAAATCGAGGATGCGATAACAGATTGGAAATCTTAGAAGCAGCAAGAAAGTCAATGGCGAAATTAATAACCTACCATAAGAGTAAGCATACTTGTTGCCCAGTTGGAAAAAACATTACTTAGCATGTCCAAGTATATCAATTCTTCAAGTTGCAGGTAAAAGATGAAAGGGAGGCACTGAAGAGAGATGATTAGTTTACTGGAGAGACCAGTGTCGTGCAAAAGCGCAAGATACTGGCTCGGAAGGTGCTAATTGGTGCTGGATGGGGGAGGAAAGTGATGGAGCGGATTATGCGGCATGAAGCATTATGGGTCACTAAACGCTGGATTCCAAAACCACATAGTGGCAGCCATCGCAAAATACTCACTTTCCTTGATGATGCTGAAACTATGTTAGCTGTTCGGCAGCATATCCAAATAGTTGGTGATAGTAAGTTGTTTTCAGTCGTGTTTTTATCAATAAGGGAGATTATATACTGACAAAGTGCATGGATATAGAGCTTACATCACATGGGTTATCAACTGCTATAGGCGAACACTAGAAGAGAACAAGAAACAACTTGGGAATAATGAACCGCTCTACTATCAATGTTACTCGACGGGTCGAAAAGACAATAGCATCTTACACAGCGACAAGATGGCCGAATAGGTTGGGATTCAGGTATAAGGACCATCGAAGGGGCATATCCAATGATGGCCACAAAAGGCCAGACATTTGCAAGTACAGAGATGAAGTTTTCCTTCCTCACATGGCCACTTATGAATCCTAATGCATGAAATGGGATGCAGTTCTCAATATCATCCCAAATCCTGCCCATGAATCGAGTAAGATACCACCTCCGATTCTTGTCATGCAAGACGAATGGACCTTTAATTCAAACGATAGTCGACACTTCATCTGGGTACAAGAGGAGCATAAACCATTAAGAAAGCAGGGTTGTGGGCAAGGCCTACATGTTTCTGATTTTCTTACAAGAATTGGACGACTTGGAGATAGCGATACTTGTGTTACAATGCAATGTGGTAGTGACATCTGGTGGAATGGAGACTGATTGCTCGAACAAATTGTTAATAAGGCAATACTAGCTTTTGAAGCACAGTTTCCTGGATGCAAGGTATTATTTGCCTTTGACAATGCACACAACCACCCCAAATATGCCACTCGTGCTTTGCCAGTTTCTGAGATGAATCTGGAACCCGGCAGAAAGAATGCAATGATAATGCGTGATACTTTTGTTATAGATCCCAACTATCTGAATGGTGGCTTTATGCAGTCAATGACCTTTCTGAATAGTACACCGAAAGGCCTTAAGGCTATGTTGACTGAGCGTAGTCTTTGGCCTCAGAATGGACAAAGGTTTCTGGCACAATGCTCAATTCGGTCCACTACCGGTAAAAGCTTCAACCCAAATCCACGCTGCTTGGCAGGTGGAACCTGTTGTGCTCCTGCACTTCTAGCTATGCAGCCTGCCCTTTGGAATCAAAGGAGTCAAATTGAAGATGTTATCTTCGCTGCTGGGCATGAAGTTATTTTCTATCCGGCATTTCATTGTGAACTCAATTTTATTGAGTAGTTTTGGAGAGCTCCAAAGCTATATACTCGAAACAACTGTCAGTATGACTTTGAGTCTTTAAAAAAACTTTTTCCCACTGCCTCGGCTGGGGTGTCGGACAGACTTATCTGGAAGTATTGGGCTCGTACTGAGAGGGTTATGGAGGCATATTACCAAAAGGTAGTTTATGGTTCTCCTGAGTATGCAAACATTGTAAACAAGCAATATGAGTCTCATAGATGCATTAGTAATATATAAATAATTAGTGACTGGTATTTATTTACTTTCTTGTCATGCCAGAGGCTGTATTTTACAATTAAAATAAATGGTATCTTTGAAAAAAACCAAATATGGGTACAAATTGAACCTAGGACCTTCAAATATCGTTTTGGACATTTATAACCCCTTGCTCTTACTCAAAACAGGTATTACAAAATTGCACCGTGCAGGTACACCTTTTAAGCACTTGGCACCATAAGAAGATACAAAGATGATAGCATGAAGAGCTCATTCTCCGGAGTCCTAGCGACTGCTTTTATACTCGCTCTTTATGCTAACCTGAACCCTGCAACTCATACCTATGAGTCACCTCCCCTAGTCTTGTGTGCTAAGTGCATTACATGAGTGAGACCTATGAGTGGCTAACTAACTCAAGTGGGAAAGTTCTTACATCATACGACTTGGGATTGCGAGTCATTCAAGTATATTAACCAATCATACCATATCTATTACTCACAACTGTGAGTTGTGCTTGACTCCATGATCCCAACTGTCATTCATAGAGTGAGATCCTAACCAGTCTGCCTTGTCAGTTAGCATTACCCAGTTTCCCAAAAATTCTGTTCTGAGTCTTTCCTGATGTAAGAAACCTTCCTTTTCCATCACCATTTGTGACACCAAGCAGGAAACAAGTTAGATGTCTCAGTGCACTGGGAGAATATAATGCTAAGTTAGTATGTGCCCTGGGGAGCATAAACTATTTAGCTAACACCTTTTCCTGCGTATATGAAAGGAACTCAGGCTTGAACCCCTTTATGTCAAGGACCAGAACAAGGAAACCAATACCATCTCGGATAATATGGTTTAGGAACAAGAATCAAGTACAAGGAAGCCTGACCTAGGCTCTACCTCTACCTCCCCTCCTTTCCCATATATTGAATAAGCCAGTGAGGTCCCAGTGCCGCATGAGAGCCCCTGGTCGATTGTTGTGGGAAATGATTGTGGTGATCTATGCACCTGGCAAAGTACACTACTGGAAGAACTCCAGTACAGGAAACGTTACAATTTGTACTTCAGTGTAGATCACTGCCCGTACTGCTAGACGGAAATTAAGTTTACGAACAATCATTCTAGAAGACAAGGCCAACCAGCCCTGAGGCCTTCCAGTGCAGGCTGGAGACCCCTGAGTATCATACCTGACCCTAGCTCTCGTGAATCCCCCGAGATGAATTACTGGCTGTGGTAGCCAACGGTTGGTGGAAGACCAAATAGTGCTGGCGAATAGCCATCTATTCTCATTCAACGAACACCACTGTCACTTGTGATCCCTGTGGTTTTAAACACAAAGGCAGTAGAGTTGCGGATGCCTAACAGCCTGCTACTGATTAAATGGGCAAAGCCATTAGAAGGCTATACCAAGGAAACAATAATCTCAGTTATACCCACAGCGATGGATAAATAGGGCCGTGAACTGTATGACATCTCTAGACTAATGACAAGGAGAATTAGCACCCAGAGAACACCGGCGGAAGGAAAATTGAAAATGAACAGGATATTAGACAGAGAGTCAATGGAATGACAGGAACCATTCGGGCCCACTTGGTATCAGCATACCAGAAGGAACCAATATGGAAGAAGGTAAACAAGAACATGGATTTTGGTGGAGATTGGACTTCCTACATGGTTGTGATCAGAATGGTACTCACTAAGGTAATGCATAAGGAAGGATGCCTGTATATTCTAAAGGGCCCTGTGTTCGGAAACACTGCATTGCGAGTATATTATAGCCAAAATATAGAACAAAGAGCATCATGGTGCTGAGCAGAAACTATACTATGCAACAGAGTACCTGTTCTGGCCAGAGGTGAGGAAGGATTTCAGAGCATATGTGTCCCAATGTTACATCTCCTACACCAGCCAGGAACCCACAAAATTACTGGAAGGAAGAGCCCAGAACCTAATCCCGCCATTGGAAATCTTCAAGTCAATAGCTATTGTTTTCACAGCACCCTTCCACAATTGGTGGGCATATATTACAGTTCTGATAGCTATGGAAAGGTTTTCAGGATATATGTGTCTAATACCAGCAAATATGGAAGTAATGACAGGAAAAAACACCTTGGGAGCTGCTATGCAACCAGATGTTTACACCCCTTGGTTGTACAAGAACTATAGGAAGCAATACAGACCCGCGTTTCAAATCGGGCCTGTGGAAGCAACAGAGCTGATCGCGGGGAATTGAACACATCAAGCCAGCAATGGGACACCAGGAAACGGATGGACAAGTGGAAAAGAAAATTCAGGAGATGAAGACTACCCGTTGCAACCTAGTCAATGCAACATGGAACAATCGGTTTGATGTAATTCTGGACACAGTAGTAGACTTAAATGCAGGATGGTCGGAGACCTTGGGTATGTCTCAGTGCGAAGCTGTTTGTTGAAAATACCACGCCGTACTTCTCTTATCAAACTCCCAGAACTCTGGAGTGCCAGTAGCAGATAAATTCTTAAACAGACACGAAGGGGTCTGAAATACCATATTTCATACAATAAAATGAGCACATTTCAGAAGTATGAGAATGGTGGCAAAACAATGCAGACACTACAGACCAGTTGGGATAGGTAACCAAGTATTGGTTTATGGAAATCTTTCTGCAGCTGAATTCCAACAAAGAAAGAAAATGCAACCTTTCTTGCTGAGGACTTGTCAAGATGGTGGGTTATGACAAGTATACAGAAGATTATACAGTAAAAATGGATGAAAGAATATACGGGAACCAGGAAGCGACATTCCACACATCTAGAGTAAAAGGGTAGCTGACTAATGCTGATACGATCTTTGCTGGAAGGAGCTGCACAACACGAACTCTGGTTGCGGTAAACGAAAGACCGGTATAAGAAGTAGAAGCGAGATGAGATCAGAGAAAATGGTACGACTGCGGCCGGTTCATGGCAAAATGGGTTAGACAACCTGTGAGAGAAAATGGTTGAAAAGTACGGGAAGGATTGGAAAATGAAATAGAATTAGGAAAGGAATGATGGGCAGACAACAAACCTGACATTGAGTTACCCCCTATAATAAACCATATAATAGCAGAATGGAGTCCAACACTATCTGAGATCCAGTGCCCTGACCTAATATGGAGGAAGAAATACCAGACAGCATCTGGTCCGCTAATTTCAAAGGTAACTTCGAGTGCAGCAGAGTGTAACAACCCAGCATACATGAGCTATGGCAGCCGGAACCTACACGCATGCAGGTAGCCAGGGGGCGATCTGGTGGGAACCAGCAGGCCAGTAAGAACTTGATTCGGGGGGACCCAATGTGTAGCGACCCAGCATACATGAGCTATGGTAGTCGGAACCTATACCCAGACAGGCAGCCAGGAGGGGAACTGGTAGGAGCGGCCAGGCAAGTAAGTACTTGACTTACGGAGACCCGATGGCCCAGGGTCCAAGAATGAACAGGATTGGATGGCCAGGTCCTTAGGTACCTGGGTACACTCCGGAGCGGTGTCAGCATAGTTATGGCCCTCTGAAGGGGCAGCTACTCAGCTAGGCCAGGTAACTGGAGAAAGGGTAACAGTGTCTATCTCCGGCAACGGAATTGACAGGGTAACAGGAAAGGTTATCGTGTCCTCCGGACAAGGTTACCCTACCCTCAGGACCAGGAAACTCAGCCATGGGGCTTGCGTCACCCTGCCCAAAGTCCTGGGTTACCCTACCTTTCAATACGAAGTCCCATGGGGAGTTCGAGAAAAATGACCGCAATGTTGGTCACGTGAAGCCATGCATAATACTGGATTTGGGGGTTCAGGGGGATGCTATTGGGGCAGCAATGCAGCTCCGAAGAAGCTGCAAATTGGAGACATTATTCCTATGATACCCCTCCGGCCCCGGCATGAGGCCCAGATGTCATGGGCAAACGGTTGCGTAGTTGTGTGCAGTCTAGCAACGTGGAACCTTTGCAGACCAGCTTGCATCACCATATACGTTGCTGCCGTCCGGTCAACCGTAGGCTGTTCGCAGGTTGTATAAGGGGGCATAGGGTGGGAGGTGGAGTACCTCCTGCAGGTTGTTTGGAGTGAAACGGACCAAGACTGACAGAGTTAACAGCTGGTGACCGTGGGGGTCCCGAAGGTAGTCGCGGGTGGTGCCGGGGCAACTGGGAGAGTTTTACACCGAACAAGCACGGAAGTGTCCCCAACGCCATAGGCTCAGAGGGGAAAGTGCAGAGACACTAAAAGCATGATTTCTACGATGGGTAAGGTGGATCCAAGGCACAGGTCATGGGTGGCGTCCATGGGGTCACTCCCAGACTATCGTATCCTGTGGAAGACACCGTAAGCCTGAGACTCATAAATAGTAGATAGATAAACCGCTCACTGTACCTTCAGAGGTCCAGTAGAGATCCATGCATATGGGAAGGGTGTCAGAAATAGTCCAGTTCATCAGGTGTCTTGACCCTTAGCTACTGGTAAGACAGCAATGCGAAGAGGTGGTCAGCCTGGTGGGAAAATTAGAAATGCAGCGCAGAAACGATAACCGTATAAGGTGAACGTCGACTGGAGTGTGTCAACACATACATGCCCAAAAGCGGTGCCAGGAGACGTGTCGGACCACTCTTAGCGGAGAAGGGTGTACTTGAATAGTTAGAGTAAACTGATAGGGGAGTTTTTGGCATAAGATAAAACTACCTGAAAGTCCATGCGAGAACTCTCCTACTCCAACAATCAATCTCCTTGAGACCTTAATTGACTGAAGCGTCAGGCTTGACGATATTAAGTTTTACCGTTTACTTTACTCCTACATCTGTCTGAACTTTTGGCGATAAGTTTGCAGTTGTTCGGTGCGGTTGCAAGCTTGGGATCCATGTTCCCAGGGGTGCCCCTGTTATTGTATATCGTTAAGTGAGCTCCGCGCTTCACTCCTCTTCTGATTACGTGATTTTCGACCTTCGGCACCGACCTTGTGTGAATACTGGTAACCTTGTCTGGAACAAGTAGCTCAGAGTGGAAAGTGTAATGGCTAGTACCGAACTTCCATCCACGATGGACTCCAACCCTAATTCAGACCATGACCTAGACAAATATGCCGCCAACATGTTTTGTGCATCGGCTTTCGCAGATGTTCGCGGAGTTGAATGGGACGGTCACCAGCTGCCTTTAGAGGCTGCTCCTATTCAGTTGCCTATTGAATGTCTTGATCATTTGATTACAAACCCTAACCCTGCCCCGCTCTTATTTTTCCAAGACTCTAACCTGGTACACAACATGACCCCTCCCCTACCGGAAGGCGTCCCATTTAGCGAGTTCTCCTGCGAGTTCGTTGAACCTTACATCTTCTGGTAGGTATCAAGGTCGATCGAGGAAGCGAAGTGGGAACTGTGGAACTGGAACATCGAGCTGCAGCAGGTGTTCCAAAAACAGATCACCAGGGTAGCTGTGGAATGGATGAAAGTGCAGCAGGAGGCATACCTACAGATGATAACAGTTCAGCCCGCATTGAAGACATGGTTGGCAGCATTGGAAAAGGCTTTTCAAGGAGGGTATATTATTGATGCTGAGAATGGTGTACCCATGTTAGAGGGCAAACCCACACTCCCGCTCGTCCATATCAAGCGCGCGAACTTCGGCATAGCATTGCGATGAGAGCCAGAGATGACCAATGGAGGGCGTACCTGGGCCCAATCGGTATCCGGATGTTGGAAAGCCTGAATGGTCATGGCTACAGCTATACCTCCTCCTTGTCAAGAGCTTCTACAGGCGCCCTGCTGGTCCCCCGCTCAATCGCCCGCAGTCGTGCGGGCAGCCCTACTGCCCGGCCAACTGATGGATGTTGAGTAAGAAAAAGGACATCCAAGCCGAAGGGTATTATGGCCTTGCATACGCCTGACCCTACTCCTCGTCTGACCCCGGCTCCTATCATTCTACCCACAACACCATCAGTCGCAACCCCTATACCTCCTATAGCCACCCAAGACCCACACTTCGACCAGCTCCTCGCCCAGTTCCTCCAACAGTTTCTGATCCGGCTCCTACCGCGTCCTTCCCACCTGCAGCGGGTGCAGCTGTATGGGTCTGTCTGATGTGTGCGGTATAACCTGGGTTCTTTAAACAGTTACTGAAACATCAGCAGCGAGGACCCGAAGCTCAGTCAATGTGGACCCCAATGCCTTGACTCGGAACACCTGCTCGTGGGGTTCCTTAGGTACCAGTCATTCCCTCGGCACCCTCCAAACCAAGTGTCCCCTCCGGTCTCCCCACCATCACAAGTGGTGATTCGGACAGCCAAGACGAGTTCTGTCTGTCGAGTTGTAAGTCGGAAGAAACCAAAATGTGGTGGATTCATTACCACTCCTATGGGTATAGGAAGGGACCAAGGACGCCTGTGAGGGACAGAAGAAGGCAAAAGGAGGCAGATAGAGGACCGACAGGTGGATATTGTGGGTCATTGAGGCATGACAGCTCCCGATACAGCCCCGGAGTTGTCCAGAGTTGCACTCATTTCTGCGGATAACACAGGCGGTGCCTAACCCAACCTCTACGGGTGGGCAATGCCCTGTTTCACCACGGGCATCAGGACCATCAGGGGCTAACCCCACAGAGAATGGCAACTAGGATAGCCAGGAGGAACGGTTTGATGGGTAGGATAGACCTGGGGAATCACAAGATGGGAATACAGGAGGTAGTGGGGATGGAAATGCACCACCCGGAGGTGGTACAGCGGGAGCAAGTTGCCATCAAGGGGATTCTGACCATGACAGCTCGGATAATGACGATAACAGGGATTATCTGCCTGCTTTGAGCCCTTTCCTCAGTTCTTGCAAGCATGACTGGGACAACGAGAAGAAATAATAGTGGGATTGCTGGGCCAAGAGGCTAGCGAGAGGCCTGAGGGGTACTGGTTTGGCTTCTAGGCCTGTACCAAGACACCAGTAGAAGAAGCCGGAAAGGCTGACTAGTATCCTTGCATTCAAGTGCAAAGTTACGGAACTCGCGACCTTTGTGACCTTGCCGGAGGTCAAATTTGAATATTTTGCCGTTTGCAAGTTAACCGATACGGATGAGGTAAACTTGGTGATCCCCCTTCTTGAAGACTCAGCCTGGGCATGGTATCTGGGGTTGCACGCATACATTAACAAGGAAGCCGCGAAGCACACTGGCATTCCTGTAAAGGACAACAACCCCTTACAGACATGGGAAGGGTTCTGAGAATGGCTGGAACGAAGTTTCAGGGGCAACCAGGCTGAGTGAGATCGATCCCTCCTCGAGTAGCGAGACCTTGAGATGAAGCCATATCAGATAGATAAATAGCTGGATGAGATAATTGACTCCATGTACAAGCTTAGCTATGCAGATCCAGGGCAGGTACGAGACAAGGTTCGATCTGGCATCACTCAAGAGGTTTGCAATGCATGGGCCCTTAAGGAGCCACAGCCGTCCGACCTCAACGAGTACCTTGATCTTTTCCGGAAAGGGGGGCCATAGACTGGAGAACAACAACTGGTGCAGTACCTGTGTCATCCAGCCCGCCCTACAGTCTCAGTCCGCAGATAACAAGGAGGATACATCCTCGGCGTCTGGCGGGTTTAAAAATTAGGAAAAAGGTATAGGCTGACAGAACCAGAGGCCTGCCAACCCTACTACTTTCAATGTGGGGAAACAGGCAAAGCTGGGGACTTCTGAGTATGTAATAGCGCATAAGAAAATCCCTTCCACTTTGACCAAAATAGGGAGGAAGTACAACAAGTGCACCAAGTGTGGACAAACGGGTAACTTCGGGAGAAAGTGTAACGCGGCGTCGCTACCCGTTCGTTCATCCAAACAGGCTCGCGGGTTGAAATGGTCAGCCCCGGTAAGTCAGCCCTTGGGTCTGGACAAGCGGCTAAAGCGCATTGAGGCGCCACCTCCGGCTTCCTTGTAAAAGATACTTGAAGTCCGACAGGTATCACCTCAGATTAATGTTGGTTGATACTGACGCATGGGAATAGGCAAGAACACATTCTGCTCAAGGTATAACCTTACTAACCTGTATTCATAGACCCATGTGGGATGGATCGGAAGGAACCGCGGAAGTGGCTTCTGGGATGGGTAAGTACCCCTCTACTGCATTAACGACCCTGATACTGACTACACCCAGGTGGTGTCGGTAGACAGATGTTGAGGGCCGTGCGTGGAGGACTAGGCTATCTCTCCTTTTTTGGGTTTCTGGTTATATCCCTTGTTCTGGTTAGATGTATTTCTTGCAGGATTTTCTTAGCAGGATGGGCGAGTCATAGGACATTATTTTGGGTGAGGCTAGGTGAGGTCTTACCAGAAGAGACGCTGTACATTGGGGAAGCAGGGATGCTTCCCTTTGAACTGGTCCCACGGTGGACCTCTACCCACCTCGGAGAAAATTGTTATGTTTCGTACAAGTGGCATTGGTTCAGGATGGACTTGATCACATAGACAGTGTTATTACTAAGTTTACCTGAGGAGGGTTTAGTACACGAAATCATGCTAGTGTGATGGTAAACCTCTTAGCTATTGATAAAACAAATGCCGGTCTCTTGACGTTTACCGACCTGTCAAAGCTGCTCTTGTGTCCAAAGGTAAGAGAACAAAATTAGTAAGCCAAGATGACTAAGTCCCTGAGACAAGTGAAGGGCCAGAAGTGTGACAACTTGCCTCGTCATACCAAAGTCTATTTACCTATGGGTAAAGTTAGACCACAAGATTGGAGCTAGACAGATAACCGCAGAAGCGCTCCTGCTACTGGACAGTGCAGCTACTAGGCTGGTGGTTAGTAGCCGATCAGTTAAGCAGACTCAGGCACCTGGTGTACGGTGAAAGGTGTATGTACCATTAAGTGATGCAAGCAGTATTCACATTCCTGGTTCAGGTCTGCACTGCACCAAGTCATTGGAGATGAAAACAGGCAACAACCATAATGAGATGTGGTTTGAAGTCGCAGATATGCCTGACATCAAGGTGGATGGGTATCTACCTATGTCTTGGTTGAAAGACTATAACCTCGACATATATGGGAAAAAAGGATCACTCCCCTGGTGGTCAGATTTCTGCAAGACTAACTGCCCAGGAGAGCAGAGGTGGTTAGTATTGATGACCAAGGAAGAATTATTAGCCGAAGACTCTAGTAATGTGTACCTGTTGGAAATTACACAATTCTCCGATGATCAAGGTGCCGACATTACGGTTAACCTACACGCGAGTGTAAGGACTATAGGGATATCTTCAGTCAAGAATGGATTGAGGTACTGCAGGATAACTCGAGGTATGACCACATGATTGAGTTGCAACCCGGGACTCAACCTGCGTTTGGGCCTATCCATCCGTTATCCGAAAAGGAGCGTAAGGCACTCCGGGGATATGTCAATGAGATGCTGCGAACGGGGAAGCTGCGGCGATCCAGTTCCTCAGCAGCAGCCTCTATTCACTACGTACCAAAACCAGATGTTATACTAAGACTGGTACTAGATTACTGAGGGCTGAACAAAACCACGGTTAAAAGTAAGTATCCTCTACCATTGATGAATGAACTGCGAGATAGGTTAGGAAAAGGGATTGTGTTCACCAGGTTGGACATGAAGAACGCCTACTACCTACTGCGGATGGCAGAAGGTGAGGCATAGAAGACGGCCTTCCAGTACAGATATGAACTGTATAAATAGAAGGTCATGCCGTTTGGGTTGTGTAACGCCCCTGCAACTTTCCAGACCAGGAAAAATGAGGTCTTCCGGGACCTCATGGATGAAGAGGTCATTGCATATACTGTTGACATCCTGATCCACTCCGAAATGATGGAAGAGCATGTCGTGATGGGGAGACGCGTGATGCTGAAATTGTGGAAAGCCGGACTATGCGTAAGCATAAGAATGTCCCCTTTCCACCAACAGGAGGTTGAATTCCCCAGATACAAGGTCCCCGATACGGGGATCTCTACGTTGCCGGAGAGGGTGCAAACAATACGGGATTGGGCACCTCCGACATGCGTTGTCGATGTTCAACGCTTTATATACTTCGCCAAATTCTATCCTTGGTTCATAGAAGGTTTCAGCAAGATAGCGGAACCTCTGACACACCTGACAAAGAAGGATATCCGATGGGAATGGACACTTGCATGTGAGCAGGCCTTCAACCATTTGAAGCGGGCCTTCATGTCGAAACCTATCCCTGCACATTTTGACCTTGAGTGGCCAACCCAGCTGGAAACCGACACTAGTGACTTTGCATTTGGAGCCATCTACTCCCAGTTCTGTCAAGATGAGAGATGGCATCCATTGGCCTATCATAGTAGGAAGTTTCACCCAGCGGAGATTAATTAGGATGTCCATGGCAACGAAATGAGTGCTATCGTAGTGGCATTCAAGGAATGGGATTATCTGCTATGCTTGGTAAGGGACCAGTTGGTGATCTATAGGGATCATAAGAATTTGGAGTACTTTAATAGTACCAAGATCATTAACCGAGAGCAGCACTGCTGGGCTGAGTTCCTGCAACTGTTTAACATCAAGGTGGTTTACCAAGAAGGGCGGTTGAATGAGAAGGCAGATGCTCTGTTGTGGCGTAGGCCCTATGCCTGCAGGGGTGAGTGATTTTCCACCACTGTTGTTTTTTCACTGTGGACAGTGGGTTGGGAGCCAGGAGCGGGACTTTTTGTGACAAAAGGTGTTGCAGGTGTGCCAACGATTTCAGCTCCAGTCTCCCTTTTTGGATCACCTGCGAGTAGCGATAAGCGAACACCAGGAATACTGAAGAATCCTGAAGGCAACTAGTGCCGGTGACAAAGAGGTCGACCCACACTTCACAATGGAAAAGGGCTTACGCTTGTACAAGAACAGGTGGTATGTTCCCATGGGCCAGAATCTGAAGCAGGCAATCATCAAGGCTGAAAATGACTCCCTAATCATGGGACACTGCGGGACTTACAAAACTACTGGCAGGGTTAGGGCTAACTTCTATTGTGCTAAGCTGGATGAGCACATCACATACTACGTGAGAACCAGGGATGCGTGCCAAAGAAATAAGTCCATCAGGCAACTGAGGTTTGGTCTCCTAGAACCTATTGATGTTCCTATGCAGCCTTGGACAGCAACTTCAATGGACATCATTGTAGCATTCCCAGAGTCAGAAGGGTATGCGAAGATCTGGGTCATAGTGGACAGATTGTTCAAAATGGCACATTTTATACCCATGACCACTGAGGTGCCGATCAAGGAGCTTGCCTTGATATTCCTGAAGGAAGTTTAGCACCTTCATGGACTTCCAGAGTCAATCATCTCCAACCGAGATGGCCGATTCACCTCCAAGTTCTGGATGAGTCTAATGCACTTGTTGCAAGTGAAACTAAACCTTTTAACTGCATTCCACCCTGGGACTGATAGGCAAACAGCGAGGTTTAATTAGACACTGGAGTAGTACTTGCGTGGTTACTGTTCCGACCAGCTGGGTGATTGGGTTTCGCTGCTACCCCTTGCGGAGTATGTGTACAGCACCTTGAGATCAGAATCCCCCAGGTTGTCACCAGTTGAGATCAACTATACATTTAACCCACGGACAAACTGTTCTGGTGTCATGTCTGATAACCAAGGAGCACACCCTAGGAGTGAGCTCTTGGTTAAGGAATGGGAAGGAATCTGGCAAGAGATTCCAGAAACGATTGAACTGGCCCAGGACAGGCAACGGAAATGGCACGACCGGAACAGATTGCCATCAGTGGACTCTGTTACCTTGGAGGATGTAGCCACTGGGCGGGCAAAGAAAGCAGACCACATGATGTTAAACCGAAAGAACATCCGCAGCAGGCGTCCTATGGAGAAGGTGCCCCACCGGGTGTTTCGACCTGTCGTGGTCAAACATCGGGTAGGCAAGCGAGCCTACGAACTCCAACTGCCCATCGGATGGAGCATCCACCTGGTTTTCAATGTCGTGTTGCTAGACCCAGACCGCGAGGATCGGGGATCAGGTAGGGTCACGGAACCCCCTATCTCAGAACTCGTGGACCATGAGCCAAGTTACAGTATCAAAACAGTTGTGGATAGTCGATTGTACAGTGGAGCAAAGACGCAGTTCCTGTTGCCCTTAGTCCAGTACCTGGTTTTATGGGAAGACTATGGAACTGAGGAGAATTCGTGGGAGCCCTATGAGATGCCAGAAGGGACAGGCTTACAGGCCACTCTGGATTACCACCTAAGATATCCATCCAAGCCCAGGGACCATAGGGTCTTGGGGGAATCAAGGCAGGGAAATAAGAGACGATGGGAACGGTCCGGGATGGACCATACAGAAGAGGGGAGTGATGTAAGGACCCAGCATACATGAGCTATGGTGGTGGGAACCTATACCCATACAGGCAGCCAGGAGGCGAACTGGTAGGAACTGCCAGGCAAGTAAGCACTTCACCTGCGGAGACCCGGTGGCCCGGGCTCCGTGGATGGATAGAATGGGCTAGCCAGGTGGTTCGGTAGCTGGGTACACTGGGGAGCAGTATCAGCTTACTTAGGGACCTCTGAAGAGGCAGTTACTCAGCTAGACTGGGTAACGGGAGAAAGGTCAGAAGTGTCTATATTCGGCAACGGAACAGACAGGGTCACTGGAAAAGTTATCTTGTCCACTGGAGAAGGTTACCCTACCCTCAGGACAAGGTTACCCTGCCCAAAGTGCTCTGTTAGACTACCTTTCAAGATAAAGGCCCTCCGTGAGTTTGGGAAAAAGGACCGGAGTGTTTTTCACGGGAAGCCATACATAATACTGCAATCTGGGGTTCTGCGAGATCCTATTGGGTGAGGTACGCACCTCCGAAGAACCTGTGAATTTGAGATATTATTCCTATCATACCCTTCCGGCCACGCCTTGACGCCCGGACGTCATGGGCAAACAGCTGCCTAGTTGTGTGCAGTCTAGCAAAGTGGAACTATTGCAGACCTGCTTGGAACACCGTGTACATCGCTGCTCTCCGGTCGACCGCAGGCTCTTCGCATGACATATAAGGGGGCATAGGGTGCAAGGTGGACTACCTCATGCAAGTTGTTCAGAGTAAAACGGACCAAAGCTGACGGAGTTAACAGCTGTTAACGATAGGGGTCCTGAAGGTAGTCCTGGGTGGTGGCGGGGCGACTGCAAGAGTTTCACACCTACCAAGCCCAAAGGTGTCCCCAACAACATAGGCCCTGAAAGGGGAAGTGTTGAGACACTAAAAGGATGATTCCTACCACAGGTAAGTTGGATCAGAGGTCGTGGTTATGGGTAGCGCCCATTGGATCACTCCCGAACAACCATATCCTGCCACAGCCACCAGAAGCCTGAGACTGGTAAATAGTAGATAGATAAACTGCTCATGTTAGCTTCGGTGGTCAAGTAGAGATCCATGCATATGGGAAGGGTGTCATAAATAGTCCAGTTCATCAGGTGTCTTGACTGTTGGCCACTGGCAAGAGACCGATGGGAAGAAGTTGTCACTCCGGCAGGCAAATTGGAAATGCATCGCTGAAACGATAACTGTATAAGCTGAATACCAACTAGAGTGTATCGACACATGTATGCCCGAAGGGGGTGCCAGAAGACGTGTCGGACCACCCTTAGCGGAGAAGGGTGTGCACGAATAGTGGGAGAAAACTGATGCAGGAGTTTCTGGCATAAGATCAAACTACCTGAAGGTCTATGCGAGAACCCTCCTACTCCAACAATCAATCCTCTCCAGACCTTAATTGAGTGAGGCGTCAGGCTTAACGATATTAAGTTTTACCATTTACTTTACTCTTACATCTGTGTGAACCTTTGGCGATAAGTTTGAAGTTGTTTGGTGCGGGTGCAACCTTGGGATCCACCTGCCTAAAGGTGCTCTGTTACAGAATAGCCAGGGCTCCGAGATGAACAGAAAGAGGAGGCACGGTGCTTAGGTACTTAGGTACATCCGTGATTGATGTCAGCATACTTAGGGACCTCTGAGGTGGCAGTACTTGGCCAGGTCAGGTAAGTGGAGAAAAGTCAGGAATATCTATCTCCACTGTGGGAATAGACAGAGTAACTGGGTAAAGACATGTTCTTGCCCTGGAAAGGTTACACTAGCCTCAGAACTAGGTTACCCTGCCATGCGGCTCAGGTTACCCGGCTTAGAGTCTGGAGTTACACTACATTTAAACGCGATGTCCTGCACGGAGTTTGGAAAGAATGACCGCAATGATTGTCCCGCGAAGCCACGCATAATACTGGAATCTGGGATTTTGCGGGATGCTATTGGGTGAGCTACGCAGCTTGGAAGAAGCTGTAAATTGGAGGCATTATTACTATCATGCCCCTCTGGCCCCGTCTTGAGTCCCGGACGTAATAGGCAAATGGATGTCTAGTTCTCTGCAGTCTAGCAAGGCGGAGTCTTTGGAGACCAGCTTGCAACAGCATATATGTCGCTGCCATCAGGTTGGCCACAGGCTGTTCGCCGGATACACAGTGGGGCAATGGGTGGCAGGTGGAGTAGTTCCACAAAGTGGTTTGGGGTAAAACGGACCAAAGCCGACGGAGTTAACGGGGGTTACCCGTGGGGGTCCTGAACGTGGTCCTGGGTGGTGCCCGGGCGACTGGGGGAGTTTCACACTGGCTCAACCTGAATGTGTCCCCAACGCCATAGGCTCTGAAAAGGGACGTGTAGAGACACTAAAAGCATGATTCCTACCACAGGTAAGGTGAATCCGAGGCACTGGTCATGGGCAGCTCCCATTGGATTACTCATGGACCACTATAAACTGTAGAAGATGCAGGAAGCCCGAGCCTTGCAAAGAGTAGATAGATAAACTGTGCATGGTAGCTTCCAGCATCAAGTAGGGATCACTGCATATGGGAAGAGTGTCATCGATAGTGCAGTTCATCAGGTGTCTTGACTGTTAGACACTGGCAAGGCACCGATGCGAAGAGGTTTTCACTCCGGCAGGCAAATTGAGAATGCCCTACAGCAATGATAACCACATGAGGTCCAGGCCGACAAGAGTGTGTCGACACTTGCATAGCTGAAGGTTGTGCTAGGAGAAGTGTCGAACCACCCCTAGTGGACAAAGGTGTGGTAGAATGGTTAGAGTAAAACTGATGCAGGAGTTTCTGGCATAAGATAAAACTACTTGAACTTCTATGCGAGAACTCTACTACTCCAACAATCAATCCTCGTGGGACCTTAATTGAGTGAAGCGTCAGGCTTGACGGTATTAAGTTTTACTGTTGACTTTACTCTTGTATTGTGTGAACCTTCTTGATAAGTTTGAAGTTGTTTCCTGCACTCGCACCCCGGGGATCTATCTTCCTAGCAGAGCCCCCGTTATGGTATATTCTTAAGTGACCTCCCCACTTACCTCCTCTCTTGATTAATTGTTTTCGACCTTCACCACTGAACTTGGGGGAATACTGGTACCCTTGTCTACAACAAGTAGCCCGGGGGGAAAGAGCAATGGCTAGTACCAAACTGCGAACAAGAATGGAATCCAACCCAGATCTGGACCTTGATGTTGACGAACATACAGCCAGCACTTTTCAGGTTTCTGCTTTTGCGGATATGCATGGTATTTAATGGAGAGGTCACCGGTTCCGTTTAGAGGCCGCCCCTATTCAGTTACCTATTGAATGCATTGATTCCATGATTACAGACCCGTGCACTACGGCGCTCTCATTTTTTCATGGTCCTACCATTGTCTACCACATGACCCCTCCCCCACCAGAAGGGATCCTCTTGAGCGAGTGCACACGGGAGTCCGTCAACCCCTATATCTTTCTGGACGTATCCAAGTCGAGTGGGGAAAGGAGGCGGGAAGTGAAAGAGCAGAGACAAGTAGCAGGAGCAGGTGTTCCGAAAACAGACCACTACAGCGACCGTGGAATGGGTGAAAGTGCAGCAGGAGGCATACCTACAAATGTTAAGGGATCAGCAAGCATTGAAGACTCAGATGGCTGCATTGGAAAAGGCCTTGGAGGGAGGGTACACTATTGGTTCAGAGAATGATATACTAATGTTAGAGGCCACGCCCCCACTCCCGCTCGTCTATACCAAGCCCGAGAATTTCGGCATTGAATTAGCCCTGAGAGTGAGAGATGACTGATTCAGGGTATACCTAAGACCAGTCGATATATGGATGTTGGAAAGCCTGTAAGGTGATGGCTATAGCCACACCCTGTCCTTCGCAAGAGCATCTACAGGCTCCCTGTCTGTTCCGTCCTCAATCGCCCGCATTCGTTAAGGCAGTCCCACGATTGGGCCAACTGACGGTCGGAGGGTAAAGAAAATGACATCAAAACCTAAAGGTATCGCGGCATCAGATACACCAGACACCACACCCCATCCGACCCCTGCCCCATTCATCCCTCTGGGGATGCCGTCCGAGCCAACTCCCGTACTCCCCCTAGCCACTCCCAGACCCACACCTCCTCTAGTTCCTCTACCAGTCGCAGGGGACACTTCTCGCACCATTCCCTTCTCTCCCCAAGGGTCGACCAGCCCCGTGGTTGGTGGAATGCAGGCCGCATCACCGGGGTTCATTGGACAGGTAAGACGCTAGCAGGAGCGAGCACCCAGGGCGCCGTTACATTGAACTCCTATTCCCAGATCTGGAACACCTGCTCGCAGGGGTTCTTGGGCACAATTAATTCCCTCAGCCATCTTGAAACCAACTCCTCTCTCCGGGCTTCCTACTATCACAAGTGGCGATTCAGATAGCCAAGACGAGTTCTGTCTGTCAGCCTGTAAGTTGGAAGAAGCACGGATGGGGTGGATTCGTTATCACTTATAGGGGTGCAGGAAGGGACCAGGGACCCTGGTGAATCATGCAAGAAGGCACAGAGAAGGACGTGGATGACCAACATGTGGGTATTGTGGGTCATGGAGGTGCGCTGGACCCCTGATGCAACCCCTAAGCCGTCCAGAGCTGCAGACATTTCTGTGGATAACAGAGGCAGCCTCTAATCCAACTCCTGAGAGTCGAAGGTGCCCTGTTCCACTACCGGCCTGAGTACCACCATGGGCTAACCACCCAGAGGATGGGAACCGGGATGGCCGAGAGGAATGGTTTGATGGCTATAATAGACCATGGGAATCCCAAGGTGGACATGCCGCAGGTAGCAGGGATGGAAATGCACCACCCCGAGCTGGCGTAGCGTGAGCGGGTGGAGATCAAGGGGACTCTGACCATGACAGCGCGGATCATAATGGTGACGGCGACGCTTTCCCTGATTTGACCCCCTTTCGTAGTCCTCGTAAGGATGACTGAAGCAGCGTGAAGAAATGAAGGTGGGACCATAGGGCCAAGAGGCTAGCATGAGCCCGGACGGGTACCGGTTTAGCTTTCAGGCTTATACCGAGACACTGGCCGAAGAGGTTGGAAAAGCTGTGTCATACTCCTCCATTCCAAGGCAAAGTTACGGACCTTGCCAGCTTCTTCACCGTGGTAGCGGTCAAATTTGAATACTTTACGCATTGCAAGTTCACCGATATAGGTAGGGTAAACTTGTTGATCCGCCTCCTTGAAGTCACAGCCGCGGCATTGTAACAGGCCTTGCATGGGTACATTAACAAGGAAGTGGCCAAGCATACTGCCATTCCTGTAAAGGACGGCAACCCCTTACGAACCGGGAAAGGGTTGCGAGGACAACTGGAATAAAGTTCCAGCGGGGACCAGGCAGTGAGAGACCGAACCCTTCTTGTGTGGCAAGACCTTGTGATGAAGCCAGAGCACATTAATGAGTACCTGGACCAGATAATTGACCACATGTATAAGCTTAGCTATATGTATCCAGTGCAGGGACCGGACAAGGTTCGATCAGGCATTACTCAAAAGGTTCAGGACGCGTGGGCAGTCAAGAAGCCCCATCCAACTGTTCTGAATGAGTACCTTCAGCTTCTTGGGAAGGTTGGACATACTCTGCAAGACAACAACCGGCTTAGTAACTGTGCCATCCACCCCGCCCCACGGTCTCAGCCCTCAGATAAGAAAGAGGATAGATCCTCAACGTCAGGCAGGTTCAAGCAGAAGGAGAAAGGTGTGGGTGGATAGAACCAGAGGTCTGCCAAACCTACCAATTTCAATGTGGGAAATCAGGTGAAGTCGGCGAGATCTGAATATGGAATGGTGTATAAGGATATCCTGTGGATTTTGAGCGAACAGCGGAGAACGCATACCCAGAGCACCAAGTGTGGACAAAGTTGGCACTTCCGCAGAAAGTGTGCCACCGCATCCCTAGTTGTTAGTTCATCTGAACAGGCCCCTGGGTTGAAAGGGTCAGGTCAGGTAAGGATACCTTTGGGTACAGACAAGGGGTTAAAGTCCATTGAAGCGCCACCTCCATCTTCCTCAGCCAAGATACTCAAAGTCCGATGGGTATCACCTCAGATTGTGCAGGTTGATACCGACGGCCCAAAATAGGTAAGAGCCCATAGTGGAAAAGGTATAACCTTGCTGACCGGTATCCATAGATGGAGGAGGGATGCACGGCCGAGCCTAGGAAGTGGTTCTGGGACAGGTAAGTACCCCTCAACTTCCTGAGCGAACAGAATACTGATTGCACCCAGGGGTGTTGGATGGTAGATATTTCGCACCGCGTGCAGTGGACTGGGTTATCTTTCCTTTTGTTCGGTTTCTAGTTATTGCCTTTGTTCTAGTTATAAGTATATCTGTCAAGATTTCGTTGGCTGGATGAGCAGGTCTTGGGACATTGTTTCGGTTGAAGCTGGGTGAGGTCTTGCTAGAGGGGAGGCTCAACTTTGGGGAAGTACTACGTTGCTTCACTTGGAACTGGTCCAATGGCGGACCTCTACCAAGCTCAAGAAATTGTTATCTTTAGCATAAAATGGAATTGTTTCAGACAGGACTTGATCAAATAAAAGTGTTATATCCAAGTTTATCTGAGGAGGGTTTAGTACCCGAAATTATGCCGGCTTGATAGTAAACACCCTAGCAATTGTGACACCGTGTGTTCTAACCCCTAAAACGTTTACCAACCCCCTGTGGCCGCTCTTGTATCGAAAGAGAAGAGACCCTGAATTAGTAAGGCAAGCAGACTAAGCCACTAAGACAAGCAAGGAGGCAGAAAAGTGACAAGTGGCCTCTTCTCACTAAGTCTATCCACCTGCGGGTGAAATTAGATGGGAAGATCGGAGTGCGGCCAGTGAGCGCGGAAGCACTGTTGTTGCTGGATAGTAGAGCTACTGGGCCCGTGCTTAGTAGCCCATTGGTTAAACAGACTCAGGCACCCTGAGTACGGTGAAAAGTACAAGTGCTAATTAGCGATCTGAGTGGGAATGACATTCCAGGAGCATTCTGCACTATACCAAGTCGTTGGGGATGAGAATAGGTGAACACCAGAATGAGAAGCTCTTCGAGGTCTCGGACATGCCAGATACAAAGGTGGATGGGTACTTACCTATGTGGTGGCTAAAGGACCATCACCCTGATATGGATTGGAAAACAGGATCGCCAACCTGGCACTCAGATGTCTGCAAGGCTCACGGCCTAGCAGAGTAGGAGTGGTTAGTGTTCATAACGGATGAAGAACTGATTACTGAAGACCCTAGTAATGTGTACCCATTGGGAATCGTACAATTCACCCATGGAGCAGGTACTGACATTACGATAAAGCCACTCCGAGAGCATAAAGACTACAGGGACATCTTCAGTCAAGAATGGATTGAGGCATTACCGGAGCACTCAAGGTATGACCATACAGTCGAGTTGCAGCCCAGGGCTCAACCGCCATTTGGGCCTATCCATCCATTATCGGCAATAGAGCTTAAGGCACTCCGTGAATATCCCAATATGATACTGGACACAGAAAAGCCACAGTGATCCAGTTCCTCTGCAGCAGCACCTCTCCTCTTTGTGCCAAACCCAGATGGCACATTAAGGTTGGTAATGGATTACTGAGTGCTAAATAAAATCACGGTTAAGAGTAAGTACCCTCAACTGTTGACGAATAAACTCCATCACTGACGTGGAAAAGCCGCTGTGGTAACCAAGTTGGACCGGGAGAATGGCTACTAACTTCTGAGGATGGCGGAGGGCAAGGAATGTAAGACTGCCTTCCAGTGTAGATACGTACTGTATAAATACACGGTCACGCTATTTGGGTTATATGACGCCCTGGCAACTTTCCGGAGGGTGATAAATAAGGACGTTCTTGACCTCTTGCATGAAGGAGTCATTACCTATATTGATGACATCCTGATCTACTCCGGACCATGGAGGAACATGTAGTGCTCGTGAGATACGTGATGGAGAAATTGCCCAAAGCATAACTATGTGTAAGCATGTAGAAGTCCGGTTTCCACCAACGGGAAGTTGAATTCCACATATACAAGATCTCGGATATGCCGCTCTCTATGTTGTCAGAGTAGGTGCAAACAATCAGGGATTGGGCACCTCCTACATGCATCGTCGACTTTCAAAGCTTTGCTGGCTTTATCAAGTTGTATCATAGGTTCATAGAGGGTTGCAGCAAGATAACAAAACCTGTAATGGACGTGACAGAGAAGGATGTCCGATGGGAATAGACACCCGCTTGCTAGCAGGCCTTTACTAATCCAAAGGAAGTGTTCACGTCCAAACTTATCCCAGAACATTTTGACCCTTAATGGCCCAACAGACTAGAAACTAGTACTAGTGACCTTCTACTAAGAGCCATCCTCTCACAGTTTGCTGAACATGAGACAGGGCATCCAGTGGCCTATCATAGTCGGAAGTTTCACTCAGCGGAGATTAGTTATGATGTCTATGTTAAGAAAATGATGGCTATCATAGTAGCTTTCAAGGTATGGGATCATCTCCTATGCTCGGTAATGGACCAATTGGTAGTGTATATGGTCATAAGAATTTGGAGTACTGTAATAGCACCAAGGTCCTCAATCACAGGCAGCACCAGTTGGCTGAGTTCCTGCAACCGTTTAACTTCAAAGTAGTTTACAAAGAAGGATGGTTGGATGAGAAGGGTGATCCTTTCTCGCAGCGTAGAGACTCCCGCCTGGAAGGGGGGAGTGATTTTCCGCCACAGTCGTTTTTTCGCCCTGGACAGCAGGTTGGAAGCCAGAATCAGGATATCTTGCAACCAGAGGTGTTGTAAGTGTGTCAATGATTTCGGCTCACGTCTTCCTTTTTGGATCACCTACAGGTAGTGATACAACAGGACCAGGAATATTTAAGGATTTGCAAGGCAATAACAGCCACTGCCAAAGAGGTTGACCGACACCTCACGACGGAAAAGGTCTTACTCCTGTACAAGAACAGGGGGTAGGTTCTCAAGGGTCAGAATTGGAAGAAGACAATCATGGATGCTGAACATAACTCGCGAATTGCAGGACAGTTTGGGACTTACAAAACCATAGGCTGGGTTAGGGTTAACTTCTATTGGCCTATGATGGACAAGCACATCACGGACTACATGCGAATATGTGATGCGTGCCAAAGGAATAAGTCTATCAGGCAGAAGAGGTTTGGTCTCCCAGAACCTATTGATGTTGCTATGCGCCCTTGGGCAGCGATTTCAATGGACTTCATTGTAGCGCTGCCAGAGTCAGAACGGCATAGCAAAATCTGGGCTATTATGGGCAGATTTTTGAAAATGGCATACTGCATACCCCTGACCAGTGAGGTACCAATCAAGATGCTTGCCTTAGTACTCCCGAATGAAATTTGGCGCCTTCATAGACTCCCAGAGTCAATCTTCTCTGACCGAGATAGCCAATGTATATCCAAGTTCTGGATGAGTTTGATGCACCGGTCACAAGTAAAACTAAATATTTCCACTGCTTTCTACCGCGAGACTGATGGGCAAACTGCAAGTGTTAATCAGACAATAGAGCAGTGCTTCTGTAGTTACTACTTCTACCAATGGGATGATTCGGTTTCACTACTACCGCTTGCGGAATATGTATATAATAACTCCACATCGGAATCCACCAGGTTGTCACACTTTAAGATCAATTATAGGTTTAACCCCCCGACAAACTGGTCGGGTGCAGTGTCTAATAATCAAGGGATACATCCTACCAGCGAGCTCATGGTTAAGGAATGGGAAGGAACCTGGCAAGAGATTCGAGAAATGATTCAACAGGTACAAGAAAGGCAACGGAACAGGCACGACTGGATGCAGTTCGGATCATTAGACTATGTTACCTGGAGGGATGTGGCCTCCTGGCGGGCTAAGAAAGCTGCTGACGTGGTGTTAAATCGAAAGAATATCCATAGCAGGGGTCCGATGGAGAAGCTGGACCACCGGATGATTGGCCCTTTGTGGGAAATGTCAGGTGGGTACGCAAGTAAAAGAACCCCCATTGCCTACCAGATATAGCATCTACTGGGTTTTCTATGTCACGTTGCGGGAACCATATCGACAGGATCTGGGATCTGGTAGGGTCAACCAGATCCCTACCTCAGAACCTGTGGACAATGAGCCAAGTCACATTATTGAAGCCATGTTGGACAGTCGTTGGTATGCCGGAGCAAAGGCGAAGTTTCCTGTGTGCTTTGTCCAGTACCTGGTTGCAAGGGAAGTCTCTTGGGGGGAGGAGAACCAGTGGAAGCCCTACGAGATGCTATGAGGGACAGGCTTACAGGCCCTTTTGGATTTCCACCTAAGACATCCATCCAAGCCCAGGGACTATAGGGTCTTGGGTGAAGGGAGTCCGGGAAAGAAGAGATAATGCTAATGGTCCAGAACAGACCGTAGAGGAGAGGGGAGTAGTGTAACTATCCAGCATACATGAGGTATGGCAGCCAGAACCAGCACCCATGCAGGTAGCCAGGAGGCGAACTGGCAGAAAGTAGTAGGCAAGTACGAACTTGACCTGTGGGGACCCAATAGCCCAGACTCCGAGATGAACAGAAATAGCAGGCATGGTACTTAGGTACACAGTTATATCCATGTGTGATGCCAGCGTACTTAGGGACCTCTGAAGGGGCAGTACTTGGCTAGGCTGGGTATCTGGAGAAAGGTCCAGAATGTCTATCTCTGGCAATAGAATAGACAGAGTAACTAGGTGAGGATATCTTTCCTATCAGGAAAGGTTACCCTAGTCTTAGGACCAGGTTACCCTGCCATGGGGCTCAGGTTACCCGGCTTAGAGTCCTGAGTTACCCTACCTTTCAATAGGAAGTCCCCCGGGCACTTCAGAGAAAATGACGGGATTCTTGGGCACATGAAGCCACGCATATATAACGGGGGCACCCATAGGCAGATGCATCCCAAGGTTGCAACCGGACCTAACAACTTCAAACCTGTCGCCAAAGGTTCACACAGATGTAAAAATAAAGTAAATGGTAAAACTTAATATCATTAAGCCTGACGCTTCACTCAATTAAGGTCTTGCGAGGATTGATTGTTGGAGTAGGAAAGTTCTCGCATAGACGTTCGCGCAGTGTTCTCTTATGCCAGAAACTCTCTCATCAGTTTTACTCGAACTATTGGAGCGCATCCTTCTCTGCTAAGGATGGTACAAGGCTTCTTCTAGCACACCCTTCAGGTATGCAAGTGTCGACACACTCTAGTAAGCATTCACATCATGCTGTTATTGTTTCTGTGGTGCATTCTCAATTTTCCCACTGGAGTGAAAACCTCTTCGTACCGGTGCCTTCTCAGTGGCAAACAGTCCAGACACTTGATGAACTGACTCTCTATGACAACCTTCCCATATGTAGTGAGCTCGGCTTGACCCCGGAAGCTACCCTGAGCACTTTATCCGTCCGCCATTTACAATTCTCGGGCTTCCAGTGACTTCCACCGTTTAGAGTAGTCCGCAAGTCATGCAATGGGTGCTCCCAATGAGCACTACCTCAGATCGACCTTACCTGTGGTAGGAATTATGCTTTGAGTGTCTCTCCACTTCCCATTGAGATCCTATGGCGTCGGGGACGAATTGGGCTTTGGTAGCCGTAAACTCTGCCAGTCCTCCCAGCACCGCCCGGGACTACATTCAAGACCTCACAGTTACCTCCTGTTACCCCGGTCAGTTTTGGTCTGTTTTAATTGGAACAACTTGGATGAGCTACTCCATCTTCCACCCTAAGCCCCCTACTATGTCCCAGGAACAGGCTACGGTCAACCGGACGGCAGCGATGTATACGGTGCTGCAAGCAGGTCTCCTAAGACACCGCTTTGCTAAACTGCATACAACTACACATCCATTTGCACATGACCTCCGGGCCTCAGGGCGGTGCTGGACAGGTATGATGTAAATAAGGTCTCCAATATACAGCTTCTTCAGAGCTACGTAGCTTGTCCTATAGCATCTCCTGGAATCCCAGATTCCAGTCTTACACAGGACTGTGCATGACAAACCTTGTGGCTTATTTTTCCGGGTGTCCCTGAAGGACTTTGTATAGAAAGGTAGGGTAACTCAGGACTGCAAGCAGGGCAACCTGTGCGCCATGGCAGAGTAACCTGGTCTTGAGGGTAGGGTAACGGTTCCTGGTGTACAAGATGTCTTTACCCGGTTACTCTTGCTCTTCCGTTGCGGGAGGTAGACATTCCCGACCTTTTTCCAGTTACCCAACCTAACCGAGCACTGCGCCCGTCAGAAGTCACCAAGTATGCTGACATCACACATGGATGTACCTAAGTACCTAAGTACTGCGTCTGCTATTGCCGTTCATCTCGGAGGCCAGGCCATCGTGTTCCGGCGGGTCAAGTTCTTACTTGCCTGCTGGTTCCTACTAGTTTACCTCCTGACTACCTGCATGGGTGCATGTTCTGGCGGCCATAGTCCCTGTATGCTTCGTCCTTACAGCATAGTACTGGAATCCCGGATTATGGGGGATGGTATTGGGTGAACTATGGAGCTGCGAAGAAGCCGTAAATTGGAGACATTAATCCCATCAGGCCCCTCCGGCCCCGCCTTGAGGTCCGAATGTCATTGGCAAACGGATGTGTAGTTGTGTGGAGTCCTGCAAAGAGGAGTATTTGGAGATCACCTTGCCACACTGTATACATTGCTACCGTCTGGTCGACCTTAAGGTGTTCGCAAGGTATACACAGAGGCATAGGGTGGAAGGTGGAGTACCTCCTCCATGTTGTTCGGAGTGAAAGGGACCGAAGCTGGTGGAGTTAACGGGAGTTAACCCAGGGGGTCGCGTCGGCAGTCCCGGGTTGCGCCGGAGTGACTGCGAGGGTTTTATACTTACTGGACCTGAATGTGTCTTCAACGCCATAGGCTCTGAAAGGGAACTGTAGAGACACCAAAAGCCTGATTCCTACAACAGGTAAGGTGGATCCATGGTAGTGGTCATGGGTAGTGCCCTTGGATCACTCCTGGACTACTATAAACTGCAGAAGGCACTGGACGCCTGAGAATCCTAAATGGCAGATAGATAAACTGCTTATGATAGCTTGCGAGATCAAGTACAGATCACTGCATATTGGGAGGGTGTTATAAATAGTCCAGTTCATCAGGTGTCTTGACGGTTGGCCACTGGAAAGGCACTGATATGAAGAAGTTTTTACTCCGGCAGGTAAATTGACCATGTGCTGCAGAAACGATAAGCACAAGAGGTGAATGCTGTCTAGAGTGTCTCAACACTTGCATACCTGAAGGGTGTGCTAGGGGAACTGTCGGACCACCCTTACTGGCGAAGGGTGTGCTCGAATGCTTGGAGTAAAATTGTTGGGCACGTTTCTGACATTAGGTAAAACTACCTGAACGTCTATGTGAGAACTCTCCTACTCCAACAATCAGTCCTCTCGAGATCTTAATTGAGTGAACTGTCAGGCTTAGCGATATTAAGGTTTACTGTTTATTTGACTCTTACACTGGGTGAACTTTGGTGATAAGTTTGAAGTTGTTCAGTGCGTTCGCAATGTTGAGATCCATCTTCCTACGCGAGCCCCTGTTACACAAGGAGGAGAATCGGGTAATGCAAGATAAAGCCACATAGCCATCTCATCTAGCTGAGGCCGAGCACTGGGCATAAGGGAAAAATGTATAGTATCCAACAAGTTTGCGAGGTCAAACCAGTAGCCGGTACCTTGGATACTACCCTCTCAGCTAGCAGGACTGTTGTTGAACTGTATTATTATCACTGGAGGATGCCTTATACATTAATTACTCCTGCACCTATGCGATAAATGCTTTGAAATAATCATGGAATGAACAAAACAAATATGGGGAGTGATGTTATCAGAGGTGTTGCAGTCTAGTAGTGGTTGCCACCTGAGCAAGGACAGATACAAAGCATACAAATGGAGGGTGGAAAACAAATATAAATACTAGCAACCTTCCTCCGAGACCTTGGGTGGGAATAAAGCAAAGACCTGCTCCCGACATACAACCAGATGCGAAAACACTCTATCTCCATTGGACATACCTTAATAATATCAACTATGAGGGAGTCAACCCAAGATTATGCTGCCAGTTTGCGGGACTGCTAGTGTACCATAAAATCATCCGATTAAGCAGATATTGGAAAATTGGTTATATTGACAACTGTGTGGAATGTGGACGACTCGACATCGAAATATAGGATTGGGAGGATTGCATAGTCTAGCATTGCATAAACTTACTAGGGTACTGGGAATTTGGGTATTTTAGGTGTGAGGCACCTTGCACTACATGTTTGTAAACATGTCTAGAGGGTGTGGAATGGATATTACAAGGTCATGTGAGAACGTTGCAGGATAGCAATAACAATAAGAATGGGTCCTATGGGAACTTTTAGGAAAAGAGTGGGTTTACCAAGCGTTAGGATTTTGTTATAGTATTTTGTTAGGTGAAATTGTTATCTTGTTTTGGGAATGTAACTGGTAAGGGCACTAGGTCATTGTAACGACCCAACGTACATGCGCTATGGCAGACGGAACCTATACCCATACAGGTAGCCAGGAGGCGAACTGGTAGGAACCGGCAGGCAAGTAAGTACTTGACCTACGGAGACCCGATGGCCCGGGCTCCGAGATGAGCAGACTTAGTGGGCACAAGTATTTAGATACATGGCTACACACGAGATTGGGGTCAGCATCCTTAGGGATCTATAAAGAGGCAATACACGGCTAGGCTGGGTAACGGGAGAAAGGCCCAGTGTGTCTATCTCCGGCAGTGGGATACAATAGGGTAACAGAAGAAAGTCCACTTGTCCACCGGACAAGATTACCCTACCCTCAGGACTGGGTTACCCTGCCTTGAGGCTTGGGTTACCCTGTTCAAGGATCTTTGTTACCCTACCTTTCAACACGAAGTCCCTCGGGGAGTTTGGGAAAAATGATGGGAATGTTTGTCACACGAAGCCATGCAGAATTCTGGAATCTGGAGGTCCGGGAGATGCTATTGGGCGAGCTACGCAGCTACGAAGAAGCTGTAAATTGGAGACATTATTCCTATCATGCCCCTCCGGCCCCGCCTTGAGGCCCGGACGTCATGGGCAACCGGTTGCGTAGTTGTTTGCAGTCTAGCAAAGGAGGACCTTTCGAGCCCTGCTTGCAACACCGTATACATTGCTGCTGTCCGGTCGACCGTAGGCTGTTCGCAGGATATACAAGGGGGCATGGGGTGGAAGGTGGAGTACCTCCTCCAAGTTGTTTGGAGTAAAACGGACCAAGACCGACGGAGTTAACAGGAGTTAACCGTAGTGGTCCCGAAGGTGGTCGCGGGTGGTACCGGGGCGACTGGGTGGGTTTTACACCTACCAAACCTAAAAGTGTCCCCAACACCATAGGCTCAAAAAGGGAAGTGCAGAGACACTAGATGTATGATTCCTACCACAGGTGAGGTGGATCCGAGGTGGATGTCATGGGTAGCGCCCATTGGACCGCTCCCGAACCACCGTATCCTGCGGAAGAGATCGGAAGCCCGAGACTCTTAAATAGTAGATAGATAAACCGCTCACCGTAGCTTCCGGTGTCAAGTAGAAACCAACGGGCATGGGAAGGGTGTCAAAGATAGTCTAGTTCAGCAAGGTGTCTTGACAGTTAGGCACTGGCAAGTCACCGATACGCAGAAGTTTTCACTCCGGCGGGCAGAATGGAAATGCGCCGCCGAAACAATATGCACATATGGTGAACGCTGACTAGAGAGTGTCGACACACGCATGCCTGAAAGGGGTGCCAGCAGACGTGTCGGACCACCCTTAGTGGAGAAGGGTGTGCTCGGATCGTTGGAGTAAAGTGATGGGGGAGTTTCTGGCATAAGATAAAACTACCTGAACATCTATGCGAGAACTCTCCTACTCCAACAATCAATCCTCTCTAGACCTTAATTGAGTGAAGCGTCAGGCTTAACGATATTAAGTTTTACCGCCTACTTTACTCTTACATCTGTGTGAACTTTTGGCGATAAGTTTGAACGTGTTTGGTGCAGTCGTAACCTTGGGATCCATCTTCATAGGGGTGCCCCCGTTACAGTATATCGTCAAGCGAGCTCCTCGCTTAACTCCTCTCCCGATTAATTGTTTCCGACCTTCGGTACTGACCTTGCGTGAATACTGGTACCCTTGTCTAGAACCAAGTAGCCCAGGGTGGAAAGCGCAATGGCTAGTACCGAACTTCGAACCAGAATGGACTCCAACGCGGATTCAGACCTTGACCTTGACGAGAACACTGCCAACACGTTTCGTATGTCGGCTTTTGTGGATGTTCGCGGTATCGACTGGGACGGCCACCAGTTGCTCTTGGAGGCCGCTCCTATTCAGTTACCTGATGAATGTCTTGACCTCCTGATTACAGACCCTCGCGCCGCGGCGCTCTCATTTTTTCAAGACCCTACCCTAGTCCATAACATGCTCCCTCCCCCGCCGCACGGAGTTCCATTTAGCGAGTTCTCCCGCGAATTCGTCGAACCTTACATTATCCGGGAAGTAGCCAAGTCGATTGAGGAAGCGAAGCGGGAACTGAAGAACTGGAACAACCAGCAGCAGCAGGTGTTCCGAACACAGATTACTACAGCAGCGGTGGAATGGATGAAAGTCCAGCAGGAGGCATACCTGCGGATGATACGGGATCAGCAAGCATTGAAGGCTCGAATGACAGCTTTGGAAAAGGCTTTCGAGGGCGGGTATAGTATTGATGCCGAGAATGACGTACTGATGTTAGAGGCAGCGCCCCCACTCCCGCTCGTCCATACCAAGCCCGAGAACTTCGGCATGGAGTTGGCTATGAGAGCCAGAGACGACCAATGGAGGGCGTATTTGAGCCCAATCGGCATACGAATGTTGGAAAGCCTGAAAGGTGACGGCTATAGCTATACCTCTTCCTTCTCCAGAGCATCTACCGGCTCCCTGTCGGTCCCCCCCTCAATTGCCCGCAGTCGGTCGGGCAGCCCTACGGTCGGGCCAACGGATGGACGTCGCATAAGAAAAAGGACCTCCAAGCCGAAGAGCATTACGGCACCAGATACGCCTGACCCTACACCTTGACCGACCCCTGCTCCTATCATCCCTCCCGCAACACCTTCAGTTGCAACTCCCATACCGTCCATCGCTGCCCCAAGACCCACACCTCTACCAGTTTCGTTGCCCGCTCCTGATACCTTCCCTGCCACAACTTTCCCACCAGCAGTATCGGCTACCCCAGGGTACCGGCCACTGCGTGTGGCTTCACCTGGATTCTTTGAACAGGTAAGGCGCCAGGAAGAGCGAGCACCCATGGCTCCATCACGAGGGACTCCGATCCCCGGACCTGGGACACCTGCTCGTTCCGTTCCTTGGGCACCCGTGATTCCCTCTGCCCCCTCAAAACCAACTCTTCCCTCCATCCTCCCCACGATCACTAGTGGTGAGTCGGACAGCCAAGACGAGTACTGTCTGTCGGGCTGCAAATCGGAAGAAACCCGTATGGGGTGGATTCATTACCACACGTACGGGTGCAGGAAGGGACCACGGACCCCGGTAAGGCACCGAAGAAGACAGAAGGAGGGAGACGGACGACCAACATGTGGGTACTGTGGGTCATGGAGACACGCGGGGCCCCCAATGCAACCTTTGAGTTGTCCAGAGCTTCAGTCGTTTCTGGCGATAACTCAGGCGGCTCCGAACCCAACTCCTGAGAGTGGGCAACGACCTGTTCCACCACCGGCATCAGTACCATCAGGGGCTAACCCCCCCGAGGATGGGAATCAGGATGGCCAGGAGGAAAGGTTTGATGGGTATGATAGACCCCGCGAGACCCCAGGTGGAAATACCGGGGGTAGTGGAGGTGGAAATGGACCACCTGTCGGTGGTACTACGGGAGCAGGTGGAGATCCTGGGGACTCTGACCATGATAGCTCGGATGATGATGATGCCGATTCTCTCCCCGACTTGACCCCTTTTCTCGGCGCTCGCAAGGATGACTGGAGCGACGAGAAGAAACGACGGTGGGACCGCCGTGCTAAGAAGCTGTCAAGGGAACTACGGAGCAGGGCGACTGCACGACCATCATCTAGACAACGGCAGAAGAAGCCGGAAAAGCTGAGCGGCATTCCGGCGTTTAAGGGAAAGGTCACCGAACTCGCCAGCTTCTTGACGCTGGTAGAGGTTAAGTTCGAGTACTTTGCTGGGTGCAGGTTGACCGATATGGACAAGGTAAACCTGGTGATCCCCCTTCTAGAAGATACTGCCCGAACATGGTATCTTGGGCTGCACTCCCACATCAATAAGGAGGCAGCCAAGCGTACCGGAGTTCCAGTTAATAACAGTAACCCGTTAAGAACGTGGAAAGGATTCCGGGAACGGCTTGAACGGAGTTTCGGCGGTGACCAAGCGGAACGAGACCGATCCCTCCTTGAGTGGCGAGACCTAGTGATGAAGCCACATCACATCGATGAGTACCTGTACAAGATAATTGACCATATGTATAAGCTTAGCTATACAGACCCGGTGCAGGTACGAGATAAGGTACAGTCGGGAATTACTCAAGAAGTGAGGAACGTGTGGGCACAGAAGGAGACTCATCCTACCGACTTGAACGACTACCTTGATCTTCTTCGGAAGGTTGGACATACGCTGGAAGACAACATCCGGTTCAGCAACCGAGTCATCCACCCTGTCCAACGGTCTGAGCCAACAGACAAGAAAGAGGATAGGTCCTCAACTTCGGGGAGGTTTAAAAAGAAGGATAAAGGTTCGGGCAGACAGAACCAGCGGCCTGCCAAACCTACTAATTTCCGTGCATGGAAACAGGCAAAGCGGGGGACTTCTGAGTATGCAATGGCGCATAAGGAAATCCCATCGACTTTGACCAAACGTCGGAGAAAGCACAACCAGTGCACCAAGTGTGGACAAACGGGTAACTTTTGGAGAAAGTGCACCGCGGCGTCCCCAGGCGTTAGTTCGTCCAAACAGCCTCCCGGGTTGAAATGGTCAGGCCCGGTAAGCGAGCCCTCAGGTATAGACAAGCGACTAAAGCGCATCGAAGCGCCACCTCTGGCTACCTCGTCAAAGTTACTTGAAGTCTGACAGGCATCACCTCAGATCAGGGAGGTTGATACTGCCGGCTCAGAATAGGTAAGACCCCATTCTGCAAAAGGTATAACCTTAATAACCTGTATCCATAGACCCCTGTTGGATGGATGAAAAGGAGCCCCGGAAGTGGCTTCTGGGATGGGTAAGTACCCCTCTACTGCATGAATGACCCTGATGCTGACTACACCCAGGTGGTGTGGGCAGATAGATGTTGAGGGCCGCGCGCGGTGGACAGGGCGATCTCTCCTTTGTGGGCTTTCAGGTTATTTCCTTTGTTATAGTTATTTGTATTTCTTTCAGGATTTCTTTAGCGGGACGGAGAAGTCATAGGATATTATTTTTGGTTGAGGCGGGGAGAGATCTCGCGCGAGGAGACGCTCGACATTGGGGAAGCAACGTTGCTTCGCTTGGAACTGGTCCAATAGCGGACTTCTACCCACCTTGGGAAAAAATTGTTATGTTTAGTACAAGTGTAATTAGTTCAGGCTGGACTTGATTGAATAAACGATGCTATTTTCAAGTTTACCTGAGGCGGGTTCAGTACCCGAAATCATGCTGGCGTGATAGTAAACACCCTAGCTACTGAAAACGAATCCCAAACCCCTAACGTTTACCGACCCGCTGTGGCCGCTCTTGTGTCGAAAGGCAAGAGATCAGAATTAGTAAACCAAGATGACTAAGTTCCTGAG
>PYWC01000031.1:127800-144091 GCA_003182015.1 Tuber magnatum | reverse complement strand
CTTCTGAGGATGGCAGAAGGTGAGGAATGGAAGACGGCCTTCCGGTGCAGATATGGACTGTATGAATACACGGTCATGTCGTTTGGGTTGTGTAATGCCCCGGCAACTTTCTAAATCATGATAAATGAGGTCTTTCGAGATCTCATGGATGAAGGAGTCATCGTGTACATGGATGACATCCTGATCTACTCCGAAACTATAGAAGAGCACGTCGTGATGGTAAGGCGTGTGAAGGAGAAATTGCGGAAAACTAGACTATGTGTAAGTATGAAGAAGTCCAGTTTCCACCAAGGAGAGGTTGAATTCCGCGGATATAAGATCTCCGATATGGGGATCTCTATGTTGTCGGAAAACGTGCAGACAATGAAAGATTGGGCACCTCCGACATGTGTTATCGACGTTCACAGGTTTATGGGCTTTGCCAACTTCTATCGTCGGTTCATAGAAGGGTTCCGCAAAATAGCGAAACCTCTCACGGACTAGACAAAGAACGATGTCCGATGGGAATGGACACCTGCATGTGAGCAGGCCTTCAATCATTTAAAGGAGGCGTTCACGTCCAAACCTATCCTAGCCCATTTTGACCCTGAACGACCGACATGGCTAGAAACCGACGCTAGTGACTTTGCATTGGGAGCCGTTCTCTCCCAGTTCTGCGAGGATGAGAGATGGCATCGGGCGGCCTACCATGGTAGGAAGTTTTACCCAGCGGAGATTAATTATGATGTCCATGACAAGGAAATGACGGCCATCGTGGCGCCGTGTAAGGAATAGGATCATTTGCTATGCTCGGTAACGGACCAGTTGGTGATCTTTACAGATCATAAGAATTTGGAGTACTTCAATATTACCAAGGTCCTTAACCTAAGGCAGCACCCCTGCGCTGAGTTCCTGCAACCAGTTTACTTCAAGGTGGTTTACCGAGAAGGACGGTTGAATGAGAAGGCGGATGCTTTGTCGCGGCGTAGGGACTACCGCCCTGAAGGGGGGAGTGATTTTCCGCCACAGTCGTTTTTTCGCCCCGGACAGTGGGTCGGGAGCCAGGAACGGGACATCTTGCGACCACAGGTGTTGCAAGTGTGCCAGGGATTTCGGCTCAAGTCTTCCTTTTTGGATCAGTTGCGGGTAGCGATAACCGAAGACCAGGAGTACTTAAGGATCCTGAAGGCAACAGCTGCAGGTGACAAAGAGGTCGACCGACATTTCACGACGGAAAAGGGCTTACTCCTGTACAAGAACAGGTGGTATGTTCCCAAGGGTCAGAATCTGAAGCAGACAATCATGAAGGCAGAACATGACTCCCGAATCGCGGGACACTTCGGGACTTACAAAACCATTGGCAGGGTGAGGGCTAACTTCTACTGGCCTAAGATGGATGAGCATATCACTGACTATGTGCGGACATGTGACGCATGCCAAAGAAATAAATCCATCAGGCACAAGAAGTTCGGGCTGCTGGAACCTATCGATGTTCCTATGCGGCCTTGGACAGCAATTTCAATGGATTTCATTGTCGCGCTGCCAGAGTCCGAAGGGTATACCAAGATCTGGGTCATAGTAGACAGGTTTTCGAAAATGGCCCATTTCATACCCCTGACCACTGAGGTACCTATCAAGGAGCTTGCCTTGATATTCCTGAAGGAGGTTTGGCGCCTTCATGGACTGCCAGAGTCAATCATCTCCGACCGAGATAGCCGATTCACATCCAAGTTCTGGATGAGTCTGATGCACTTGCTGCAAGTGAAACTAAACGTTTCGACTGCATTCCACCCAGAGACTGATGGGCAAACTGAGAGGGTTAATCAGACACTGGAGCAGTACTTGCGTAGTTACTGTTCCTATCAACAGGATGACTGGGTCTCGCTGCTACCCCTTGCGGAGTATGCGTATAACACCTCAACATCAGAATCCACCAGGTTGTCACCATTTGAGATCAATTATGGGTTCAACCCACGGACAAACTGGTCGGGTGTTGTGTCTGACAACCAAGGGATACACCCAAGTAGTGAACTCTTGGTTAAGGAATGGGAAGGAACCTGGCAACAGATTCGAGAAACGATTCAACGGGCACAGGAAAGGCAGCGGAAATGGCATGACCAGAAACGGCTGCCATCCCCGGACTATGTTACCTTGGAAGATGTGGCTGCTGGGCGGGCTAAGAAAGCGGACCGCGTGATGTTGAACCGGAAGAACATCCGCACCAAGCGTCCCATGGAGAAGCTGGACCACCGGATGTTTGGCCCTTTCGTGGTCAAACGTCGGGTGGGTACCCGAGCATACGAACTCCAATTGCCCACCCGATGGAGCATCCACCCGGTTTTCAATGTCACGCTGCTGGAACCCTATCGCGAGGATCCGGAATCGGGTAGGATCAAGGAGATCCCTACCCCCGAGCTCGTGGACAATGAGCCCAGTTACGTCATCGAAGCTGTTGTGGACAGTCGCTGGTATGGTGGAACAAAGGCGAAGTTTCCGTCGCGCTTTGTCCAGTACCTGGTTTCATGGGAAGGCTATGGAGCTGAGGAGAACTCGTGGGAGCCCTATGAGATGCTAGAAGGGACAGGCTTACAGGCCATGCTAGATTTCCACCAAAGATATCCGTCCAAGCCCAGGGACCATCGGGTCTTGGGGGAATCGAGTCGTGGAAACAAAAGACGACGCTAAACGGTCCGGGACGGACCGTAGAGAAGAGGGGAGTGATGTAACGACCCAGCATACGTGAGCTATGGCAGCCGGAACCTACACCCATACAGGTAGCTCGGAGGCGAACTGGTAGGAACCGGCAGGCAAGTGAGTACTTGACCTACGGAGACCCGATGGCCCGGGCTCCGAGATGAGCAGACTTAGTGGACACAAGTATTTAGGTACATGGCTACGCCCAAGGTTGGTGTCAGCGTACTTAGGGACCTATGAAGGGCCAATACACAGCTAGGCTGGGTAACTAGAGAAAGGCCGAGTGTGTCTATCCCCGGAAGAGGGATAGATAGGGTAACAGGAGAAAATCCACTTGTCCACCGGACAAGATTACCCTACCCACAGAACAGGGTTACCCTGCCTTGAGGCTTGGATTACCCTGTTCAAGGACCTGAGTTACCCTACCTGCCAATACGAAGTCCCTCGGGGAGTTTGGGAAAAATGACTGGAATGTTTGTCACACGAAGCCATGCATAATACTGGAATCTGGGGTTCCGGGAGATGCTATTGGGCGAGCTACGCAGCTACGGAGAAGCTGTAAATTGAAGACATTATTCCTATCATGCCCCTCCGGCCCCGCCTTGAGGCCCGGACGTCATGGGCAAACGGTTGTGTAGTTGTGTGCAGTCTAGCAAAGGAGGATCTTTGGAGACCCGCTTGCAACACCGTATACGTTGCTGCCGTCCGGTCGACCGTAAGCTGTTCGCAGGATATATAAGGGGGCATAGGGTGGAAGGTGGAGTACCTCCTCCAAGTTGTTCGGAGTAAAACGGACCAAAACTGACGGAGTTAACGGGAGTTAACCGTGGGGGTCCCGAAGGTAGTCCCGGGTGGTGCCGGGACGACTGGGAACGTTTTGCACCTACCACGCCCAAGGATGTCCCCAACGCCATAGGCTCTGAGAGGGAAGTGCAGAGACACTAAAAGCATGATTCCTACCGCAGGTAAGGTGTATCCGAGGTAGTGGTCGTGGGTAGCGCCCATTGGATCACTCCTGGACCACCGCACCCTGCGGAAGACACCGGAAGCCCGAGACTCGTAAATAGTAGATAGATAAAGCGCTCACGGTAGCTTCTGAGGTCAAGTAGAGATCCATGCATATGGGAAGGGTGTCATAGATAGTCTAGTTCATGCGGCGTCTTGACTGTTAGCCACTGGCAAGACGCCGATGCGCAAAGGTTTTCACTCCGGCGGACAAAATGGAAATGCACCGCAGAAACGATAACCGCATAAGGTGAACGCCGACTAGAGCGTGTCGACACATACATGCCCGGAGGGGGTGTCAGGAGACGTGTCGGACCGCCCTTAGCGGAGAAGGGTGTGCTCGAATAGTTGGAGTAAACTGATGGGGGAGTTTCTGGCATAAGATAAAACTACCTGAAAGTCTATGCGAGAACTCTCCTACTCCAACAATCAATCCTCTCGAGACCTTAATTGAGTGAAGCGTCAGGCTTAACGAGATTAAGTTTTACCGTCTACTTTACTCTTACATCTGTTTGAACTTTTGGCGATAAGTTTGAAGTTGTTTGGTGCGGTCGCAACCTTGGGATCCATGTTCCTAGGGGTGCCCCCGTTACAGTCATGTTTTATATTTCGATCCAGGGTATTATTTGCTACTTGTTATATCTCATATGCCATCAGTTAATACTAATACATACAATATTTTATATTTGTTTTCATAGTATTATTTGATGCTTGTTATGTTTTGTGTGATATTGCTTGATAGGCACAATGTTGTATGCTTGATTTTTACAGTATCTCTTGGTACTTGTATTGTTTTGTATGGTATCACTTAATAGACACCAGGTTTTATAATATCCCTCATACTAGATATAAGCGGTAAGTTGTATTTCAAGACTACCAATTTCCGCGAAGGAAACAGCAGACATCGACTCACGGTATTCCAAATATACTTGGTTGAATGGGTAATTCTTTGATTTCCTCCTACACTCTCTCGAAACCTCATTTAGTAAGCAGTCCTTGCTTTTTGTTGAGTAAGAAGCTATTGGCCCCTATTGTACCGCTACGTGAATAGGACCCTGGTTCAAATATGTTCCAAGACATGAACCAGTTTATTTATTTCTTACTATTTGTTAAGGCAACTGCCTAGGTAGCAGTGATATTTTCCTTTCCCTGCTTAATTCCATTCTCCACCTCTTCCCTAACATAGTTGTTGTATGCCATCTTTCATTTCCCTTTGGCACACTTTCTTTTATAAAAACTTAGATTTCCTTTTTCAGTACCCCACGCCTCAAGCAAGGAGTTGCTTTTCACATCAGAAAAGAAACGGGTAGGGCCAACCAGGTTTGGTGTCACTTTCTTTCCCCTCCGCTTGTCTATCTGGATATCTCCATACCTGAAGGCCTTTTATTTCCATTACTCACAGACTTCTGCAACCTTAACTGATAACGAACCCACCTGCACTGCTCACCTTACTGATCAATTTCCCTCTCCGACCCCTTTCTCAACACTTCAAAACCTCTTTTCTCTATGGGAGACCTAAACATCCATCATACTTATACAGACCCCCTCTGAACCTTCTCCTCAGATGAACTCAGAATGTTAGTCTCATGCCTGTGCAAAGCCTCAGACAATGGCTTTTCGCTCCTTAACAACTCTGGTGAGTACATGAGATTCTTCCTGTCAACAGGTGACCGCCCTGGAGTTCTAGACCTTATATTCATCAACCCTAGCTTAGCTCTCGTCTTTAGTTCCCAGTCTATACCATTTAACTCTACCAGGTCTAACCATGTTCCAATCCTTATACACCCATCCACCCTCTTTCAAAAAGCAGCTGCTTCCCTCCCAAACTAGGATCTCACTGATTGGCCCAACCTCGGCCCCCTCTCCTTGGTGATATCCATCACTCTGCCTCCTACAATCTCCCCATCCCCATGGTCCCTTGATAATTCTTTTAACTCTCACTATGAAACAATCCCATCCCTGCTTATCTCATACACTTCTGTCATATGCTCTTCTTAGAACACAAAGCCCTGACAGACAGTGGACCTATCAGTATTCCGCGAAATTCTCTACACTACAATTAGTACATATCAAAAGCACCTCTCCCTCCTATATGCAACCACTATATGGGCTGCTCACAAGATATGTATAAGTTGCCTGCATAGAGAAAAAAAGAAGCACTGGTACTCCTTTCTGCCAAGCGTCATAAAGGATTCCATCTGGAATGCCTACTATCTAGCTGCTGGCCCCCCTCCACCCTGCTTCCCCTCTTTTCCTGGGCTCTCCTCCTCTCCTGAAATCAACCAAGCCCTCTTTGAACATTTTTTCCTGCCAGCACACCCCCTCCCCTCTCTCTAGTCATCCTCCATGCCTCCTTCCTATCACCCCACAAGAGGTTCACTCTCCTCTCTGAGTCTTGTTCAACAAATCAGCACCTGTCCCAATTCTGTCTCTTACAATATTTGGAGACAAGTCAACTCTGCCAACCCCTTCCTGTTCTCATGCCTGCCCACTCTACTCCTACAACACAGGTTCTACCCATCTATCCTGAAAGAAGCAAATGGCATTATCCTAAACAAATCAGAAAGGCCAGGCTACAATACAGCCACCTCATTTCAGAATTATTGTTCTCCTACCCACCCTGTCCGAAATTCTCCAATGCATTGTTGCCATGAGGCTGACACTTCTTGCATGCTCCTTAGGTCTACTTCACCTCAATCAATATGGCTCACTCTCCTCCCTTTCCTCTACTGATGTGGCAGAAACACTCACTCATGAAATACATGCACTACAGAAAGTCAAACTCAAAGTCTCAACCCTCTTTATAGATATTAAAGCTAGTTTTGACAATGTGAGGACTGAGGTCCTGTCCTCAAGGCTGGCAGCACATGGGGTTTCCAGCTACCTTCAATTCTGGGTTGACTCTTTCATGCATGACATAAAATGCTCCCTCCTATTTCAACGTGCACCTGGGACCATGGACCCTGTTATAGTGGCAGCCCTACAAGGTTCCTCTATCTCACACCTCTTATTTGTTATATATATCACCCCTTTTATATTACTATCCCAAGAGGCATAGTTATATCCTACATAGATCACCTTACCATTACTACTGCTTCCTTCTTATATGGCAAAAATGTCTCCTTACTTTGTGTTCTCTTCTACCAAGCTCTGTAAACTGCATGCTCTTTACAATGTTCCTTCTCCGTGTCGAAAACTGAACTCCTGTACTACTGCTGGAGCTTTCAGGCCCCACCACATCCTACTGCTACAGTCTCCCTCCTGGGGAAAACCTTTCACCTCTCATTACTGCTGAGATGGCTAGACTACTTGCTCCCCTCATCTTTACCCTCATTATTACACTTTACGAAAATACTAGCACTTGCTCCAAGAGTCCTATCCATTTCCTATTAACTCTGCCTATCATGGAAAGGCATTCTTTCTTTTCTATATTATTGCCTCCTAAACTCCTTGATTTTCCTGATCCTCTCCTATAGAGCAGACCTGCTTGGTCCCAATAAAGAAACTCTAAACAAATTAGAGGTTTTCTGAAACAAAGCCATACACTGGTCTACTATCCTCTTCTCTTTCACACCAACAACTATCCTCTCCTGCAAAGCCTCCATTCTACCCATCTGCTATGCAATATAATGAAAGCAGAGAGTAGCTACCCTGACGATCCTGTACACCTCCTGCTTCCTCAACCCAGCGACTACCCATCTCTATCACAACTTTCCCACCTCTAGCAAATACCGAACTCCTTCTTCCTTCTGCCACCTGACTTTCGGTGGTTCGTACTCGCCCCTCACCTGGAACTCCTCTCCTCAAAAAGTCCCTAGCTTTACAACTTATCCGCCCCTTGACACCTTCCTGCATTCAATCACTCACCCCTCCCTCCACTCTATCTTTCTAGAAGCGCCATCCTCCACTCAATCCAAAGACCCTCTATCGCTCCTTGGCTCTTATTTGACTCTTCATCAGTCTGTCTTTATCCTTTCCTTTAACAACTAGAGCTTCAATAATAATATCCCCCTCAACTACCCATATGGTCCAACCATTAGACCCCTCTCTTTTATGGACCTCAACAGGTTTACTACACGCTGTATCAACCAAATCAGATCAGGAAAATGCTACCTAACCACCCATACCTCCTGGGTCTTACCCAATACCCCCTTTACCTGTCTACGCTGCCATGCTGTACCAGAATATGTGGAACATGCTCTTCTTCAGTTTCTTACTACAGTCCATCTCCACACTACCCTTATGCCATCTATCACTTCCCTAGACTATGATGCCCTGGTTTGGTGTTCTGTCCTCATCCTTCTTGAACTCACCCAGTTCATCCCTGCTACTAAAATTAACTACTCCCCTCTAAGGAACAATCTTTCAACAACTTATTCTCCCCATTTCTCATCGCATTCTCCTTCTCCCTCCTCTCTATGCAGAGCCTCCACCACAGATGGCTTTCACCTGTCCTCAGTGGCTAGCAATTCAGAATAACTATTATTACCTAGTTGAAAGGGCTTTTTTTCTAAATTTGGTTTTGAACTTTCTACTTATCTTAACAAATCGTGTTCAGAATTTTCTTTCAAAACATTTAGTATGGTAGGGTTGCAATAGTCAAAAAAATTATTATTCTAGTTATATGATGGATGCCCAGGGCAGGCATGGTTTAAGGATGTTTTTCCTTATAAAATTCAGTGGTTTAGGTCAACCCTGTTGTAAGGACGAATAGTATTATTGTTTGTTTGTATTACAGGTTTTTTGATGCTATAGCTTCGCTTGCAGTATGGGATATTTTGACTAAGTAAAAAAAATAAAACATAATATTATAAGCAAAATCAAAAAAAAAAGTCACCTGACAAATGCCAAGATCTGCACTGCCACGTGGTCAAGGTGTAAACAAGAAAGCATTTCATACTATGTCCTTGGTGGTAGATACTTTTGTACTTCTATCTGAAAGAATTTCATGTTTAACGTTATTTATGGTGAAACAGCTCTGAACCCAGATCCAGCTCAGCAACAATGGTGCAATTAGCATCAAATTAGGCAAGGGTTTTAGCCCCTTCCCCCAATCCAAAACAATTGAATTCAAGTATTATATGCCTTCTCATAACAAAAGATAATATCGTTGTACTAATAGAAGATGAATCATTCTCCCCAATTGATGGAATTCCTTTAATGATGTAACAATTAATCCCTCCTTCTTACTTGAATTGTTGAAAATTGTAGTCAACATAGCAGAGGCCAAGAGGAAATAGATATTGAGAGAGTCAAATTGGTCTCTATACCAGGAGTTAAGAAATCATAGAAGGTGATAGTGGTTATAGGGCTAAGAAAAAGAAAAAGAAAAAGAAAGAAAGTAAACATAAGGTAGCAACAAAAATAGAAATGTAAGAAATTAGTAAGTGCTTATGTAAGCTCCAGTACAATTATGACTTCCACAGACGATTGTTCTCCTATTTTTAACACACTCTCTGTTTTGAAGGTCTTCCAAGATGCACAAATAGACTTGGAGATTGCATGAACCATTAAGAGTCATGCATAACCAAAGAAATCAAAGTAGAAAGAATGTGGAATACAAAGAAGGAAATTAAACATGCCAATAGCATTATTTAAAACCTCTTCTGCGAAAACCAACATTGGAAATAACCAACAGGAGTAGGTAAAAAGAGTACTGCTACTGTAAACAAGTAACAAGGGGCAAAGCAAAAATAAAAAAAAGCAAAAGTAAAACAAGGAAAAAGAACAGAAGTAAAACCTATAGGTCAGAGAGCTAACCTGTACACATGTCTCCAATGTAGCTCACAGAGTAGAGCTTTTGTTAAAATATCAGGAGTCATGTCTCAAGTATTGATGTACTGAATATTAATGAGGCCTTGTTCTGGAGGATCCTGAACATGATGGTACTTTGTGTCAATGTGTTTAGTTCACTCCTGAAATTTGGTATTTCTAACAAGTTGAATTGTGCTTTGGTTGTCCACATAGATTTGAATCAGTTTGGTTAGCTGAATTTGGAGTAGTTCACTATATAGTTTTTGGATTCAGATAGCTTCTTTGGAGGTCTCACATCAGGGGATATACTCTGCTTTAGTGGTAGAAAGGGCAACCATGCTTTGTTTCTTTGATTTCTAAGAAACAGGACAGTTTTCTAAAAGAAAACAGTATCCTCTTATACAGTTTCTATCATTGGTGTTGCCATCCCAGTCAGAGTTGGTATAGCTATAAGGTCCCCCAAAAATTTTGGAATTTGAGGCCTCATAGACAAGTCCAAGTCTAACTGTCTGTTGAAGGTATTGGAGAACCCTTTTGGCTAAAAGAAGATCACTTTTATGTGGATTTGCAAGATATATGCTAAGGACTCAAATTGTATAAGCAAGATCAGGTCTAGTTTCAGTCATTGCATACATGAGGCTTCCAACAAGAGACTGATACAGTTGATGGTCTTGTACTATGAGAAGAGGATCACAGTTGTTATCAAATAGGTGAAGATACATAGGATCTGTAGCAGTATGTAGTTCATTGCGGTTCTTGAGTCTAAATCATTTTAAGATGGTTTGGATAAATCTTTCTTGTGTGATAAAGATACTCCTCCTTGATTGTAAGATCTTGAGACTCAAGGATTGTTTTACTGGACCCTGATCTTTTATCTTGTATTTGGAAAGAAGGTTTAATTGAACCACTTGTATAGTGGTATAGTCAGGGCATGAGAGGAGTATACAATTCACACAAAGGATGAGAATAACCTTGGGAGAGATATAGAGATTACAATCGCTTGCAGAGGATGTGAAGCCTATAGATTGTAGATAAGCATCAATATCATAATACCAGAGATGACACACTTCTTTTAATCCATAGAGTGCTTTTTGTAGTCATAGTACAAAGTCTCTTCCTGGTTTAGTTAGACTTGGATCAAGCCACTCAATAGCTTCTGTAGGTTTAATATAAACAATATCATTGCCAATTGAAGGATTAAAAAAAGCAGTTGTAACATCTATATAATATACAATCCAATCTCTTAAAGTACTAGTAGCTAAAAGTATTGGTACAGTAGTAAGTTGTAAAACACGAGTGAAGGTTTTACTATACTCAGCCTGCTTATATTCTCGTACAACTAGGTGTGCCTCATAGCCAGTTGAGGTATCAGACTTTAATTTTGTATTGTACACCCATCAACAGCTCCAAATTGGTACAGTGGAGCTTGTTTGTCTCTGTGAAATATATATCTTATTCTCAAGAACAGAATTATATTTCCTACATATTACTGTTCTCTAATACTTATGCTTAACAGCATTAACATAATAAGCTGCAAGATCCTTGTCACAGTTCTCCATCATTATTACTAGACCTAACCCCAACAGTTAATACAAGATATGTACCTTTTGACAAAATTGCATAAGATCATCAAAGTGGTGATACCCCTGCTGATGATTGGTGTAGTTCATATGCTGGCTGGGCATCCAAGCACTTCGCAGGTATATACTGTATCTGTGACCTCTTTGCTGCATGTGTAGGCCGCATTTCTTTATCTACCAAGAACGTGGCACTTCTGGGAGACTTAGCACAACCCATGTTCTTGATCTAGTACTTATCAGGCCTAACAGATTTCGCAATTAGACTAATAGTTGAAGACTATGTTATAGGAGACTCAGTAGAACCCATGTCTGTATTGTGCTAGTCAACTGTATCCTCCGTATCCTTATTGACTATAAGAAGAGTTTCTGGCAGTAGAGGCTTCAGAATATCACTATAGGCTTTAGCATTAAAGCAGCCAGGTACTGGCCCTTTATCAAGAATAACAGCAGAGAAATGAAAGGTCCTTATCTATTCCATGTCCCACAGCTTTCATATTTTCTTTGTATCAAGAACATAGTCCAACATTGCACATTGCTTGGACCAAGACCCAGATTTTCGATCAGAATATTGGGCTCTAGGGATGAGCTTAAAGGCTAAGAAATAAAAGCAACGGAAATGATGCAAAGAAGGGATAGAGCTAGGAAGAAGCTCATAGGGTGTTTTGTTACTGATGGTATAAGAAGCAAAATAAGCATAAAAATAAACTGTAGTATTAACTGCTTCTGCCAATAGCTCAGGCTTCAATCTTGAGTCCAATAACATACTGTGTACTTTGTTAACAATGGTGAAGATCATTCATTCAGAGACTTTATTCATTTGTTGTGTGTATTCTGGCGATAGATTAAAGGTAATTCCAGATGCATGAAGAATGCCACAGAAGGGATGATTAGAATACTCATGTTGTCTATTGTCCTAACAAAATCATATTATTGGATAGTGGGGAAATTTCTTCTCCAGTTATGCTGTAAACTCTTGAAAACAACAGGTAACTTCAGCTGCTTCTTTAGTATGTAGCAAAAATACAGAAGTAAAGTAGGTGTGATCATCAATATATAGTATGAAGTATTGGGTACCAGAAGAAGAAGGAGTTGTGGGAGGTCCTGCCATGTTGGAATAGATAAGCTTGAAAAGTTGTGTAGTATGAGGAACCTGTTGCTGAATAATTTTGTCTTGTTGCTTTGCCTGAATACAAGCTACTCCAGAAGCAAGATCTTGCTTCTCTTAGTCCAGGAGCTCAGAGATAGTGGTACTAAGTACAGTTTGTACAAACTACAAGTTAAGGTGTGCAAGATGTTGATAATAGAGATTTAAGGATCTCTTAGTGATGGAGGATCCTGACTGTGTCAGTTGTGCCTGTAGACTGTGAATTGAGAGTGGGGAGCCAGCAAGTTTCTATGGTCTGTTCTGTAGTATTTCTGGCTTGCTTGGTTGTCTGCTTGCTCTCTGAATATTACAAATAGAGTAAGAAAACATCACTGTATACTTTTGAGAGAGTGATCTGGCAGAGATCAGAGAATATAGAAACTTAGAAACATAGAGGGCATCAATCTCAATAACAGCAGCATTGTTGAGTTTGATATTTATTCTTCCACAAGCAATACAATGCAACTCAGTTCCCTCTCCAAGATAGACAGGAATAGGATCTGCAAGTGCTGTAAGTATGGGAATAAATTGCGATAAGGTGTGAGATTATCTAAAGCTCTACTATCGATAATCTAATCATACGTCTCTCCCAAGAAGCCAATTGTATCCATGGTTAAGGCATATTCAAAGATATAGGAGATAAGAAGAGCCTTCTTCCCATTATCATTACCATTAGTATTGTTGTTTCTGGAGTCAAAGCAAGAAGAATTTTGAGTGTTGAAGCAATCTCTGGAGCATAGGTTTTTTCTTCTTCTCTCTGCTGTCTGATTAGTAAAGCAGTTATCTTCTGTATGCTCTGTTCTGACACAGTAGTTACAGATTGGCCCATCACTACAGCCACTGATCCTTCTTCCTCTGTTGCCAGTACTTCTTCTGCTTCTACTGCCACTACCATTTATATGTCTTCCAGTCCCTTGCAAGCTTCAATTCAACCTTTGACTTGCATCACCTGGTGGTAGATGATAGTAGTATTCTGCTCCACGTTGATGGGAGAAGGAGGATAGTTGAGTATTAGCTGAAAGAGCAGTTGTAGTAGCTGAGGCAGTATTTGACCTAGTTATATCATCTCTTCTTTCTGGAATTGCATGTTTCTGTTGCAAAATTGGTTCAATAAGGTAGTTGATATCCAGATCTTCTTGTGAGAAGATGTGGGTGCAAGATGCAAGATGTTCTTTAGCTAAACACAAGTTTGAAAGAGAGATAAAAGAGTTTGTTGAGATTTCCATATCGGTGTAAGGACCCTGCGTACATGAGCTATGGCAGCCTAAACCTACACTAATACAGACAGCTACGAGGTGAACTGGTAGGAGCCAGAGGGCAAGTAAGCGCCTGACCCACAGAGACCCAATGGCCAAGGCTCCAACATGAACAGAAATGGTTGACAAGATACTTAGGTACTTGGCTACATCCAGGAACGATGTCAGCACACCTGGGAACTACGGAAGGGGCAGTGGCTCTGTTAGGCCAGGTAACTGCAGAAAGGTAGCAGTGTCTATCTCCGCTGACAGAATAGACAGGGTAACAGGGTAAAGTCACCCTGGCCACAAGACATGGTTAGCCTATTGTCAGGCTGAGGTCACCTGGTTTAAAGTCCTGGGTTACCTTACCTTTGAATACCAAGTGTCTCTGGGAGTTAGGGAAAAATGACTGGAATGTTGGCCACGCAACGCCAGGCATAATACTGGAATCGCGGGTTCTGGGAGATGCTATTGGGCAAGCTATGCAGTTCTAAACAAGGTGTCTATTAGAGACCTTATTCCTATCATGCTCCTCCAGGCCCGCCTTGAGGCCCAGACGTCCTGGGCAAATGGTTGTGTAGTTGTGCACAGTGTGGCAAAACGGAATCTTTGCAGACCAGCTTGCAACACCGTATGCATCAAAGCTGTCTGGTCGACTGTAGGCTGTTCGCGGGATATACAAGGGGGCATAGAGTGGAAGGTGGAGTACCGCATCCAAGTTGTTCAGAGTAAAATCACGCAAAGCTGGTGGAGTTAATGGGTGTTAACCATGAGGGTCCCGACAGTAGTTCCCGGTTGTGCCAGGGTGAGCGGGTGAGTTTTACACCTACCAAGTCTGAACATATCCCGAACACTATAGGCTCTACAAGGGAACTGAGGAGACACTAAAAGCATGATTCCTACCCCATGTAAGGTGGATCCAAGAGAGTGGTTATCGGTAGCACCTACGGGATCACTGCAAGACCATAGTATCCTGCGGAAGACACCAGAAGCCCGAGAATTGTAAATAGTAGATAGATAAACTCCTGATGGTTGCTTCTGGATCATGTAGAGATCAATGCATACGGGCAGGGTGCTATAGATAGGCTGGCTCATCAGGTGTCAGGACTGTTAGCTACTGGCAAGGCACTAATACGAAGAGGTTTCTACTCTGGCGGGCAAAATAGAGAGGGACCACTGAACTGACAACTGCATGAGGTCAATGCCGACCAGGGTGTATTGACACATGCATGCCCGAACAGTGTGCCAGGAGATGTGGCACACCACGCTTAGCTAAGAAGGGTGTGCTCCAATGGTTGGAGTAAACTGATAGGGCAGTTTCTACTATAAGATAAAACTACTTGAAAGTCTGGGTGGGAGCCGCCCCACTCCGACACTCAATCCTCTCAAGACCTTAATTGAGTGAAGCATGTGGCTTAGCGATATTAGGTTTTACTCTCTACTTTATTCTTACATTCGTGTGAACTTTTGGCAATAAGTTTAAGGTGGTTCAGTGTGGTTGCAACCTTGCCGTCCATCTTCCTGGGGGTGCTCCCATTACAATCGGTACCAAGTAGACCAGACTGAATAGACTTCATTTCCCAGACCAGATTGCTAGTTCGAGTACCTGGCTCTAGCTGGGAAGCCAATAAGTGACATTATAGCGTTGATTCTTCAATATGAGAAGCTACCACGTTGTACTTGTTTTTCAGTGAAGTTCGGATTACAGTAGCACAGTGGAAACTATGAACATAGTACCAGGTGTGTCAAGTAAAGGAGGTGACGATTATTGCAAATGCCCCCTTAGTTCTGTTTCAGTAATAGGTATAAGCGGAATGTTCACCCGCAGTTGGGGGAGCTGTTGTGCTGAAAATGATATTATAGATTTCATTAGCTCTTGTGAAGGCCTTGAGGTCCCCACTACAAGGATGATAATTTTTCTGCTTAAGTCTCTTGGTTGTGCCAAATCTGTAGGTGAAGCTTTCCATTGGTACAGTGCTGGAGACAAGGTCCTGACCTTGTTGGGGAAACACATTGTGAGCATGGTTGTATGAGGACTTTTTGATAGATAGAAATTGTTTTGAAAGAGACTTATTGATAAACAAAACCCAGGCTCATAACCTGCTGGAAATTGTGGTCAATATGGTAGACATCAAGAGGAAATACATATTGAGAGGATTGAATTGGTCTGTGTACAGCCATATCTGAAAGGTTCTCATACAATGCATGGCAACCACTCGACCACCATGAACCCTACCAGTCATCACCATAAAAAAAAGATATGAACTCAACTCAGTTAAGAAATATACAATGTGTAACAATCCCTACTGGTTAGTACTTTCCTTACACAGGTGGCAATACCCTAGCCACGAATACTCAGGACTGGACATCTTCTTCCCAGTTGGATAACTAAGTACTTAAAGCACATACCTTATGACTTACCTCCATGAGTATGTACACAACACAGTTATGCAGGCCTAGAGTAGACTGACAAAGTTATAGGTAAGAAGCTACAAAGATGATAGCATGAAGAGCTCACCCGCCTGGGTCCTAGCAACCCCTTTCATACTTGCTCTTTAAGTGAACCCTAACCCTCCAACTCATACCCCTGAGTCGCCTGCCATAGTTATATGCGCTAAGTGCGTCACAAGTGTGAGACCCAGGAGTCACCAACAGAGGCATGTGTGAACGTCATTACATCATGTGACCTCACAATTGCGAGTTGTCCAAACGTATTGTAACGACCCAGCAGAGATGAGCTATGGCAGCCAGAACCTGTACCCATACAGGTAGCCCGGAGGCGAACTGGTAGGATGTAACGGGGGCACCCCTAGGAAGATGGATCCCAAGGTTGCGACCGCACCAAACAACTTCAAACTTATCGCCAAAAGTTCACACAAATGTAAGAGTAAAGTAGA
>PYWC01000031.1:95643-109281 GCA_003182015.1 Tuber magnatum | reverse complement strand
GGGCGTAGCCATGTACCTAAATGCTTGTCCACTAAGTCTGCTCATCCCGGAGCCCGGGCCATCGGGTCTCCGTAGGTCCAGTACTCACTTGCCTGCCGGTTCCTACCAGTTCGCCTCTGGGCTACCTGTATAGGTGTAGGTTCCGGCCACCATAGCTCCTGTATGCTGGGTCATTACAAAAGCATCCAAGATCAGAATCGGGTAATAGAAGATGAAGCGGCATACCTAGCCCGACTGGCTGAGGCGGAGTACTGCCAATAACGAAAGAAAAGAACACTCCATCCAACAGCCTTACAATGTCAAACTATGCGCACGTCCCTGGGAGACTGCGCCATCGGCTTATGGGACTGTTCGTGAACCGTGATATTATCCCTAGACAACACCTTACCCACCGACTATTCATACACATCTGCAACAAATGCTTAGAAATAACAACAGAATCGACGGGACGAATGTGGGGACAATCAGTATCAGATATTTTTCGCTTCGGTAGCGGGTGCTACCTGAGCACAGAAAAATGTGATGGTTGCATGAAGACAGAAGAAACCGCAATTAAGCAGCAACCCCCTTCCTATGAAGACCTAAGCGAGGCCAACACCTAAGGGAGGTGACCACTGAACATAACTACCACCCACCAGCCCCTAAACCATCAAAGAAAACAAACCACCCTACCTGAACTCTAAACTTTAACCCTTTGCAAAATCTTCACCATATTACAAACTTACCCTTACGCGAGACAGAAAAGTCCAAAATGTCGAACTACGCAGAAGTCAGCATCAAGGGATGAGATCTCATTTTGGGGTACCTACTTTATCGAGAAATCATTCCAGAAGACGCATACCGGAAGATATTCTACATCGATCACTGCGAGGATTGCGGACGGATCGATGTCGAGACGGAGGAATGGGAGGACCGGATAGTCCGGAACTTTGTGGACCTGCCACATTACTGGGAGTCTGGTTGCTTTTTGCTTTGAGCGCCATGCTGGGAGTGCTTGGAGAGATGGTTGGAAGGTGCGGAGTACATGTTGCAGGACGACTTGAGATTGCTGCACGATAGCGATGACGATGAGGATGGATCCTATCCGGAGAATAGCGGGACTACCGGCCATTAGGAGTGCATTGGGATTTCCTTAGATTGTTTAGTTTTGATAAAATTGTTATTTTATTTTGGGAGTGTAACCGGTACGGGTTACTAGGTTTTTATGTTTGGTTTCACAGTATCGTTTGATTCTTGTATTGTTTTGTGTGCTATCGGTTGATACACATAATGTTTTATGTTTGGTTTCATAGTATCTTTTGATACTTGTATTGTTTCGTGTGCTATCGGTTGATACACACAATGTTTTGCAATATCGCTCATACTGGAGATAAGCGATATGCTGTATTCAAAGACCGCTGATTCCCGCGATGGAAACAGCAGACTTCGACAGACAGTATTCTTAAATATACTTGGTTGAACGGTTACTTCTTTGATCTCCTATTACACCGCGTTCAAAGCCTCCTTTAGCAAGCAGTGCTCGCTTTGTGTTGATCACAAAGCCATCTGCACCTATCGTACCGCTACGTAACTAGGGCCAGGCCCGAACACGTTACCACACAAGCCGACGATATGACAAAGATACCTGATATCTTAGGAGACCAAATGACTCTAGCACAAAGGAGTCCGCAGGAAAACAGCAATAGGCACTAGAAGCGAGAACCGAACGTTCCGGTTGGCGGCAAGGTGTGGTTGATACCACGCAATATCCGAACCACACGAGCTTCGAAGAAGCTGGACTGCAAGAACCTTGGACCGTTCAAGATAACCGAGCAAGTCGGACTGTGAGCATATAAACTCGACCTCCACGCCTCGATGAAACAGACTCATCCAACATTGCACATTAACCTCCTCAAACCCTATCCAAAAAACTCTTTGCCCTCGCAAAAGAAAGTACCCCCTCCGCCTATTCGCATAGACAGAGAAGACGAATCTGAACTTGACGAGATAGTTGACCCCCGACTACACTACGGTAAACTTCAGTACGGTGCCAGGTGGACTGACTACTCACTGGAACACGACAGAGAGTGGTACCCAGCCACAAACTTTAACCATGGACACAAAGCAATTCAACAATTCCCTGAACGTTACCTCGACAATGCCGGGGTATGAACCACCAGTTAAGAAGAAACAGAAGGACGACGAATGGGCAGAGGCAACGGACCTCCCACTGCCGCGCATTACAGAAAAAGAGAAAGAACACAACCGTGCATCCTTCACAGTATGCTTCAACGACGAGTGCCAAGTGCACAAGAGTGATAAGTTCGGCTCGGGCTACTGGGTGCGCCAAAGCCACTGCACACCACCAAAGACCAGCCTGTTGGGCTCACCTAAGACAACCCCACAGGGCTCACCAACACCAGAGCCAGTAGCACTGGTGGTATATCCAGAACTCGCTTCTGGGACAAAGCAAGACAAGAGGGGGGGGCAGGAAAAACAAAAAGCCCCAACGAGCTGAGGACAATCTCGACAGAGCCACAGTGGGGATGGAGAACAAAGCCCGACCACAACCGATGCCAACTCCCTGGAAGGACTTCAGAGGATGGTGGCAGACAGCACGGACCGGGAGGAAGCCCTGAAGGCGAAAATCAGGGAACTAAGAAGAGAAAAGACCGAGGAGGAGAGATGCCGGGTGCGATTCGGGAGGGAGGCAATCGCAGAAAGGGTAAGGGCGGGGCTGGCCGAACAGAAGGTTAGTTCGCTCTGGGAAGAAATGAGGGGGAAGGAGAAGTGGATCAAGAGCATGGAAGCGCTCTTAAGGGAGACGAAGAGGTGGATGAGCAAGACGGCCCGTCGGATATTGGAAGCAGTGGGAGACGAAGGCGCGAGCTAGCCTGAGGGGACTCAGGCTGGAGGAAGAGGGGAGCTAATGTCATGATCTGGCTAGGGGAGCGCGAGCCCGGTGACGGGAGCAAGGAACAGGTTTTACACATGACCTCATTTGGAGGGCATGCAGTTAAGTTATTCTTTGATGCATATGACCTCGGCAGTAGGTCATGGGGCTTGTTTATAAATAAATTGTTTTCACGCACATGACCTCGTTAGCAGGTCATGGGGCGCGGTTATATTAATGACGGTTCGCACGTGACATACAGTTGACATCATGGGAAGAGTCTACACTGCTCGGCAAGGTTTACCGGCAAGCCAGACTCGTTTATGTTTCGTGCATAACCTCGTTAGTTGGTTATGTGGTTTGTTTGTGTGTTGGATTTATATTGCGCGGGATTTATGTTTGCGCAGATGACGTCGTTTAGAGGTCATGGGATGCTTTATGGTTTACGCGCACGACTCGATTGAGTCATATGATGTTATGAAGGATTTCACACCTGACCTCGCTGGAGGATCAGGGCAAGGTTAGGGTTGTGGGAAGGGGCCTATATATAAAGGCTGGGTTTTCACAGATGGGTTAGCTCTTCATGCAACCATCGATCTATCAATTTCTACTACTACTTTATGTTCTTTACAATACAAACAACGGTATGCTCCAACCAGCTCCCCTAGGCGAACACACTATAGAGTCAAGAACCTACCCACTCGGCGGATCATGTTAACCATATAAAGACGGATACTCTCGGGACTGGTGAGAAACCGATTCTTAGGCAAGTACTAAGATAGGGCCGAAGGACTCGAGTAGCCGTCGGACACAGCTCAGCGCTGTGCGGAAGAAGGAAGGTCATTACCTGTCGTGAATACAAAGAGTAGTGGGGAATCGTAACGTTTAGCATGAAATAATCGCGCGATTCTCACCTGCGAATGAGGACCAGAAAGCTTTGGGGCACATGGGAAAGATCAAGTATGTGAGGGACATTGATAAGTATCTTCTTCAGAGGAAAAACATGAAAATCAAGGCCAAGCTTTATGGGATAGCATGGAGGAAAATAGTCTAGGACCAACTACACATGGCAGTACAGAGCCAGTGGTCTCATAAGCCACAAGGCACCAATACCGAATCGCTAGAGCATGTTCCAGCAGTCAATAATGAGGTGGAGGCCTTTATCGCCAAGGAAAGATAGTGATAAGGCAATTTGTCCAGGTTGTTAAGTTCTTCTGGCCCCCTAGAATAAGGGCAGGAAAGCCAAGAGAAGGGGCCGATGGAAGGAAAGGAAGAGGACCGACCTAGTAAGTTCTAGAGAAAGAAAGAACCTGAGACCTGTAAGTTAGCAAGGTTTGCCGAAGCCAACTAACTGACCAAGATGGGAGGGGTTGAGCATAGAGACCATAAAAAGGATCACCAGGAAATACCCCAAACCTTGCTTGACCAATACCATGAAAATAAAGGTTGCAACAAGGGTGGACACCGCAACCGCAAGTTTAGAGCTTGTAGAAAGGGAGGCATTGTCAAAATGATAGTACAACGGAAAGCAGCGAAGTTCAGGTCCCAAAATATGGAGGTTCATAATACCGCCGCAAGGCCAGCCATGAACCAAACCCACCTCCCACCAGTACCTAGACTTTGGAAGTTGTCCGATCAAGAAGGGGGATGGATCTGACAACTGGGAGCATGGTATAAAAACCACGACCTGCGTGCCTAGCCAGGACTGCGGCTTGTTCAAGAATCCCGGAGAACCACACTCACGGGGTTCCAAGCATGGTCGGGGAGAGCAGTGTGAAAGGAATATCAAACCGTGTATACCGGAGAAAGTTAGCCAACCTCAGGCGGACCCATTCAAGAATGAGCCACGACCAGGATGTCGGATGGCAAGACTTTATATTCCCCCCTGGGTGTAATGACCAAGCATATATGAGCTATGTCAGCCAGAACAGACACCCATACAGATACCCATGGGGTGGACTGGCAGGAACCGGTGGGCAAGTAAGCACTTGACCCATAGAGACCCGATGGCCCGGGCTCCGACATGAACAGAAATGGCTGACAAGACAGCTAGGTCCTTGGCTACTCGCAAAAGACCCATGAGATATCGAGGGTAGCTGGGCCTATGTTGCCCGTCATGGTGGTGTGATTAGATGTGAACCCTGCAGTGTAGTCTAAGGAGGAGCGTGCTGCATAAGAGGCTGTGCGAGAGGTATGCCGTGTGAGGATCACTGTTTAGACTTATACGACTGCCCTGGTCGTTGCCCAAAATTGATATCCTTCGTTCTCTTTTCCAGTCTGGGTATAAACAAGCGGTGCACAATAGTACAGCCCTTTGTTCTTAAGCTGCCACTAGGGTTAAGCTTGCACCTCGCATTTCCTTCTGGAGCGCCGAGAGCGATGGCATCCTTCATAAGGTCCTGGGCAGTGGCACCAGTATCTTGAACGCCTGCTCTTTCGTTTCGTTTACTACATTGCTGTGTACCCATTGCACCAGGCCGGGTATATTCTGCGGCTAAATTCCGGAAGCAACCTATTCCTGGACTGCTGGTTGAATTTGAGGTATTAGCCAGCTGGCCTTTTTGTTCCCGGCTTTTATTGCACACGGGATATCATGCCTAATCATCGTTGAACTACTGTGCAAGTTTATATGCAGTCATGGGTATCATTAAGTACTTACCTGTCTCTTGTAATCACAACATTGCCTGTGACGTACTGCAATTTTGGCTCATTTTTCTCCTCAAAGCTTTCTGCCTAATTTCGAGTCTGGCTGGGGTTTAGGCCTTGAAAGAACTGCCTCCAGGACATCGAAATCAGCCCCGCGATGATATGTTGCATGGTGCCTTGGCTTAATCAACATCTGGCGAATATTCCATTTCATGCTGTATATCAACTTCCCTGTAAGCCGTAGGATAGGTAGCCAGGGATCTAATACAATTGATAAAGGGATCAGTTTATTCTTTCAATGTATAGAACTTTATTAAATGCTTGTAGATAATATCTTACATTTAGCTGGGCTGGAATGCAGAATGTGCTCGCCCTCGTTGACGGTAAGAGTCTCCTGAACCTGCTTGTCATTTCTGCGGCGTTCCTGCTTCCATTTCGGCCTCATAACCTCCTTTTCCTTCCCTTTTGGTAACCTGCCGATACTCTTCTGGAACCACCCAAACTCACTCAAAGCAATCTTCCTTCCTGCTCCAAGCAGGCTAGAATAAACTGCGTTGAATATAGAACAATACCTATGGTATGTCTAGGGTGTAGCATAGGGGGCCTCCGCAACAGGTTCTCGTGCTCGTGTGCTGTTTGCCGTGATGTAAGCCAGTACTCGCAGTTGCCTTTGTAGTCAATGGGACAGTAGGGGAATAGAGGAACAGGGGAATATGGGAATAGGGGGAACAGGGGAATAGAAACTATTGTGCAAGGGTAGTTACACGAACAGGTCACATGATGCGTTGAAACCGTAGTAACCCGGGTAGGTTTGTATTACCTACATCATTTCGGGAGTCAGGTTTTTCTGCTGCAATTTCATTCTAATAGCATTTACAATTGTTCAATGTATGATTTTCCAAGCGTATGATTTTCTGCATATGGACTCTATATAGAATTTTGGGCGTATTTCTACAAGTATGACCCTATGGCACACCTAAAGGTAATTTTGGGTATATGATGAATGTTAGCGCATAATTTCGTGCTTATCACTCTGCACACGATTCCAAGCATATGATTCTATACCCATAGCACTCCCAACCCTGTCAATCGTGATCATGATTTTATATCATTCCCTTGATGTTTACTGCTACATTAACACACACACATCCCTATTTGTGTACATTGCTGTTGGTGGGTATAGCTCAGGGGTAATAAAACCATATATGAAGCCTAATTAATTACCCTTAATTGAATTTTGCAAATGCAGGAACATTCCCTAGCAGATTTTAAACTAGTTTAATGTGGACATTTTCTTTGCTTTCTGACCTGTTCTAGCACGCTTTCTTGTTGTAACTCCTATCCCCGCACTGCTCCCCTGTCCTCTTCTCTGTGCCACCTGTAGCACTATAGAGTCTGACTAGAAGCTTCCAGATGAACATCGTCCTCAGAGCAAACTTCCTGCTGGCCCGCTAGATCTGTAGTGGCAACTGGTGTTCGTTACGGGGCGGAGCAGGGCGGGTTTTACCCATGGGGGCCCCACCCTTGCACGGGCCCGGGGGGCGTATTTTGTACCTCCTCCCCACTCCGCCCCCGTCCAGTTCCTCATCCCGGTCTTTCCCTGGGCGGGCCCCTGTTTCTTGTCACCCAAATTTGACAGGGGCCCCGTGTGGGGGACGGAATGGGGAAAGCCTACGAAAATGCGCCGCCCCCGGCCGGTGGGCAGCTCGGGGCGGGGAATGTGGCCAGGGGCCCGTGTTTTTCAGCGCCCCGGAGGCCCCGTAATGAACTCTACTAGCAACATTTGTATTATCCACTTCATCGTTTTCAAAATCACTAACCCTTCCTGAAGTCCCTGGCTCTTCCTCCTTGGATTCTGCCTCAGTGTCGGAGCCAACCTACATGTTCACCACCCTGTCCCTGATTCCATAGTCATCCCCGGACTCTTTCGAGCCTGCCAATTGCTCGCCGCCATCTTGCTTGATCTGGTAGAGGGCGTGCATATTGAGATTGAACCAAGCCACGATCAGGCAAGATGGGCCTTGGCTCTTTTCCAAATGCCCGTCTTGCATCCTGATCAACAATAGACCATGCTGTATCTTTTTTTTCTGACTAGTTATCGTCAGAGATACAGTCATAATCCTCCTCACCACTCTGGTCCTGCCTATCTACCGAATGACAGCAATTCTCAATTGCTGCTATTTCTTCCGACCTTGTGGCCTCCCATTCGCTGTCATAATTTGCTAGCTCTCATCGTAATTCTGCGTGCACATATTATTTCACAAGCATAGATGCCCTGATTGTACTACTTTTCAATCAGGATCGGCGATACGGAACTACATCTCTTGCCATGCTAAATATCTGTTCAACACCAACACTGCCTTCTTGAACTGCAAGAATATCCTTAGCCATCCAAGCTAAATTGGGGAACCTCCTGGCATTAACATTCTACCACTCCGGTATGTTTGCCTCGTAAAAGATCCCAGTTGGATTTGTGTCAGGCATGGAATCCAAGGCTCCTGTGGCTGGCTCCGGAGGTTGGACCTCCGATTCCACTTCGATATATGTGAGTGCCTCGTTGACTACAATAGTTCTTGATCTCGATCTATTAGGATGCTTTTATTGCCCGTTTTGACTGCTCCATGGAATTGGCGTATCAGTACACTGGGCATTTATTGGTGTATAGTGAAGATCATAATATGCAATAAACTCCTTTTTATATGACTTCTCATAATTGGTCTCACCAGCAGCATCATCTAAATCCCATTCACGAAATAGGTTTAGTTTGCAATACAGGTTGAGACCAGCTCCCCTGCCAAACAGAAGGCCTGTTGGGTTTTCAGTTTTACCGTAATAAACTGCTGCCTTTCGTTTTGCTCTTTGCAAACCTTCAGGAATGTCAACCTTCCACTGCATCGCTTGCGTTGCAACTTTGTGACTTGCGATTCTTAATAATCAAAGATCTCTTGATAGACTTAGAATGCGCGATGAATTGTAACTCCACGTGTTTTCGACATCCACAGGGTCTAAAACTGGATGGGCTGAAGTACTTCCAAGGTATACTCAACCTGCTTCTATTCTTCGGGGGTGGACCACAGTTGCGCGAAATCCGGATAACTTTATAACCAATCATTCATGAATTCATGCAACCAGAGGGATCTCTCCAACATATTTAGAGTCGAGTTTTATTCTGTTTTGACGGCGTACAGGGGCATTGTTGGGATATTCACCCTATAGTTCTGTATCTCAATGAAGTGCTACCAGTGCTAAGATGCAGCTCTGATAGCAATACTCATTTTCCGATGCTGATGTAGACACAACCTCATTGGCATTCTACATTGAACAACTGGACTATAGTATTTAGGAACAATTCAGATGAACTAGACTTTGTATTTCCCCAAAGCTCCAGGATACATCGTATCATTCATATCCCTTCTTTTGCAAATGAGGGTTTTTAATTTGGGCCTATGAATCTGTGGGTATGTGTGCCTATGTGCTAATATGTGTAACTCACAGTTTGTGGAACTGTTACGAGTATCGGGGGTCATGGATATTATCTTTTCAATTGTCTTGTGAAAGCCATTATCCAACCTCACAACCTTATTGATATAATCTGCCTTAAAGCCAGAGGCCATATAACCATCCTTTGGTTTCACCTTGATAGAACCCATAAATGCAGCAAGAATAAGCTGAAGAACATGAGCCATACATGTCGTATGGTTTTCTAGCGGGGACCATTCAATTGACAGTGAACTGATAAGGTCATTTACGGCTTCTGTGAGGGTTTTGTTGTTACTAGGACTATCGGTGGTGAAACCAAGAATTCACTCCGAATCCCGGATTCAATGAGGACCTTATTAATAATTCCTGCCATATTGGCACCCATGTGAGAACCGTTTATTTCCTCAAACACAATTAGCACTTCCTCCCTCTGCCAGTTATCTGAGACCCAATAGGCCACAAGTGCAAGAAATGCGAGTTTATTTGGTAAAGTCTATGCGTCTGGGACAGAGAGATCCGTCCATCAACTGGTAAACCGATTCGGCTTGCGTCTACCATAGAGTTACCGAGCTGTTTAAATGTCTGGTCAGCGTAGTCAGGCTTGGGATTTCAATGCCTTGATGAATATATTTGAAGGCTGTGCAGAAGGAAAGGTTGTTTGATCAATTGAACACAAGGTTTGTGGCAAGGAGGGTCTTTACGAAGTATTCTTTCAAAAGGTACTGTGTGAACTCCATCGGTGTTACTAGATCAATTATCCTACGCCGATTTCCCGTTTTTGTTCCTTTTTGCAATAGCATAAGGACATCTGTGCCAGGTGAACTTCTGGTATAAAATCCAGTAAACTCTGAAGACCTCGGGCATGCTGAGGATTTGTTGTGATCGTGCGTCGAGCTGGTGCCTGTGCTGCTCGGGTGAGCGAGAACCTTCCCGCAAATGATGCACATCACCCGCGGTGTTCCAATGGCACGGCCTGAGCAGTCTGCGCATTGGTGAAAGTATTTCCATATGTCATTCCCTCCAAGATCAGTGTTTCATCCGACCTTCTTCTTCCTAGCTTATTTTGCAGTATACTCTGCAAATCCTGCTGTCTCTTTCCACCACTCCATTCAGCTCTCATGATATTCTTTTGTATAGAGATAAAAGTTTCCAAATATCTCAAATGAATTTGCATCACTTGATACTAAAGCTGGAGGTAGTAAGTGGAGTGTGATTTTGTTCCAAGTTGTTCCAAGCATGATCTTAGTTTCCAGGTGGCAGTGAAATGGAATCTGGGGGTAATGGTCTTGTGGAACTTGAAAAAGGTGCTCCAGCGGAGCTAGCCGGAGGTCTTAGGGTGCGTGTTACTAGGCCATTGCTCGCATATGGACTGGATTCGATGGATAGTAGAGACAGAGACAGAGACCAGTCACTGGTTGGGCTTTTGTATACACGTAGAAAGGATGTACGGCTTTTTACACTGCTGCCGTAGTGGGCCCGTTGCTGCCATGGTGGCAGGGTAGGTTGCCAGCTGCAGAGGATTTGGGTTGTGAAAGTATCTTTAGTATCAGGGTCGCAGTATCGCTCGATGATTGGTGGCTTTTGATAGCTGGTCTAATAGAAGTCTTTCAGTTGTAATGTTTTCTACAAAAAATACGTTCAGATTCAGGCAATGGGCTGTTATAAGATCTTGTCTGAGCTACTATCTAAGAACCTAACCTGGCTGTATTCTGTTATTCTATTTCTTTCCCTGTATATGCATCTTTCTGTATTAATTGTTCATGGGATTTCATGCACATGACTTGTGCATATGACTTCTTTGCGTATTATTTTTGAGAGTATAATTTGTACATATGAGTTGCACATATGATTGCGCTTCAATTCATTTGTCAATATTGCAGAATGGAGCTTGGCAGGAACTATACAAATTGACAGTTGGATATCAGTGGATAAACTATGAATGAGCTTTGCACTTATACTAGTGTGAATCTGGAGCAGTGGTCAAAACGCACTGTTAAGGGGCATATAATCCAACATAATCAGATTAGAGTAATCATCTGAATTCACTAATCCCATGTGGACACTTCCATACAACGCCTTCACCCTTATATGGCAACCTAATTTCACACTCAGATCTGACTACCAGAATTCTTCGCAGCTCTCATAACGATCTGAAGCAATTCCAATGGCAAGGAGTTGGTGCTGAAATATAATACAGTACTGTGTCAGTCTTGTTTTCTGAGTGATCAAGTGTGATTCATGGTTGTAGCTTTTGTATATAAATACCAGGTTATCCAATGGGATTGCCTATTACTTAGCTGCCATTCCCGATAAACTTACAAGACTGCTATACCAAACCGATTGCTATCCACTCTTTTCTCTGTATCTGGATAGACAATAGCTACTGCACCAATAGAGCCAGTTCCAATTCTGGAGTTTCAGACCTCGATGTTAGGTCCAAATGAACCAATAGACCTTTACCGCACGACCTTTGACCGGGAGACTGTCAACTTCTTTTTCTGTATGCTATTACTGCATTCTGTCCGAGACTCATACCCAGATTACTGGTACTGGAAAGATAATAGCGAGATATAGACAAACCTGGGGCTAATGGCCAGTCACCAAGGATTGCATGACGATACCAGTTAAAGTTGTGTGGATTCAAGTGGGCAAACGGAGGCAAGGCAGTCAAATGGGTCAGAGGTGGCCAGATAGCAGGAACGTTGAAACCTAGAACACCGGAATCCGGAGTTATCATTCAAGCACTTGATTTGGGTTATCAGATTGAGGGCAGAGTCTCAAGCTTGGAAATCTTTCAGCAGTGTCATTCCAACCGCGGTGTAGTAAAGGCGAAAATGACCTGGCGCTTGGTTCCAGAATCAGGTTCAGAATAATATCTACATTCTCGGTTTTGTAAATTTACACAAATGATGTTCTTTGTACTCTCTCAAACCTAATATATATTAGTCCAATCTATAAGTGGCTGGCCTTAACAGAAGCATCCAGCATGCTGAATTGGTGAATCTTCCGTCATTATCCCGCTCCAGAGTTCATCTGCTGTTCTCAAGTATCTTCCCACCGGTGACTACCAACCATTCAATAGTATTTCTTTATTCCAAACTTCTTTCCCTACCACAACAGCACCCTGATTCTACATCCCTCAGTATTCAGACTTTCCCATTCAAACCATGGAGAGTATTGAGAACCAAATCTGTAACCGGTACGGGTGCTAGGTTATTGTTTTATGTTTGGTTTCACAGTATCGTTTGATACTTGTATTGCTTCTTGTGCTATCGGTTGATACACACATTGTTTTATGTTTGGTTTCACAGTATCGTTTGATACCTGTATTGTTTCGTGTGCTATCGTTTGATATACACATTGTCTTATGTTTGGTTTCACAGTATCGTTTGATACCTGTATTGTTTCGTGTGCTATCGGTTGATACACACATTGTTTTGTGTTTAGTTTCACAGTATCATTTTGCTACTTGTATTGTTTCGTGTGCTATCAGTTGATACAAACAATGTTTTGAAATATCACTCATACTGGAGATAAGCAATAGACTGTATTTAAAAGACCGCTGATTTCCACGATGGAAACAGCAGACTGTGACTGACAATATTCTAAATATACTTGGTTGAACGGTTACTTCTTTGATCTCCTATTACACCCCTTTGAAGCCTCCTTTAGTTAGCAGCGCCCGCTTCTTGTGGATCAAGAAACTATCTGCTCCTATCGTACTGCTACGTGACTAGGGCCTAGCCTGAACACGTTACATTTTTTTAACCTCAGCAAGTGGTTAGAAACCTGCGCGCACCAGGTCTGATCAACCTACGAAGCGCGAAAAAGAAGCTAGCAGCAGGGAGCGGCAGGACCTGGAAAGGTTCGGCTCCGACAACACGACACCATAGAGTCACTAGAGAGTCGAAGTGGAAGCAGGTCCCACGAGAAGGCCTTGCCAAGAAAAGGCAACCCAAGAATCTGAAAGGACCAAAGAGCGACTTCTCTATTGACGAAGTAGAAAGACAGTTAGCTCGAGACTTGGCCAAGCAGACCTTTAGTGAATCAACGGACGAGTTAGCAAAGGCAGCAACTACCCTTGCGGGAATTTATCCTTCCAGCCCCAGCAAAGGGAAGGCACCGGCACCACTGCCAAAGAGAGAAGTATCATCTTCCCTCAGCACAAAGAAAGAAGACGTTAACAAAGAATAAGACCAGTCGATAACAGCGGAACAGCCACACGAACCGTCAGAAGAATCCTCGGATGACTCGTCAGGCGACGATTGCAGTAGCAAGGAGTCTGAGCACAGTATGTCCGAAGGGGAGTCCGCCGCGCCGCCCGGCCCAGGAGCCGGGCGAACAGGACCTAAGGTCAAACTCCCACTGCCACCGACGTTCTCGGGCGAAAAGGACGACCTAAAACCTGAAGTATTTGACTGGTGGGTCATAACCACTTCACAATACCTTACCCTACATGGAGTGGACAAAACCACGGAAGGAAGCGGAGCTTACTTTGGAAGTTTCTGCACGGGAAAGGCAGAGGAGGCATACCACCAAGCGATGAACCACTATCAGAGTGGGGAAAAAATCCGAGGAACAACCCTGATAAAGTACTTAAGAGACAGATTCCAATCCTCACGGAACACGGAGGAACTATA
>PYWC01000031.1:24304-78209 GCA_003182015.1 Tuber magnatum | reverse complement strand
CCCTTAGCGGAGAAGGGTGTGGTCGAATAGTTGGAGTAAACTGATGGGGGAGTTTCTGGCATAAGATAAAACTACCTGAAAGTCTATGCGAGAACTCTCCTACTCCAACAATCAATCCTCCCGGGACCTTAATTGAGTGAAGCGTCAGGCTTAACGGTATTAAGTTTTACCGTCTACTTTACTCCTACAATTGTGTGAACTTTTGGCGATAAGTTTGAAGTTGTTTGGTACGGTCGCAACCTTGGGATCCATCTTCCTACGGGTGCCCCCGTTACAAAACCGCATTGAGGCAACCACATTTGATGAGGTGGAAACTTAATTCGATAGAATTGAAAAGCCTCCGAACACAACCTGCACTAGCGATTAGGACCCGTGACTCCCTGGAAGGAATGATCTTCATAGAGGGCCACTCGGCAAAAGTACTATTCGATACAGGAACGATCGGTTGTGACATTATCAGCACTACCTTTATCTCAACCCATGGCATAACCACAAAACCCCTACCCCAACCAACAACAGTCAACATGGCAATGAAAGATTCCCGCTCCTCAAGCCACAAGAAGTGTGGAGTGACCATAGGAATCGGGAAAAAACAGTGGACAAATCAAGAAATGTTGGCAGGCAACTTAGCAAAATATGACGCCTTGATTGGAATGCCATTCCTAAGAAGACACAACGCCCTGATCAGGTATGGAGACACAGGAGTGGAGTTTCCCGATGACAAGCTGAGGGTGCTATGCAAACCAACAAGCGTGGAAATCCGAGCTGCGGTGACAGACGCCACATCAACAACATTGTTGGAACAATACAAGGATGTATTCCCAGTTCAGGTTCCTGAAACGCTACCACCTATGCGCGAAATCAACCACCACATGCGGCTAAAAGATCCAGCTGACCTAAAAAACCAACCTACATACTCAATCCCGGAGGCATACAAGGAAAAACTCATGAACTGGATTAACGAGAAGTTACGGGCAGGGGTAATTGTATGACAGGAAGGTCCCGGAGCGGCACCTAGGTTTGTGCAACCTAAATCAGACGGGAGAATCCGCCCCCTGGTAGATCTGAAAGTCCGAAATGACAACACAATTCTGGATAGTCCATCAATCCCCAACCAACAGCAGATTCTAAACCGCACTGGATGGGCCAAATTCAGAGGCAAGATCGACCTTAGCGATGCATACTTCCCGACAAGAGTAGACAAGGACAGCATTAGGTTCAACTCATTCAAAACCCCATTTGGAGGATTTGTGAGCAAAGTAATGCTACCAGGAGACATGAATGCACTAGCAACATTTATGCAAATTATGGAAGACCTCCTAAGCGAATACCTACATCATTTTGTATGGGTATACATTGATGATATCCTCATATTCTCAGACACCCCAGAAGAACACGAAACCCACATACGTCTAGTATGTGAGTGGCTTAGAAAGTCAAAATTCTAGGCTAGCAAAAAGAAGTCAGCACTGTTTGCAGACAAACTGGAAGTGCTAGGACACATAGTGGATGACCATGGGGTACATGCATCCCCGTAAAAGATATCAACAATTGCAGGTTGGGAGACACCTCAAAACAAGAAAGAATTACAACGATTCCTAGTAATAGTAAACTATGTGGCCCAGTTCCTCCCACACCATGCGACCCTAACGGCACCACTAACGGATCTAACGGGGAATGCCGAATTCGTATAGACACCCACTCATCAAACGGCATTCGAGATGATCAAAAGACAGATTGTTGATCACCAAGTCATGCGACCAATTGACATGCGGAGCGATGAGCCATTTTGGTTAATTACTGACGCCTCAGGTTTGGGAATAGGAGTATGGGTAGGACAAGGACCCACTTACAAGATGGCTCGACCCGCCGCATTACACAGCAGGAAGTTCACCAGCGCACAGAGAAACTATGGAACCACGGATAAAGGGGCCTTAGCGATAGTGGAAGCGCTTAACCGGTTCCATAACGTACTAAGGGGAAATTCCTTCACAATAGTCACAGACCATCAGCCCCTGGCACATCTACGAACAGCAAAGAACCCGTGTAGGACGCAAGTCAGAGGGCTTAGGGCCTTGGCAAAATATGATGCGAAGATAGTCTACGCACCGGGAAGCACGAACTATTTAGCTGATGCTCTTTCCGGGATATATAAGGGAAAACTAGACTTGAACCCGCTCTATGTCCACAATAAGACAAAGGAATCAGATGACATCTCGGATAACGCTGTCTACGAGCAAGAATCAAATACAATGGAACCCGAGCAAGACTCTTTCCCTACCTCCCCTCCTTACTCATCCACAGAGTATCCCAATGAGGCCCTAGTATCTCCTACAAGCCCCTGTAACGGGGGCACCCCTAGGAAGATGGATCCCAAGGTTGCGACCGCACCAACAACTTCAAACTTATCGCCAAAAGTTCACACAGATGTAAGAGTAAAGTAGACGGTAAAACTTAATATCGTTAAGCCTGACGCTTCACTCAATTAAGGTCTCGAGAGGATTGATTGTTGGAGTAGGAGAGTTCTCGCATAGACTTTCAGGTAGTTTTATCTTATGCCAGAAACTCCCCCATCAGTTTACTCCAACTATTCGAGCACACCCTTCTCCGCTAAGGGCGGTCCGACACGTCTCCTGACACCCCCTTCGGGCATGTATGTGTCGACCCGCTCTAGTCGGCGTTCACCATATGTGCATATCGTTTCTGCGGCGCATTTCCATTCTGCCCGCCGGAGTGAAAACCTCTGCGCATCGGGGACTTGCCAGTGGCTAACTGTCAAGACCCCTTGCTGAACTAGACTATCTATGACACCCTTCCCATGCGCGTTGATTTCTTCTTGACGCCGGAAGCTACCGTGAGCGGTTTATCTATCTACTATTTACGAGTCTCGGGCTTCCGGTGTCTTCCGCAGGGTACGGTGGTCCAGGAGTGATCCAATGGGCGCTACCCATGACCACTACCTCGGATACACCTTACCTGCGGTAGGAATCATGCTTTTAGTGTCTCTGCACTTCCCTCTCAGAGCCTATGGCGTTGGGGACATCCTTGGGCGTGGTAGGTGCAAAACGTTCCCAGTCGTCCCGGCACCACCCGGGACTACCTTCGGGACCCCCACGGTTAACTCCCGTTAACTCCGTCAGTTTTGGTCCGTTTTACTCCGAACAACTTGGAGGAGGTACTCCACCTTCCACCCTATGCCCCCTTATATATCCTGCGAACAGCTTACGGTCGACCGGACGGCAGCAACGTATACGGTGTTGCAAGCAGGTCTCCAAAGATCCTCCTTTGCTAGACTGCACACAACTACACAACCGTTTGCCCATGACGTCCGGGCCTCAAGGCGGGGCCGGAGGGGCATGATAGGAATAATGTCTTCAATTTACAGCTTCTCCGTAGCTGCGTAGCTCGCCCAATAGCATCTCCCGGAACCCCAGATTCCAGTATTATGCATGGCTTCGTGTGACAAACATTCCAGTCATTTTTCCCAAACTCCCCGAGGGACTTCGTATTGGCAGGTAGGGTAACTCAGGCCCTTGAACAGGGTAATCCAAGCCTCAAGGCAGGGTAACCCTGTTCTGAGGGTAGGGTAATCTTGTCCGGTGGACAAGTGGATTTTCTCCTGTTACCCTATCTATCCCACTTCCGGGGATAGACACACTCGGCCTTTCTCTAGTTACCCAGCCTAGCTGTGTATTGGCCCTTCATAGGTCCCTAAGTACGCTGACACCAACCTTGGGCGTAGCCATGTACCTAAATACTTGTGTCCACTAAGTCTGCTCATCTCGGAGCCCGGGCCATCGGGTCTCCGTAGGTCAAGTACTCACTTGCCTGCCGGTTCCTACCAGTTCGCCTCCAGGCTACCTGTATGGGTGTAGGTTCCGGCTGCCATAGCTCATGTATGCTGGGTCGTTACATCACTCCCCTCTTCTCTACGGTCCGTCCCGGACCGTTTAGCGTCGTCTTTTGTTTCCACGACTCGATTCCCCCAAGACCCGATGGTCCCTGGGCTTGGACGGATATCTTTGGTGGAAATCTAGCATGGCCTGTAAGCCTGTCCCTTCTAGCATCTCATAGGGCTCCCATGAGTTCTCCTCAGCTCCATAGCCTTCCCATGAAACCAGGTACTGGACAAAGCGCGACGGAAACTTCGCCTTTGTTCCACCATACCAGCGACTGTCCACAACAGCTTCGATGACGTAACTGGGCTCATTGTCCACGAGCTCTGGGGTAGGGATCTCCTTGATCCTACCCGATTCCGGATCCTCGCGATAGGGTTCCAGCAGCGTGACATTGAAAACCGGGTGGATGCTCCATCGGGTGGGCAATTGGAGTTCGTATGCTCGGGTACCCACCCGACGTTTGACCACGAAAGGGCCAAACATCCGGTGGTCCAGCTTCTCCATGGGACGCTTGGTGCGGATGTTCTTCCGGTTCAACATCACGCGGTCCGCTTTCTTAGCCCGCCCAGCAGCCACATCTTCCAAGGTAACATAGTCCGGGGATGGCAGCCGTTTCTGGTCATGCCATTTCCGCTGCCTTTCCTGTGCCCGTTTAATCGTTTCTCGAATCTGTTGCCAGGTTCCTTCCCATTCCTTAACCAAGAGTTCACTACTTGGGTGTATCCCTTGGTTGTCAGACACAACACCCGACCAGTTTGTCCGTGGGTTGAACCCATAATTGATCTCAAATGGTGACAACCTGGTGGATTCTGATGTTGAGGTGTTATACGCATACTCCGCAAGGGGTAGCAGCGAAACCCAGTCATCCTGTTGATAGGAACAGTAACTACGCAAGTACTGCTCCAGTGTCTGATTAACCCTCTCGGTTTGCCCATCAGTCTCTGGGTGGAATGCAGTCGAAACGTTTAGTTTCACTTGCAGCAAGTGCATCAGACTCATCCAGAACTTGGATGTGAATCGGCTATCTCGGTCGGAGATGATTGACTCTGGCAGTCCATGAAGGCGCCAAACCTCCTTCAGGAATATCAAGGCAAGCTCCTTGATAGGTACCTCAGTGGTCAGGGGTATGAAATGGGCCATTTTCGAAAATCTGTCTACTATGACCCAGATCTTGGTATACCCTTCGGACTCTGGCAGCGCGACAATGAAATCCATTGAAATTGCTGTCCAAGGCCGCATAGGAACATCGATAGGTTCCAGCAGCCCGAACTTCTTGTGCCTGATGGATTTATTTCTTTGGCATGCATCACATGTCCGCACATAGTCAGTGATGTGCTCATCCATCTTAGGCCAGTAGAAGTTAGCCCTCACCCTGCCAATGGTTTTGTAAGTCCCGAAGTGTCCCGCGATTCGGGAGTCATGTTCTGCCTTCATGATTGTCTGCTTCAGATTCTGACCCTTGGGAACATACCACCTGTTCTTGTACAGGAGTAAGCCCTTTTCCGTCGTGAAATGTCGGTCGACCTCTTTGTCACCTGCAGCTGTTGCCTTCAGGATCCTTAAGTACTCCTGGTCTTCGGTTATCGCTACCCGCAACTGATCCAAAAAGGACGACTTGAGCCGAAATCCCTGGCACACTTGCAACACCTGTGGTCGCAAGATGTCCCGTTCCTGGCTCCCAACCCACTGTCCGGGGCGAAAAAACGACTGTGGCGGAAAATCACTCCCCCCTTCAGGGCGGTAGTCCCTACGCCGCGACAAAGCATCCGCCTTCTCATTCAACCGTCCTTCTCGGTAAACCACCTTGAAGTTAAATGGTTGCAGGAATTCAGCCCAGCGGTGCTGCCTTCGGTTAAGGACCTTGGTACTATTAAAGTACTCCAAGTTCTTATGATCCGTATAGATCACCAATTGGTCCGTTACTGAGCGCAGCAGATGATCCCATTCCTTGAATGCCGCCACGATGGCAGTCATTTCCTTATCATGGACATCATAATTGATCTCTGCTGGGTGAAACTTCCTACTATGGTAGGCCACCGGATGCCATCTCTCATCCTCACATAACTGGGAGAGAACGGCTCCTAATGCAAAGTCACTAGCGTCGGTTTCTAGCCGTGTTGGCCGTTCAGGGTCAAAATGTGCTAGGATAGGTTTGGACGTGAACGCTTCCTTTAAATGATTGAAGGCCTGCTCACATGCAGGTGTCCATTCCCATCGGACATCCTTCTTTGTCAAGTCCGTGAGGGGTTTCGCTATCTTGCTGAACCCTTCTATGAACCGACGATAGAAGTTGGCAAAGCCCATAAAGCTTTGAACGTCGACGACGCATGTCGGAGGTGCCCAGTCTTTGATTGTCTGCACCTTTTCCGACAACATAGAGATCCCCATATCGGAGATCCTATATCCGAGGAATTCAACCTCCCGTTGGTGGAAACTGGACTTCTTCATACTTACACATAGTCTAGCTTTCCGCAATTTCTCCATTACACGCCTTACCATCGCGACGTGCTCTTCCATAGTTTCGGAGTAGATCAGGATGTCATCCATATACGCGATGACTCCTTCATCCATGAGATCTCGAAAGACCTCATTTATCATGCTCTGGAAAGTTGCCGGGGCATTACATAACCCAAACGGCATGACCGTGTATTCATACAGTCCATATCTGCACCGGAAGGCCGTCTTCCATTCCTCACCTTCTGCCATCCTCAGAAGATAGTAGCCGTTTTTCAAGTCCAACTTAGTGAACACAACGGCTTTTCCTAACCTATCTCGCAGTTCATTCATCAGCGGTAGAGGGTACTTGCTCTTCACCGTGATTTTGTTCAGCCCTCGGTAATCTATTACCAGTCTTAATGTACCATCTGGTTTTGGCACAAAGAGGATAGGGGCTGCTGCTGAGGAACTGGATCGCCGTAGCTTCCCCGTTCGCAGCATGTCATTGAGATATTCCCCGAGTGCCTTAAGCTCCTTTTCCGATAACGGATAGATAGGCCCAAACGGAGGTTGAGTCCCGGGTAGCAACTCGATCGTATGGTCATACTTTGAGTGCTCCGGCAAGGCCTCAATCCGTTCTTGACTGAAGATGTCCCCGTAGTCCTTATACTCAGGGAGTAGCTTGACGGTAATGTCAGCACCTTCCTCATCGGAGAATTGTACAATTCCCAATAGGTACACATTACTAGGGTCTTCAGCTAGCAACTCTTCATCGGTCATGAACACTAACCGCCCCTGCTCTGCCAGGCAATTAGCCTTGCAGAAATCTGAGCGCCAGGTTAGTGATCCTGTCTTCCAATCTATGTCGGGATTATGGTCCTTCAACCAAGACATAGGTAGGTACCCGTCCACCTTGGTGTCGGGCATGTCCGCGACTTCAAACCGCATTTCGTTATGGTGGTCGCCTATTCTCATGTCCAATGATTTGGTATAGTGCAGACCTGACCCCGGAATGTGATTACCGCTTGCGTCGCTTATCGGCACATGTACCTTTCGTCGTACACATGGTGCCTGCGTTTGTTTAACCCATCGGCTACTAAGCACTGGCCCAGTAGCTCCACTGTCGAGTAGCAGGAGCGCCTCAGCGCTTACCTGTCTAGCTCCAATCTTCCAGTCTAGCCTTACCCTCAGGTGGATAGACTTGGTATGGCGAGGCAAGTTATCACGCTTCTGCCTCTTCACTTGTCTTAGGGACTTAGTCATCTTGGCTTACTAATTCTGATCTCTTGCCTTTCGACACAAGAGCGGCCACAACGGGTCGGTAAACGTTAAGGGATTGGGAATCGTGTTATCAATAGCTAGGGTGTTTACTATCACGCCAGCATGATTTCGGGTACTAAACCCTCCTCAGGTAAACTTGATCATAGTATCATTTATTCAATCAAGTCCAGCCTGAACTAATCCCGCTTGTACTAACCATAACAAATTTTCCCGAGGTGGGTAGAGGTCCGCTCTTGGACCGGTTCCAAGCGAAGCAACCTTGCTTCCCCAATGTCGAGCGTCTCCGCGAGCGAGATCTCTCCCAGCCTCAACCGAAAATAATACCCTATGACTTGTCCGTCCCAGTAAAGAAATCCTGAAAGAAATACAAATAACTAGAACAAAGGAAATAACCTGAAAACCCACAAAGGAGAGATCACCCTGTCCACCGCATACGGCCTTCAACATCTATCTGCCCACACCACCTGGGTGTAGTCAGCATCAGGGTCGTTCATGCAGTAGAGGGGTACTTACCCATCCCAGAAGCCACTTCCGGGGCTCCTTTTCATCCATCCCGCAGGGGTCTATGGATACAGGTTATTAAGGTTCTACCTTACACAGAATGGGGTCTTACCTATTCTGAGCCGTCAGTATCAACCTCCATAATCTGAGGTGATGCCTGTCGGACTTCAAGTATCTTTGACGAGGTAGCCGGAGGTGGCGCTTCAATGCGCTTTAGTCGCTTGTCCGTACCTGAGGGCTCGCTTACCGGGGCTGACCGTTTCAACCCACGAGCCTGTTTGGACGAACTAACGACTGGGGACGTCGCGGTGCACTTTCTCCAAAAGTGACCCGTTTGTCCACACTTGGTGCACTGGTTGTGCTTTCTCCGACGTTCGGTCAAAGTCGACGGGATTTCCTTATGCGCCAGGGCATACTCAGAAGTCCCCGGCTTTGCCTGTTTCCCCGCATTGAAATTAGTAGGTTTGGCAGACCGCTGGTTCTGTCTGCCCGAACCTTTATCCTTCTTTTTAAACCTTCCGGAAGTTGAGGACCTATCCTCCTTCTTGTCCGTTGGTTGAGACCGTTGGACAGGGTGGATAACTCGGTTGCTGAACCGGGTGTTGTCTTCCAGTGTGTGTCCAACCTTCCGAAGAAGATCAAGGTAGTCGTTCAAGTCGGTGGGATGGGGCTCCTTCAGTGCCCACGCGTTCCTCACTTCTTGAGTAATGCCCGACCGTACCTTATCTCGTACCTGCACAGGGTCTGTATAGCTAAGCTTATACATATAGTCAATTATCTTGTCCAGGTACTCATCGATGTGATGTGGCTTCATCACTAGGTCTCGCCACTCAAGGAGGGATCGGTCTCGTTCCGCTTGGTCACCGCCGAAACTCCGTTCAAGCCGTTCCCGGAATCCTTTCCACGTTCTTAACGGGTTACTGTTATTAACTGGAACTCCGGTACGCTTGGCTGCCTCCTTATTGATGTGGGAGTGCAGCCCAAGATACCATGTTCGGGCAGTATCTTCTAGAAGGGGGATCACCAGGTTTACCTTGTCCATATCGGTCAACCTGCACCCAGCAAAGTACTCGAACTTAACCTCTACCAGCGTCAAGAAGCTGGCGAGTTCGGTGACCTTTCCCTTAAACGCCGGAATGCCGCTCAGCTTTTCCGGCTTCTTCTGCCGTTGTCTAGATGATGGTCGTGCAGTCGCCCTGCTCCGTAGTTCCCTTGACAGCTTCTTAGCACGGCGGTCCCACCGTCGTTTCTTCTCGTCGCTCCAGTCATCCTTGCGAGCACCGAGAAAAGGGGTCAAGTCGGGGAGAGAATCGGCATCATCATCATCCGAGCTATCATGGTCAGAGTCCCCAGGATCTCCACCTGCTCCCGTAGTACCACCGACAGGTGGTCCATTTCCACCTCCACTACCCCCGGTATTTCCACCTGGGGTCTCGCGGGGTCTATCATACCCATCAAACCTTTCCTCCTGGCCATCCTGATTCCCATCCTCGGGGGGGTTAGCCCCTGATGGTACTGATGCCGGTGGTGGAACAGGTCGTTGCCCACTCTCAGGAGTTGGGTTCGGAGCCGCCTGAGTTGTCGCCAGAAACGACTGAAGCTCTGGACAACTCAAAGGTTGCATTGGGGGCCCCGCGTGTCTCCATGACCCACAGTACCCACATGTTGGTCGTCCGTCTCCCTCCTTCTGTCTTCTTCGGTGCCTTACCGGGGTCCGTGGTCCCTTCCTGCACCCGTACGTGTGGTAATGAATCCACCCCATACGGGTTTCTTCCGATTTGCAGCCCGACAGACAGTACTCGTCTTGGCTGTCCGACTCACCACTAGTGATCGTGGGGAGGATGGAGGGAAGAGTTGGTTTTGAGGGGGCAGAAGGAATCACGGGTGCCCAAGGAACGGAACGAGCGGGTGTCCCAGGTCCGGGGATCGGAGTCCCTCGTGATGGAGCCATGGGTGCTCGCTCTTCCTGGCGCCTGACCTGTTCAAAGAATCCAGGTGAAGCCGCACGCAGCGGTCGGTACCCTGGGGTAGCCGATACTGTTGGCGGGAAAGCTGCGACAGGGAAGGTATCAGGAGGGGGCAATGAAACTGGTAAAGGTGTGGGTCTTGGGGCAGCAATAGGAGGTACGGGAGTTGCAACCGACGGTGTTGCAGGGGGGTTAATGGGAGCGGGGGTCGGCCGAGGAGTAGGGTCAGGTGTATCTGGTGCTGTGATACCCTTTGGCTTGGACGTCCTTTTCTTAACCCGACGCCCATCGGTTGGTCCAATCGCCGGACTTCCTGAACGACTGCGGGCGATCGAGGAGGGGACAGACAGCGAGCCTGTTGATGCTCTTGTGAAGGACGAGGTATAACTGTATCCTTCCCCCTTGAGGCTTTCCAACATCCGTATGCCCACGGGGCTTAGGTACGCCCTCCACTGTTCATCCCGGGCTCTCATAGCCAGTTCCATCCCGAAGTTCTCCAGCTTCGTGTGGACAAGTGGGAGTGGGGGCGCCGCCTCTATCATCAGTACGTCATTCTCAGCATCAATACTATAACCTCCCGCGAAGGCCCTTTCCAGCGCTGCCATACGATCCTTCAATGCCTTCTGGTCTCTTAACATTCGCAGGTATGCCTCCTGCTGTACCTTCATCCATTCCACCGCTGCCGTAGTAATCTGTTTACGGAACACCTGCTGCTGCTGGGCATTCCAGTTCTTCAGTTCCCGCTTCGCATCCTCAATCGACTTGGATACCTCCCGGACGATGTAAGGTTCGACGAACTCGCGGGAGAACTCGCTAAAGGGTACTCCTTGCGGTGGAGGAGGGAGCATGTTGTGGACGAGGGCGGCGTCTTGGAAGAACGAAAGCGCCGCAGCGCGAGGGTCTGTAATCATAAGATCAACACATTCATCAGGTAGTTGAATAGGGGCGGCCTCCAGGAGCAATTGGTGACCGTCCCATTCAATACCGCGGACGTCCGCGAACACCGAAGCACGAAATGTGTTGGCGGAGTTCTCGTCAAGGTCAAGGTCTGAATCCGAGTTGGATTCCATTCTAGGTCGACGTTCGATACTAGCCATTGCGCTTTCCACCCTGGGCTACTTGTTCGAGACAAGGTTACCAGTATTCACGCAAGGTCAGTGCCGAAGGTCGAAAAACAATTAATCAGGAGAGGAGTTAAGCGAGGAGCTCGCTTAACGATATACTGTAACGGGGGCACCCCTAGGAAGATGGATCCCAAGGTTGCGACCGCACCAAACAACTTCAAACTTATCGCCAAAAGTTCACACAGATGTAAGAGTAAAGTAGACGGTAAAACTTAATATCGTTAAGCCTGACGCTTCACTCAATTAAGGTCTCGAGAGGATTGATTGTTGGAGTAGGAGAGTTCTCGCATAGACTTTCAGGTAGTTTTATCTTATGCCAGAAACTCCCCCATCAGTTTACTCCAACTATTCGAGCACACCCTTCTCCGCTAAGGGCGGTCCGACACGTCTCCTGACACCCCCTTCGGGCATGTATGTGTCGACCCGCTCTAGTCGGCGTTCACCATATGTGCATATCGTTTCTGCGGCGCATTTCCATTCTGCCCGCCGGAGTGAAAACCTCTGCGCATCGGGGACTTGCCAGTGGCTAACTGTCAAGACCCCTTGCTGAACTAGACTATCTATGACACCCTTCCCATGCGCGTTGATTTCTTCTTGACGCCGGAAGCTACCGTGAGCGGTTTATCTATCTACTATTTACGAGTCTCGGGCTTCCGGTGTCTTCCGCAGGGTACGGTGGTCCAGGAGTGATCCAATGGGCGCTACCCACGACCACTACCTCGGATACACCTTACCTGCGGTAGGAATCATGCTTTTAGTGTCTCTGCACTTCCCTCTCAGAGCCTATGGCGTTGGGGACATCCTTGGGCGTGGTAGGTGCAAAACGTTCCCAGTCGTCCCGGCACCACCCGGGACTACCTTCGGGACCCCCACGGTTAACTCCCGTTAACTCCGTCAGTTTTGGTCCGTTTTACTCCGAACAACTTGGAGGAGGTACTCCACCTTCCACCCTATGCCCCCTTATATATCCTGCGAACAGCTTACGGTCGACCGGACGGCAGCAACGTATACGGTGTTGCAAGCGGGTCTCCAAAGATCCTTCTTTGGTAGACTGCACACAACTACACAACCGTTTGCCCATGACGTCCGGGCCTCAAGGCGGGGCCGGAGGGGCATGATAGGAATAATGTCTTCAATTTACAGCTTCTCCGTAGCTGCGTAGCTCGCCCAATAGCATCTCCCGGAACCCCAGATTCCAGTATTATGCATGGCTTCGTGTGACAAACATTCCAGTCATTTTTCCCAAACTCCCCGAGGGACTTCGTATTGGCAGGTAGGGTAACTCAGGTCCTTGAACAGGGTAATCCAAGCCTCAAGGCAGGGTAACCCTGTTCTGAGGGTAGGGTAATCTTGTCCGGTGGACAAGTGGATTTTCTCCTGTTACTCTATCTATCCCACTTCCGGGGATAGACACACTCGGCCTTTCTCTAGTTACCCAGCCTAGCTGTGTATTGGCCCTTCATAGGTCCCTAAGTACGCTGACACCAACCTTGGGCGTAGCCATGTACCTAAATACTTTTGTCCACTAAGTCTGCTCATCTCGGAGCCCGGGCCATCGGGTCTCCGTAGGTCAAGTACTCACTTGCCTGCCGGTTCCTACCAGTTCGCCTCCGAGCTACCTGTATGGGTGTAGGTTCCGGCTGCCATAGCTCACGTATGCTGGGTCGTTACAGCCCCCACTCAATCACTGCAGGAAATGAATGGGGAGACAAGTGCATCATGCGCAGCACACCACCCAAGGAAATCCAACATAGCAGGCTGCATTATTCTCACTGTTACGTGGACCATTGTCCATATCACAAAAATGAGATCAAGTTCAAGAATAACCACCCCAGACGGCAACACAAATCAACTCCCCGACCTCCTAGCTAAGAACCAAGCCCCCCAAGCACAGAAATTGACCCAAGCCCTCCGGAATCTGCCATGATCTATGATTGGGAAGGGCAGCAGACAGTTGGTGGAAGACTGAAAAGTGCGGGAGAAGGGCCATCCAGCCTCATTCAACCAACGCCGAGATCATTTGCAATCCCCGCATTACTGAATCCCGAAGCCCCGGCGTTCCAAATGCTCAGCAGTCCTCCACCAATCAAGCGAGCGGTACCAACCAGCAACGAAACTATAGTATCAGTAATGCCCCCAACAATGGACCAATATCGGCGAGGGCTGTACGATGTTTTGGAGGACAACGAGGAAGAGGACCAACCCGAGGTGACCAGAAGAAGCGAGATTGAAGACGAGCGGGACATCAGACAAACAGTAAATAAGATGATTGGAGCATTCCGGGCACACATGGTTGCAGCGTAGTGGAAGGAACCAATATGGAAAAAGGTGAACGAAACAATGGACTCCACAGGAGATCCATTCTCCTACACAGTCGTAAACGGAATGCTGTATACGAAAACACGATATGGGGAGGAATGCTTGTATATTCCAAAAGGCCCCGCATTCGGAAATGCTACTTTGAGAGAGTATGTCATAGCTGAGATCTACAACAAAGGCCATCATGGCGCGGAACGAAACTTAGAGTACGCTACTGTGTACCTGTTTTGGCCTGAAATGCGCAAGGATTTCAGAGCATACGTGGCGCAATGCCACACCTGCCAAACGAACAAGGAACCCACGAAGCTACCAGAAGGAAAGGCTCAGACGATTATCCTACCATCAGAAACTTTCGAATCAATAGCTATTGACTTCGCTGGACCATTCTACAATTCAAGGGGATACGATATGATTCTGGTCGCCATTGATAGATTCTCGGGATACACCTGGCTTATACCAACGAACAAGGAAGTAACGACGACAACAACTTGGGAACTGCTACGCAACGGAATATTCACACCGCATGGCTATCCAGAAACAATAGTCAGCGACGCAGACCCGCAGTTCGAACCGCATGTATGGAAACAACAATGCCGATCGCTAGGAATAGAGCATGTCAAAGCAGCACCAGGTCACCATGAGATGAACGGACAAGTTGAGTGGAAAATTCGACAATTGAAAACCCCTCTTCGAAACTTGGTTAATGCAAGACAAAACAATTGGTTCGATGCCATACATGAACCGGCGGCATACTTAAATGCCGGATGGTCAAAGACCCTCGGCATGTCACCATACAAAGCAATATATGGAAAAAACTACCCACTACTCCCCCTGGCGAATTTCAAGAACTCCACAGTCCCAGCAGCCGATGAGTTGTTAAACTGACACCAAGCAATCCTGAACACTGCATTCAACTCTATCAAAGCATCACTATTTAGGAGTTCGAGGACAGCGGCAAGGCGACGCAGACACCATACTCCAATCGGTACAGGTAACCAGTTGCTGGTATACGGAAACTTATTCGCAACCGAATCAGGACGAAGCAAAAAACTCCAACCACGCTGGAGAGGACCATTCAAAATACGGGGATATGATGACCGTACGGAAAACTACAGGGTAGAAATGGACGCAAAAATGTATAGAAATCGACAAGCGACATTCCACGCATCCACAGTGAAAAGAGACCTTCCGAACGACGACACCACATTCCCGGGAAGAAGCCACGCAAAGCCACCCCCTCTCGTGGTTAACAAGAAACCGGAATGGGAAGTAGAGGCTATACATGACAACAGAAGGCGATACGACCGCGACCAACTCCTGGTAAAATGGGTAGGATATCGGGAAATGGAAAACAGCTGGGAGCCTATTGAAGGATTAGGAAACACGATGGAACTTGTAAATCAAGGGTGGGAGGAGAACAAACCAGAGAGCGAGTTACCTCCTACAATAAACCATGTGACGGTGGCATGGAGCCCAACCCTACCGGAAATCCAACGCCTCTGCCCAGATACGGGCCAGGACACAAAGGACGGGTTTTGAGCGGCCTACTTCGAAAGTGATTTCCAAAGCAGCGAAGACGAGAATCAAGTCATGGAAGACGAAGCCACATACCTAGCGCGGCTAACCAGAATGGAATACGGGGAATAACGAATAACGAAAAACATACCATCCAACAGCCTTATGAATTCAAACTATGAGCAAGTGCCTGGGGGACTGCGCCATCGGCTAATGGGACTGTTGGTGAACCCTGACATTATCCCTAGACGATACCTTACACACCGATTATTCATACCCATTTGCACCAAAGCCACGAAATAACAACAGAATCAACAGGACGAATGTGGTGAGAAACGCTAAGCGATGTATTCCGCTTCGGTAGTGGTTGCTACCTGAGTACGGAGCAATGTGATATGTGTATGGAACCGGAAGAAACCGAAATTAAATTACCACACCCTCCCCTAAACACCTAAGCGAGACGGACACCTAAACACATAAGCGAGATGGACACCTAAACACTTAAGCGAGATGGACACCGAAATATAAATACCACCGACCTATCCGCAAACTTAGGAAGGAACAATAACAACAATACTCATACCGAAAAAGACATTACCTTTACACATTATCCTTACTCGAAGAAAGCAAAAAATGTCAACCTACGAAGAAGTCAGCATAAAAGGACGGGACCTCATTTTGGGATGCCTACTATACCGAGAAATCATTCCAATGGACGCATACTGGAAGATATTCTATATCGATCATTGCGAAGATTGCGGCCGAATCGATATCGAGGCAGAGGAATGGGAGGACCGGATAGTACGAAACTTCGTGGACCTACCGCACTGCTGGGAATCAGGTTGCTTTGTGCGTGGAGCACCCTGTCACGAATGCCTGGAAAGATGGCTAGAAGGGTCGGAATGAATGTTACAGGACGATTTGAGATAGCTACAGGATAACGATGACGATGAGGATGGGTCCTAGGGAGGGCTCCCTGAGAATAGCGGATCTACCGGCTATTAGGATTTCATTAAGTTATGTTTTATTTTGTGAAATTGTTATTTTATTTTGGGAGTGTAACCGGGACGGGTGCTAGGTTATTGTTTTATGTTTCGTTTCACAGTATCGTTTGATACCTGTATTGTTTCGTGTGCCATCGGTTGATACACGCATTGTTTTGTGCTTGGTTTCACAGTATCATTTGATACCTGTATTGTTTCGTGTGCTATCAGTTGATACACACATTGTTTTCTGTTTAGTTTCACAGTATCATTTTGATACTTGTATTGTTTCGTGTGCTATCGGTTGATACACACAATGTTTTCTGTTTAGTTTCACAGTATCATTTTGATACTTGTATTGTTTCGTGTGCTATCGGTTGATACACACAATGTTTTGAAATATCCCTCATACTGGAGATAAGCGATAGACTGTGTTTAAAAGACCGCTGATTTCCACAATGGAAACAGCAGACTGCGACTGACAATATTCTAAATATACTTGGTTGAACGGTTACTTCTTTGATCTCCTATTACACCCGTTCGAAGCCTCCTTTAGTTAGCAGCGCTCACTTCTTGTTGATCAAGAAGCCATCTGCTCCTATCGTACCGCTACGTGACTAGGGCCTAGCCCGAACACGTTACAAAACCGTTCCCGGAACTGACCCACTAGGGTGTACCGAACCTGATGTCATTCCACTTCCGCAGCCTCATGTAATGGATGGTGTTCGGACTGACCATAACTTTATTGAGACGAAGAACATTCCCAGAGCTCTCTGGACAACTAAAGCGACCTTGGACCAATCCTGTTTTCACAATCTTATCACCACTCAGTTGCCTGGGGTCATAAAGTGATACGATTCTTTTGGAAGACAACCATCCAACAATGCTCACACCCTGCACCTAGTGCATGATACTATGTGGCAGGTGTGATAGATTTTCCAAAGGCCAGAATGCATACTCCCATATTGGGTAGGACAGATTGGTTGGGAACCAAAATCCATGAGGACAAGTCAGAGAATGTGGAGCTACAGAGAAAGGACATGGGAGACGGATTCTGGGATTGTGATGATGCGGAGTACAACGGGATTCTTGCTGCTCTAAAGGCGGGAATCTACATTCGTACCACAGTCCATTCAATGAAAATGATGCTAGGTGGAAGTACGAGTACTAGAGTCCTTATGGGTGTTGTTCATTGCACAATTGTAGATTCTGATTTTGATTCTGAGAAAGAATATTATCTGGCGGACCGCCTAGACTTGCTTGTCCAAAAAAATCCACAGGCTTGGCTTGCCCGCTTGGATTCTGTAATTACACTACTATATGGAAATGTTGGATTTCAGTAGCACCTTGGTGCTTGTGAATTTAGTATGAATTGGGTCATGTGGTTTTGGGCATGTGGTTTTGGGCATATATCTTTGTGCGTATGCCATTTCTGTGCGTATGCCTTTGTACGTATGCCTTTGTGCGTATGTCTTTGAGTGTGTGGCTTTGGGCATATATCTTTGTACATATGCTTTGGGCATATGTCTTTGGGCGTATGGCTTAGGGTGTATGAATATAGGCATATGGTTTTGGGCGTATGAATTTTGGCCTATGTAGTTGGCCACGACGTATATAATGACATATTACTCTGTGGGTATGAACCATAGCAGCTGCAGATACAATACATTATGGGGCAAAAGCAGCTTCACGCAATGTGCCTATTATTATCTACAAAAGGTAATTTTTAACGACCTGAGGTTTTAACCAGGGGTTAAAGTATAGGACATGGGGGAGGCCTTCTTGAGTGAGGCAGGGGGAACGGGCAACCGGGAAGGCACGGGATGAACCAAGGGAAAAAAGAAGGACCAGATCGCAAATGAAAGCGATTATTCTCGGGGCTCCTGTTTCACATGCTTTTTGAATCACATGTTGGCCATGTTGAGCAATGTGAGTCAGTCCATCTCATGGTCGATCTCATCCATCTCTCCAAGGTTAATTCCTGGCTCCATAGCGTCTTCCTTCGCGGTGGCCTCAAGATCAACAATCAGGTGCGCGTTGCCAGCCCGGAACCCCTTCCTCGTAGTAACAATATGCGCGATACTCCCTTGCCGGTCTTCCAGACTTGAAAAGAAGTCCTTGGGGGTCATAGCCCATCCAAGCAGGCGCTCTACAATCTCCTGTGAGCTGGCACGGAACCTATTCTCACCTGAATCTTACATTTCCATCATGTTGATGTTCCCGTCCTCGGACTTTATCAACCCCCGCGATAGCCCTTCCTCCTCCCCTGCCACCTCCTTCTCCTCATCCTCCTCCTCCCCCTCCTCCTCCTCCGCCTCCTCCATATCCCACTCCTCTTCTCCGTAGACACCATTATAGTCCTCTGAGCCATTACCCTCCTCGTGAGTAGACCGATAGAGATCGACAAACTCGACATCTCCATCCCGTTCCTCCTCTTCCCACTCCTCGTAGACCTCAGCATTGGGCAACAGTCACTCGATGGTCTTTACCCAATTGATCAAAGGTCTACCTTTTTCATCCAGCTCACCCTCCCACACCAACATGTCCAAATCCCCCTCCAGATCACGCTCTGTGGCCGAAAGTCAGGAGTGTGGTCTTCGGCGGTGGTAGGTATCGAGTGATTGGGATGAGCTAAAACAACCTTAAATGTTAGTATGGATGTCACCAATAGAACTTGGCAAGTATCTAGACGGGGTTTAGGGAATCAAGACGATATACCAGACTGTGTAAAACTGACGTGAGAGCTCTTTCTCCCAAGTCCAATCTTGGGCCTTGCCCGTTTTGCGGCGGGTTCTTGCACTGTACTGATGCGTTCCCAGGTAGATGCTCATGATAGGGGGATCGAATCGGATGCGCTGCTCCAGCAAGATAGTAAGGGTGCCACTGTCCTGATTCCTTCCACCATCCTTGCTTGAAAGTGGCGAGTCTACTCACGTAGGCCGACATGAGCGGGAGAGGGTTGGAGAAGAACTGAGGGGACAAAGGGTGGGGAAAGGAAGGCGGGGACATTGACGGGGTTGTACTGGTTCTAGGAAAGTTAGGGGACCTAGTTGTATGGCTTTGGGGCCTCTTTGTTACCAGCTCCAGTGGATTTTTCATCAGAGGAGCAGGTCGTACTATCAGCGAAAACGTTTGGTGAGGCCACGGGGCAACCGGGTGGGTAGGGACTTGGATGGGGATTGGCGGGTCAGCAAGTGGCAAATCTTGTTCCTCACACTAGTTCAGATAGTATTGCCGCCAATCTGCCAGGATCGCGCACCCTTCCTGCTCCAGGATTTCATTTTCCTCAATCACCATCTCTTAGTCTAACCCAGCTTTGACATTGTCAGTAAGAGTGAGGTAGTCCGTAAAGCTCCGCTCAAATACTCAGGGTTGCTTCAGACGGTTTCCAGTATTGGCGTGGGCATGTTCAAAGGCTGTCTCAAGCGGGGTAAGATTCGCTCGGTGCTCTATCCGGCAGATGGTTTCTGCGTTCGACGAGTGATCCAAACCGCCTTCTGGAAGCGCTTTCCACTTGTATGCAGACAGCATTGAGGTGTGTTCTATTCTCTTATTCACTTGTACGTATGATTTATGCTTATGATTTCCGCATATGCTTTGTGCATAGGGTTTGTACCTACTCGTGCATATGATCTTAGGAAAACAATTTAGGCGCAAAACAGCTTCAGAAAGTCGGGGAGCGGAGAAAGGGACAAAGTGGTGGGATGGGGTGGATTAGAGGTGGGTGTGGTAGGATTGTTATGCAGAGAGTGGGGGTAGAGGTGGTGTGGGGGAAGGTATGTTTTAGGATGTTTTTTTGCTAATCCAGTGCGGTGCAAGTTAGGTGACGGCCAATTTGTCTGGTGTTACAGGGTTTTGAGAGGAAAGGTGCAGTTTATCTTGTGTTATAAAGGGAAAAGAGAAGGGGTATGTTGTTGAAAACTTGAAAACCTCCAGAAATGGAAACGCATCTGCAGCCAACCCTGCCCCGCCAACAAAACAGCCCACCAAATAAATTGTAAGTACAATTACCCTAAAGCCTCAGCTAAGTGCTTATACTGTGGTATTATAGGTAGATAGAATAACGCTGAAGCAGACTGTATGTTTGACCTAGGTTAAATTACGTTTTCAAATAACTGACATTGACAGGTGGTGCCTACTGACCTTATTTAGTAATTATGATTGTATGCTTGATACTTCAAGAGGAAAGGTATATCTTCGTACACATACAACCCTTCATACACAATTTTCAAGGCAATTCCATATGAAAAGCATAGTACAATGTTTGTCTCAACAATTATTCGGTTACAGTCTTACTCAAACTTGTGCAATGTACAATTGGACCGTATATGGCTCTATATACCTTTCATGGTAACATTGTTCCAGTCAGACATCATCGTTCATGAATTAAAATATGCCTAAGTTACAGGGAACTTGATTTGTTTGACAAGGTAGCTTGATAGGTAGAGAGTATGAATCCCCATGGGTATATCTTCCAGCCTCCCTCTCTTCTGACAAACTTCTTTCTTCAGACAACACTAATATCACAACTTGTTCATTTGAGAAAGCATGGATGCATATGCAAACAAGTAGATACATATGCATATGGATGGATTTGGGATACATGCATGTATGCTTACTGCCATCCGTGACTTACCGTGCCCTACAAACAACAATCACAGACTCTTACTCTGAGTAAAGACCCTAACGTTCTCGACAAGAACCTCCTCACCCACCTCCTCATCCACCCTCCTCATCTACCTCCTCCCAACTTACCTCGAACACTCACCTTTAACTCTCTATGCAAAAAGAGAAAAAAACTACAAAAGCTGCTCCCAACCAACAAAAAATCAAAAAACCAAAAAGCCAAGGAAAATTTCACAATACCTCTGAAAAGCAAAGCAAATGAAGGCATCTTAGGATCGCAATAGGGGTGGCAATTGGGGACCTCCAACGAGGCATCTGGGAAGAAGAAAGCCGGAACAGTAGTGAATGGAGTGCAGCACCTTGCACGATACCCCGCACAGAGGTTGGCGATGGCCGAAATTATCAAGTATAGCTGGGATGGGGAATACAAGATCCCAAAAGCGCTGTTTTACCGCCTCTGCCTGGAAATTGTCTCCAACCTCCCTCACCAGCAGCGGTTGAATTGGCAATCGTCGGTCTTTGACCGCCTGCAGGTGGTGGCAGAGGAATGCCTGGTCATGAACATGGCNAGCAGCGGTTGCATTGACCAAGGTTGGCTGTTGAATGCCTGCAGGTGGTGGCAGAGGAACACCTGGTCATGAACATGGCTGGTAAGTTGAGCTCTGAGTCTTATCCTAATACGTTTATATAATTTACTAAATCTTCATACCTGGTGCGCTGGGCGTGGCCCATGCGGGTCAGGTTACCCTCATAGTCTTGGACCAGAGGTTAGAAGACGACGTTTTGAACATCATGGCTGGGATGCCTGATCAGGTGACCCGCGAGTAGTAGAGGCAGTATGAGAGCGCGCCGGCCGGTCCAGCCAACCGCTCTACCGCCAAACGACGATAACGATGATGGTGACGATGACGATGACGATCGGCCTTCTGCTGGTAGGTGTCGGCGCTTCCTAAGCAAAGCCCAGGATGCGCCGGGAAATGGCGGTAACGACAGTGACGACAGTAACAGTGGTGGCAATGATGGCGGGGGAAATAATAGGGAGGTGGATGGGGACAAGGATGAGAATGAGAATGATGGGAATGGAGGTCAGGATGCGGATGGCGGGGGCGACAGTCATGAGGCTTTGCCTCATGGTTGAGGAGGGCTATCTGCATTAGCAAAAAAAAGGGTTCCATCTGGCATGTTGCTGTTGCACCCAGACGCGACTTACATCGCTTCTGCATTCTCTGCACCGTGTTCGCCCGGGCATTGGTTGCAACACCCTCTTGCACCCGAGTTGTCAGAGGCGGTCTTACCAGACTCACTTAGATCCTGATGCGATGTCAAACGAAATGCACATCTGGTTCACGTCCATGTGAATCTCCCTGCATACTAGACTCACCTAGATCCAGACGCGACGTCGTATCAGATCCACATCTGGTCTACACACAGGCAATTCTCCCGCCCCCTGTTCTGAGCTATATCTAGTACCTCCCACCCCTTTTCTACAACTATATCTAGCCTCTCTTGGTAAGGGTATTACAAGGCCAACTTCAGGTAGGCCAGGAGCCTTTAATCTCAGGCTATTGCTCTGGCCAATTCTATTTTCAGCTCTTCAACCTTGAGGGAGTAAAAATGAACCTAAGTTCTACTCTGAATCCGAGTGATAGCTGCAGGTGTGGTCTAGTGGTGGTTGCAGTACTGGGCCAGACTGGCACTTTGTTGTGATTTTACTCGCAACTTTACAACTTACACCTATTTCCACTAGTATATGGGCAATACAACTACACCTAACACAACCACACCACTAATACCGGGCCTGCCAATAGCACCTCCATGATAGTCATCTCCTATTGAATTCTATGAGGTAGTATATGCTGATCTATTTAATACTATTGATTTCATTGACCATGGGCAGTGTTTGGGAGAGCTACAGCCTATTATGAAAGGGGTCTTTTCTGGCCAGGTTCTGAAATGCACTGATTTGACGTCAGATCCCTTGGGTGCCCTTTGGCCGCCGTATTCCATACTTTGCAGCATAGATCTACGCGATGCCAGCTTTGTAACGGTGTAAAGAACGTCTCCTCGTCGGCAATATTGGGGGAGTTACAGCCGGGTAAAGAAGGGGTCTCACCTCAGACTCCTAGTGTTCGGCCTTTGTAACTGCTTTCTGGTGCGGCAACTAACGGAGGGGGTTTAGTAAGGGAGTGGTTATTATGTATCTTAGTGTTTTAATAAATTACCCTATCTACTACTGTATAAACTTGAAGTCAATTGTGACCTAAGTCACAAAGTGTGAAAGCGGGGACCCTTCGGAATCTTTTAATCTTGGAGGGCATGGTAGAGCTGCATTGGGAAGACAGAGTGTTGTGCCTGGGTCCGCTCTAACAATATAGTGTTGCACCTGGTTACACCTTGAGAATTCTCAGTCAACCCCGTTGCACCCTGATGCAAGCGAGACCCGATGTCGCATCTTGATTCGTGATTAGCGTTCTGAGAGTTGCGTGTACCAGATGCACAGGATGCTCAGGGCGCAGGCCTATATTTTCACGGATGCTATGCCCATAGTCTAACCCAGTCTGGGGGTAAGAATACCCCCAGACGCATAACCGGCAGTAGGAGTAATACCACCCCCTTGAGCCTTGCTCGTGTGAGGGGCTGGAGTGCAGGAGGGTCTTGGAGTAGGTAGTGGTCTGGCAGTCCAGGATTGGAGGGGGGAAAGCTGGGATTGGTATAGCAGGGGCAAGTGGGATTGGTGCTGGGGCTGAGGGCATTGGTGGAGCGGGGGTTAGCGGGATAGGTGGAGTGGGATTGGTGCTGAGGCTAGTGGGATTGGTGCGCTTTGGGCCCACCTAGTGATTATCTCTCTGGTGTTTCTTTTCTTTTGTAGGCATTTTTGCATTTCACAGCCTTCATGGCCGCTTTAGCGAAATGGGCAGTGGTACATGATTTCTACCTGTTTTGTATCACTAATCCAAACATATCTACTCGCACTAGTCTTCACTCTGTTTGCATGATCATTGTCCAAGTTGATAAATGCTGATCTGCGACATTACTGTAAGCTATACGATGAATAAACCAATGTGGCAGGTAAGATTAACGCGAGTGCGTAGGATTTTGAGAACCATTGTGTAGAAAACTATGGAGGATATGATTTTGTGCGCATGATAGCACTGTGCATATGATAGCGCTGTGCGTATGATAGTACTGTGCTTTTGATAGCGATGTGCGTATGGATGGACTGTGCGTATGATAGCACGCAGCGTATGATATACCCTGGGATTTTTGGTATACCTGTTATGTAAATTGTTCTGCACATATCCTCAACTTGGGCGTCTGATCTCCAAAGGATAGTTACGGCTCACATTAAGCAATAACATTGGAGGTGCGGCAAAGGCTGATTTGGACCTGTACGGGGACTACCTCAAAATGCGGAGCCCCGTCCAGGGATGATTAATAGAGGGGCCCCCTCCAGGGCCTTGAACGGGGCGAGGACCTGAACGGGAAGATGAGTGGGGGATGAATAAAAACAGGCCCTGCCCCGGGCCTCAGGCCAGGGCGGCGCGCAGAATGTGGGCGGGGCCCCAGAGGTTTCGGAAATCTGGGCACCGCGTAACAAACACTACAACCAGTATGGGATGCACTTTGAGGTTGCAGAATTGCCCGCCACCAAGGTGGATGGGTACCTACCTATATCATGGTGGAAGGACCATAACTACGATGTAGATTGGAAGACGGGATCACTAACCTGATGCGCAGATTTCTGCAAGGCTAACTACCTGGCAGAGCAGGGGCAGTTGGTGTCTATGACTGTTGAAGAGTACTAGCCGAAGATCCTGGTAATGTGTAGCCATTGGGAATTGTACAATCCCTGGACGAGGAAGGTGCTGACATTACAGTCAAGCTACCCGCTGACTATAAGGACTATGGGGATATCTCCAGTCAGCAACCAATTGAGTCACTGGCGGTGCACTCAAAGTGTGACCATACGATGGAGTTGTCGCATGGCACTCAACCTCCGGTTGGGTCTATCGATCCATTATCGGAAAGGGAGCTTAAGGCACTCTGGGAATATCTCAATGAAATGCTACGAACATGTAACCTACAGCGATCCAGTTCCTCGGCAGCAGCCCCTATCCTCTTCTTACCAAAACCAGATAGTACCTTAAGACTGGTAATCTATTTCTGAGGACTGAAAAAAATCACCCTTAAGAGTAAGTATCCTCCACCGTTGATGAATGAACCATAAGATAGGTTAGGAAAATCCGTTCTGTTTACCAAGTTTGACTTGAAGAATGGCTACTGCCTTCTGAGGATGGCAGAACGTGAGGAATGGAATGTGGCCTTCCGGTGCAGACATGGATTGTATGAATACACGGTCATGCTGTTTGGGTTATGTAACTCCCTGGGAACCTCCCAGAGCATGATAAATGAGGTCTTGCGGGATCTCCTGGATGAAGGAGTTATTGCATACATGGATGACATCCGGATCTACTCCGAAATGAGGGAAGAGCAGGTCGCGATAGTGAGACGCGTGATGGAGAAATTGCGGAAAGCCAGACTATGCGTAAGCATGAAAAAGTCCAGTTTCCACCAACGGGATGTTGAATTTGGCGCATAGAAGATCTCTGATATGGGGATCTCTATGTTGTCTCAGGAGGTACAAACAATCAAGAATTGCGCACCTTGGACATGCATCCCAACATTCAAAGCCTTATGGCCTTGGTCAACTTCTATCGTCTGTTCATAGAAAGTTTCAGCAGGATAGGGAAACCTCTGCTGGACTTGACAAGGAAGGATGTCTGATGGGAATAGACTCCTGCGTGTCTGCATGCCTTCCACCAATTGAAAAAGGCATTTATGTCCAAACCTACCCTAGTACATTTTGACCCAGAACAGCCGACACGGCTGGAAACTGGTGCTAGTAACTTTGCATTAGGAGCCCTGGTGTCTCAGTTCTGTAAAGATAAGAGATGGCATCCAGTGGCCTATCATAGTTGGAGGTTTCACCCTGCGGGGTTTAATTATAATATTCATGACAAGGAGATAACTGCTATCATGGCGGCATTCAAGGAATAGGATCATCTGCTACGCTTGGTAATAGACTGGTTGGTGATCTACACTGATCATAGGAATTTGGAGTACTTTAATAGTAGCAAGGTCCTTAACCGAAGCGAGCACCAGTGGGCTGAGTTCCTGCAACCATTTAACTACAAGGTAGTTTACCGAGAAGGGCGGTTGAATGAGAAGGCGGATGCTTTGTCATGACGTAGGGACTACCGCTCTGGAGCGGGGACTGATTTTCCCTCCACAGTGGTTTCTTCGTACCAGACAGTGGGTTGGGAGCAAGCAGTGGGACATCTTGCACCCACAGCTGTTACTGTTGTGCCAAGCAATTAGGCTCCAGTCTTCCTTTTTGGATCAACTGTGGGTAGCAATAACGGAAGAACAGGAATACTGCGGAATCCTGAAGGCAAGAACTGCCGGTGGCAAGCAGGTTGACCAACATTTCATAACAGGAAAGGGCTTACTCCTGTGGAAGAACAGATGCTATGTTCTCAAGGGCCAGGATCTGAAGCAGACAATCATGAAGGCTCAACATGGTTCTGAAGCGCGGGGCACTTCGGGACTTATCAACCATTGACAGGGTTACGGCTTACTTCAATTGGCCTAAGATGGACGAGGACATCGCAGACTACGTGAGAACATGTGATGCGTGTTAAAGGAATAAGTCCATCAGGCATAAGAGCTTTAGTCTGCTGGAATCTGTTGATGTTGCTATGCGGCCTTGGACCACCATTTTAATGGACTTCATTGTTGCGCTGCTAGAGTTAGAAGGGTATGCTAAGATCTGGGTCATTGTGGACTGATTCTCGAAGATGGCGCACTTCATAGTACTAACCACTGGGGTACCGATCAAGGAGCTTTCCTTTTTATTGCTGAAGGAAGTTTGATGCCTTCATGGACTCCCAGAGTCAATCATCTCCTACTGAGATGGCGGATTCACATCCAAGTCCTGAATCAGTCTACCGCACTTGAGGCAAGTAAAACCAAGCATTGCGTCTGCATTCCACCCTCAGACTGATGGGCAAAGCGAGAGGGTTAATCGGATACTGGCACAGTACTTGCCTAGCTACTACTCCTACCAACAGGATGATTGGGTTTTGCTACTACCAGTTGCGCAGTGTGTGTATACTACCTCGACAGCAGAATCCACTAGGTTGTTACCGTTTCAGATCAATTACGAGTTGAACCCAGGGATGAACTGGTCAGGTATTGTGTCTGACAATCAAGGGATACATCCTAGCAGTGAGCTCTTGGATAAATAATGGTAAGGAACATGGCAAGAGATTCAGGAAGCGATTCAAGCGGCAAAAGAAAGGGAACGGAAATGGGATGATCAGAAAAGATTGCCTTCACCGGACTATGTCACCTTGGAGGGTATGGCCCCCGGGCACACCAGGAAAGCGGACCGTGTGATGTTCGACTGCAAGGACATCAGCACAATGTATCTAATAGAGAAGCTGGACCACCGGATGTTTGGACCATTGGTGGTCAAACGTCGGGTGGGCACCCGAGCTTGCAAAATCCAACCACCCTGCGGAGGGAGCATGCATCCGGTTTTCAATGTGACAATGCTCAAACCATACCGGGAGGATCCTGGGTCATGTAGGGTCCAGGAAGTCCCTACGCGGGAACCTCTGGACAAGGAGCCCAGTTATGTAATCAAAGCCGTGGTGGACAGTCGATGGTACCAGAAAGCCAAGGCGAAGTTCCCATCGCGCCTCTTCCAGTATGTGGTTTCATGGGAAGCCTATGGAGTTGCGAAGGACTCATGGGAGCCCAGTAAGATGCCAGATGGGACTGGCTTACACGCCATTCTGGATTTCCACTAAAGATATTCGTCTAAGCCTAGGGACCATAGGGTTATGGGGGAATCGAGTGGGGGAAATAAGAGACGATGGTAACGCTCTGCGACAGACCATAGAGAAGAGTGCAGTGATGTAAGGACGCAGCATATGTGAGCCGTGGCAGTCGGAACCTACACCCATACAGGCAGCCAGGAGGCGAACTGGTAGGAACTGGCAGGCAAGTAAGTACTTGACCTATGGAGGCCCAACAGCCAGCGTTCCGAGATGAACAGAATTAGGGGACCAGGTACTTAGGCACTTGGATACATCTGGGAGCTGCATCAGGGTACTTAGGGACCTCTGAAAGGCTGGTTACTCAGCTAAGCCGGGTAACTGGAGAAATGTCAGAAGTGTCTATCTCCCGCAACAGAATGGACAGGGTAATAGAGAAAGGGTATCTCGTCCAACAGACAAGGTTACCCTACCCTCAGGATCAGGTTACCCTGCCATGGGGCTTGGGTTACCCTGCACAAAGTCCTGAGAGACTCTACCTTTCAATACGAAGTTCCGCGGGAACTTCGGGAAAAATGACCACCATGTTTCTCACGCAAAGCCATGCATATTACTGGAATCTGGGGTTCATGGAGATGCTACAGGGAGAGCCACTAAGCTCCGAAGAGGCTGTAAATTAGACACTGTATACCTATCATACCCCTCCGGCCCTGCCTTGAGGCCTACACATCATGGGCAAACGGTTGCGTAGTTTTGTGCAGTCTAGCAAAGAAGGGTCTTTGCAGACCTGCTTGCAACACCATATACATCACCGCTGACCGGTTGACCCTAAGCTGTTCGCAGGGGATACAAGGTGTTATAGGGTGGAAGGGGGAGTACCCCTCCATGTAGTTCAGAGTAAAACAGACCAAGACTAGCTGAGTTGACGGGTGTTAACCGTGGGGGTCGCAAAGGTAGTACTGGGTCATGCCGAGGCGACCGCGAGAGTTTTACTCCTACGAAGCCCCTAAGTGTCCCAACACCATAGGCTCTGAAAGGGAATTGTATAGGCACTAAAAGCATGATTCCTACCAGGGGTAAGGTGAATCACAGGTAGTAGTCATGGGTAGCGCCCATGGCTCACTCCGGGACCAGCATTGCCTGCGGAAGATACCGGAACCCTGAGAATAGTACATAGTACATAGATGAACCGCTCACGGTAGCTTTCTGGGTCAAGTAGTGATCAATGCATATAGGAAGGGTGTTATAGATAGTCCAGTTCATCAGGTTTCTTGACTGTTAGCCACTAGCAAGACACCGATGCAAAGAGGGTTTCACCCTGGTGCGCAAATTGGAAATGCACCGAAGGAACAATAACCGCATAAGGTGAACGCCGACTAGAGTGTGTCGACACATGCATGCCCGAAGGGTGTGCCAGGAGAGGTGTCAGACAACCCTTAGGGGGGAAGGGGGTGCTCACATAGGCGGAGTAAACTGATGGGACATGTTTCTGGCAGAAGATAAAACTACCTGAAGGTGTATTGGAGAACTCTCCTACTCCAACACTCACTTCTCCCGAGACGTTAATTGAGTGAAGTATCGCACTTAACGATATTAAGTGTTACCCTTTACTTTACTCTTACATCTGTGTGAACCTTTGGCGATAGATTGGAGGTTTTTCGGTACAGTCGCAACCTTTGGATCCATCTTCCTAGGGGTGCTACCATTACAGACAGTTGCAACAATAGAAACAGGGATGGTTAGCCAAGGTTCCGCATAGCAGAACCTCCTCGAAACTGATCGAAAATTCTGGCTACCCCGTAGGAAAGGATTGGGATGTTAGGGATTAGTCAGTGGAGGATTTTCCTGGGTTATATAAAGGGGTATGCGCCTCTTAGATTTACTTGCCTCACGTAACCTCGTAATTTCCTCTGTACACCGGTACTTAGGAATTACAAACTGGTTTCTTCTTTCTCTCACCAGAATCCCTGACCCCTGACGCTGATCACTGAGCACCTGTCAAGAGTCCGCTTCCGCCTTGATACAGTCACGCTTTGATTTTACACTTGCCCCTCTCTGTTATCTAGCCTGCCATCTTGTGCTTTAGACTGTCTCCCTTGAACCCTGGATGGACTCTTTCCATTACAGTCCATAAGGCGAAAGTCGAGCAGGATGGCACTATCGAACATTGAAGAGTATGGTGGTGTATGAAACATTTCAACCAAGCTCCAGGTGAAGACGATGAAGCAGTGTATACCACCGGTGCTTGGTTAGCATCCAGAAGACGGCTACTAGAAGTAGTGGTCAAACATGGTTACAAGTTGAGACAGATCCATATCGAAAGCGCCTTCCTCTATGGCAACATAGACAGGGAAACCTACCTGCAACTACCGCCAGGATGTGAGAGAGCAGGAGAGGTCTAGAAGCTCAGGAAGGGTATCTACAGACTAAAAGGATGGTAGCGAATATGGTACCAACAACTAATCAAAACCTGTGGAACAATCAAACTTGAAGTTACCAATTTCGACCCATGTATTCTGGTAGCAAAAGACACCTTCCATTGCATTTACCTTGATGAGATTCTAATAGGTGCAAGGTTCTCACTAGTCAATATAGGTATTGACAAAGTACAATCCTAGTTTCAATGTACGGACTGTGGACAAGCATGGCCACTGTTGGACAAGCTGATCGAAATCTCAAAACTGAATCTCAAGATGCAGCAGAAATGATATATTACCGGGAGCCTGGAACAGTTCAACCTAAGTGAAGCCAAACCAGTGGCTTCTCCATTGAAGTCTATACTAGACTGGTGAAAGTAACGGATGATGATCAACTAGCCCCCCAACCAATAATAATACCAGTCCCTTGTTGGATCACTGATGTACGTTGCAGTGGCTACAAGATCTGGCGTGGCACATACTACTACTTTTCTTAGTCAAATCGTCTCGAACCCTACTACCACACATCTTAGTACTACCCAAAGGGTACTAAGATACCTAAAAAGTACAAAGACCAAGGGAATGGTATACAACCGAGACAGCAAGGAACAGCTATAGAGGTTCTTTAGTAATACTTCATTTACCTCAAACCTTGAAGACTAAAAACCATTTCCCGGTCTAATCGTACAAGTTTATAGAAGTAACGTTATATGATGATCCAAGAAACAAAACACTATAGCAAAATCGACAAAGGAAGCTGAATGTCTTGTGCTTGTGTTTGCTGTGCGACAAAGTGTCTGGCTGAGTCAAGTATTGTCACTTGTGGGAATGGCTAGTATACTGATCTTGTATTGTTCTGACTGGGACAAATCTGGAAAGATAAATCGTAAGGTTGTGACCCCAGTGAACAACTACATACTTGTCGCCAATAGTTCACTCAAGTATAAAAGCAAAGTAAGAGCTAAAACCCAAGATCGTTAAGCCTGATGCTTCACTCGATCAAGGTCTCAAGAGTATTCATTGTTGGAGTAGGAGAGTTCCGGCATGGATTTTCAACTAGTTTTATTATATGCTAGGAACCCTCCCACCTGTTTAATCCAAGTATTGAGGCATACTATTCTCAACTAATGGTGGTCCGACACATCTCCTTGTACCCCTTTCCAGCAATGCATGTGTCGACAAAGTCCTGCTGGCGTTCACCTTATGTAGTTATTATTTCTGTAGTGCATTTCCGGTTTGTCTGCTAGAGTGAAAACCCCTTGGCATCGGTGACTTGCAAGTGGCTACCAGTCAGACACCCGATGAACTGGACTTCCAATGACACTCTTCCCATATGCATTGATCCCTAAGTGATCCCATAAGCCACTATGAGTCATTTATCTGTCCACTATTTATAACTCGCTCACTTCAGGTGGCCTCTACAGGATAGAGTAGTCATGTAGTGCCCTAATAGGTGCTACGCATGACCACTATCTCAGATCCATCTTGCCTGCAGTAGGAATCATGCTTTTTGTGCCTCTAATCCGCCCTTGGAGAGGCTACAGAATTGGGGACATGTTTGGGTTTAACAAGTGTAGAACGATCCCAGTGACCCAGGCACCACCCAGAACTACCATTGGGACCCCCATGGTTAACTCCTGTTAACCCTGTCAGGTTAGGACCATTTTACTTCAAACAACTTCAAGGGGGTACCCAACCTTCTACCCTATACCCATCTATATATTCTATGAATGGCCGATGGTAGAGCGGATGGCCACAATGAATATGGTGTTGCAAGCAGGTCTACACCGGGCCTCAATGTAGGGCTGGAGGGGCATGATAGGAATAATATCTCCAACTTACAGCCTTCTGGGAGCTGTGTAGCTCGCTCAATAATATCTTTGAGAACCTCAGATTCCAGTAGTATGCCTGACTTCATGTGACACACATTCCCATCTTTTCACCCAAACTCTGTAAGAGACCTCTTATTGCTAGGTAGGGCAACTCAGGTTCCAGGACAGGGTGACTGTCATTCCTGATTAGGGTAACCTACTCTGAAGGTTAGGGTAACTTTACCCTGTTATCCTGTTATCCTATTTATTACTATGGTGGAGATTGACTTCTTGTCTCTTCACCTACTAAGTTACCAAGTCACGCGGGGTAACTAGACTACAGCAATCCCTTGAGTATGCTAATACGGCCTAAGACTGTAGGCTTTACTGGTCATATGGGAACGCGGACCATTAGGCTTATGTGGCTCATACCATTGCTTGCCCTGCTATTCTTACCTGTCTGCCTCAGGGCCCCATGCATGGGTGTAGGTTCACTGTGCAATAGCTCATGTATGCTGAGTCATTACATCACTTCCCTGTTCTCTATAGTCCACCCGGACTGGTAATATACGCTGCCATTTCCATAACTGGATTCTCATAAGGCCCTATGGTCAACGGGCTAGGACGGATATACTTAGTGGAAATCCAGAATGGCCAGTAAGGCTGTCCCTTCTACCATCTCGTAGGGCTCCTACCAGTTCTACACAGCTGCATAGCCTTCTGATGTAACCAGGTACTAGATGAAGTGGGAAGGAAATTTGACTTTTGAGCCACCGTACCATTGACTGCCCACTTGTAATGTGGGAACCCCTAGGAAGATGGATCCCAAGGTTGTGACCGCACCGAACAACTTCAAACTTAGAGCTAAAGGTCCACATGGACGGAAGGGTAAAGTAAACTGTAAAACTTAATATGGTTAAGCTGGACGCTTCGCTGAATTCAGGTCTCGAGACAATTGGTTGTTGGAGTAGGAGAGTTCGGGCATAGACTTGCAATTAGTTTTATATTATGCCTAAAACACCAGGATCAGTTTACTCCAACCATTCGAGTACACCCTTCTCGGCTGAGTGTGGTCCGACACATTGCCTAGCACACCCTGCGGGCATGCATGTGTCAACATGCTCTGCTTGGCATTCATCTTATATGGTTGTCGTTTCTGCGGCGTATTTCCATTCTCCCCACAGGAATGAAACGTTCCGCGCATCAGTGTCCCGCCAGTGGCGAACAGTCAAGACACCTGATGAACAGGACTATCCATAATACCCCCCCATAGGGATTGCTCTCTACGTGGCCCCGGAAGCTACTAGGAGCAGTTTCTCCATCTACTATTTACTATTCACAGGCTTCCGGTATCTTCTGCCAGATGCGATAGTCTGCGAGTAGTCCAACAGCCATTGCCCATGACCAGTACCTCTGATCCAGCTTACCTGTGGTAGGAATCCTGCGTTCAGTGTCTCTGCACTTCCTGTACTGAGCCAATGGCTTTGGGGTCACTTTAGGGCTTTCTTGGTGTAAAACTTGCCCAGTCGCCCGGGCACCACCCGGGACTACCTTCACGACCCCCAAGGTTAACTCCCTTTAACTCCCCTAGCTTTGCTCCGTTTTACCCAGAAAAACTGGGAGGAGGCACTTTACCCTCCACGGGATGCCCCCTTGTATATCATGTGAACAGTGTATGGTCAACCGAATGGCCACGCCGGATATAGTGTTGCCAGCAGGCCTGCAAAGATTCAGCTTGGCTAGCCCCTGCACGACCACCCAACCATTTACCTATGACGTCCGGGCCTCAAGGCGAGGCCAGAGGGGTATGACGGGAATGATGTCTCCACTTTACAGCTTCTTCAGAGCTGCATAGCTCACCCAATAGCATCTCCCGGAACTCCACATTCCCATATTATGCATGGCTTCGAGTGACAACCATTCCCGTCATTTTTCACAAAACTCTCTGAGGGACTTGGTATTGAAAGATAGGGTAACTCAGTACTTTGGACAGCGTAACCTGATCCTGAGGGTCGGGTAACCTGGTCCAGCGGACAAGAAGACCTTTCCCTGTTACCGTTTCTATGCTGTTGCCGCAGATAGACACTTCTGACCTTTCTCCAGTTACACAGTTTAGTGGAGTCACCGCTGTTTCAGAGGTCCCTACCCATGCTGACACCACCCCTGGGTGTCGCCAAGTACCTAAGTGCAATGGCATCTAATTCTTTCATCTCGGAGGCTGGGCCATCAGGTCTCCGTAGGTCAAGCACTTCCTTGCCTGCCAGTTCCTGCCAGTGTGCCTCCTGGCCCACTGTATGGGTATAGATTCTGGCTACCATAGCTTCTGTATACTGGGTTGTTACACCAGTCCCCTCTTCTCTACAAGTCCTCCAGGACCTTTAGCGTCATCGCTTATTGCCTCGACTCGGTTCCCCCAAGACACTCTGGTCCCTGGGCTGTGATGCATATCTTTGGTGGCAATCCAGAATGGCCTGCAACCCTGTCCCTTCTAGCATCTTGTAGGGTACCCACAGGTTCCCCTCACCTCCATAGCCTTTGTATGAAACCAGGTACCGGACGGAGCATGATGGTAACTTCGCCTTTGCTCTACCGTACCATCGACTATCCACCCTAGCTTTGATAAAGTGACTTGGCACATTGTTTACAGGTTCCCCGATAGAGACCTCCCTGACCCTACCTGATCCCAGATCCTCACGATATGCTTTGGGCAATACGATATTGAAAACTGGGTAGACGCTCTAACTGGTGGGCAATTGAAGTTTGTATGCTTGGGTACCCACCCAACATTGGATCACGAAAGGGACAAACATCTACTAGTCCTGCTTCTCGATTGGATGCTTCATGTAGGTGTTCTTCCGGTTCAACATCACATGGTCTGCTTTCTTTGCCTGCCCACTGGCCACATCCACTAGGGTAACTTGGTCTGGTGATAGCAGTCTTGTCTGCTCTTGCCATGCCCATTGCCTTTGCCATGCCCACCAAATCGTTTCTCGAATCCCTTGCCAGACTCCTTCCTATTTCTTAACCAATAGGTCACTGCTAGGGTGTATCCCTGGATTATCAGACACTATACCCGACCAGTTTGTCTGTGGGTTAAACATGTAATTGATCTCGAATGGTGACAACCTGGTGGATTCTGATGTCAATGTGTTGTATACATACTGCACAAGTGGTAGTAGGGAAACACAATCATCCGGTTGGCAGGAGGAGTAGCTACGCAAGTGCCGCTCCAGTATCTGCTTAGCCTTCTGGGTTTGCCCATCAGTCTCGGGGTGGAATGCAGGGGAAATATTTACTTACACTTGCAACCAGTGCATCCGACCAATGCAGAACTTAGGTGTGAATCTGCTATCCCGGTCGGAGATGATTCACTCTGGGAGTCCATGAAGCTGCCAAATTTCCTTGAGGAATACCAAGGCAAGCTTCCTGATCGGTACATCGGTGGTCAGGGGTATGAAGTGTGACATCTTGGAGAATCTGTCCACAATGACACAGATCTTGGTATACTCTTCTGACTCTGGCAGCACTACAATGAAGTACATTGAAATTGTTATCCAAGGCCACATAGGAACATCGATCGGTTCCAGCAGACCCAACCTCTTGTGCCTGGTGGACTTATTTCTTTGTCATGCATCACATGTTCACAAATGGCCGGTGATCTGCTTGTCCATCGCAGGCCAATGGAAGTTAGCCCTCACTCCGCCAATGGTTTTATAAGTCCCGAAGTGTCCTACAGTTCGGGAGTCATGTTCTGCCTCCATGATTGTTTCCTTCAGACCTTGAGCCTTGGGAACATACCCACCTGTTCCTGCACAGGTGTCAGCCCTTTTCCGTCATGAAGTGTCGGTCTACCTCTTTGTCACTGGCAGGCGTTGCCTTCTGGATTCTCAAGTATTCCTGATCTTGTTTTCATGCTATGCGCAGTTGATCTAAAGAGGAAGAGTAGAGCTGAAATCCTTGGCACACCTGCAAGACCTGTGGTCGCAAGACATTCCGTTCTTGGCTCCCAACCTGCTGTCAGGGGTGAAAAGATGACTCTGGCGGAAAATAACTCCCCCCTTCAGGGCAGTAGTCCATATACCGCGACAAAGGATCTGCCTTCTCAATCAACCTCCCTTCTCGGTAAACAACCTTAACATTAAACAGTTGCAGGAACTCAGCCCAGCGCTGCTGCCCGGAGTTAAGGACCTTGGTACTACTAAAGTACTCCAAATTCTTGTGATCCGTATAGATCACCAACTGGTCCATTACCGAGCGTAGCAGATGATTCCATTCCTTGAATGCCCCCACACTGGCAGTCATTTCCTTGTCATAGACATCATAATTAATCTCCGCTGTGTGAAACTTGCCACTATGATAGGCCACTGGATGCCATCTCTCATCCCTACAGAACTGGGAGAGGATGGCTTCTAATACAAAGTCCCTAGTGTTGGTTTCCACCTGGGTTGGCCATTCAGGTTCAAAATATACTAGGAAGGGTTTGGACATAAACGTCTCCTTCAAATGGTTGAAGGCCTGTGCAACACCAAGTGTCCATTCCTATCGGGCATTGTTCTTTGTCTATTCGGTTAGAGGTTCCGCTATCTTGCTGAAACCTTCTATGAACTGACGATAGAAGTTGGCAAAGCCCATAAAGCTTTGAACATCCACAATGCCTGTTGGAGGTGCCTAATCGCTGATTGTTTGTACCTTCTCTGTCAATGTAGAGATCCCCATATCAGTGATCTTGTATCAGTAGAATTCAACTTCCTCTGGTTGGAAACTGGACTTCTTCATACTTGTGTATAGGCTGACTTCCCGCAATTTCTCCATCACGTGTCTCACTATCGCCACAAGCTCTTCCCTCGTTTCGGAGTAGATCAGGATGTCATCCATGCATGCAATGACACCTTCACCCATGAGGTCCCGGAAGACCTCATTCATCATACTCTGTCAAGTTACCGAGGCGTTATATAACCCAAAAGGTGTGACCACATATTCATACAGTCCATGTCTACACCAGAAGGCCACCTTCCATGCCTCACCTTCCACCATCCTCAGAAGGTACTAGCCATTCTACAAGTCCAACTTGCTGAACACCACGGTTTTTCGTAACCTATCCCGTAGTTCCTTCCTCAACGGTAGAAGATACTTACGCTTAACCATAATTTTGTCCAGCCCTCAGTAATCTATTACCAATCTTAATGCACTGTCTGGTTTTAGCACAAGGAGGATAGGGGCTGCTGCCGAGGAACTGGGTCGCCACAGCTTTCCCATTGGCAGGATTTTGTTGAAATGTTCCCCCAGTGTCGTAGACTGCTCTTCCGATAACAGAAAGATGGCCCCAAGTGGCGGTTGAGTCCCGTGTTGTAACTGGCTCGCATAACGGTACCCTGAGTACTTGGCAATGTCTCAATCCATTGTTGACTTAATGTATCCCCCTGGTCATTATATTCGGTGAGTAGCTTAACCGTAACATTGGTATCTTCCTCATCTGAGGATTGTACAATTCGCAACAGGTACACATTACCAGGGACTTCACCTAGTAACCCTTCATCGGTCATGAACACTAACCACCCCTGCTCCGCTAGGCACTTAGCCTTGCAGAAATCTGAGCACCAGGTTAGTTATCCTGTCTTCCGACCTATAGCGGGGTTATGGTCCATCAATCAAGACATAGGTAGGTACCCATCAACCTTGGTGTCATGCATATCTGCAACTGTAAAGCACATCGCATTGCGGTTGTCCACTATTCTCTTCTCCAACGACTTGGTATAGTGCAAACCTGACCCTGGAATGTCATTACCACTTGCCTCACTTATCGGCATCTGCACCTTTCACTATACAGAAGGTACCTGACTGCGTTTGACCCATCAGCCCCTGAGCACTGGCCCAGGAGCTGCAGGGTCTAGTTGCAGGAGCGCTCCAGTGCTTACCTGTCTAGCTCTAATCTTCCAATCTAACTCCACCTACAGGTTGATAGACTTGGTATGACATGGCAAATGGTCACGTTTCTGCCTCACCTCTTGTCTTCGGGACTTAGTCATCTTGGCTTAGTAATTTTGGTCTCTGACCTTTCGACACCGGAGCAGCCACAACGGGTTGGTAAACAGTAAGGTATTGGGATTCGTTTTATCAATAGCTAGGGTGGTTACTATCATGCCAGCATGATTTCGGGTAGTAAACCCCCCCCAGGTAAACTTGGAAATAACACTATTTATTTGATCAAGTGCAGCCCAAACCAATCCCGGTTGTACTAAACATAAGAATCTCTCTCCCGAGGGGGTGGAGGTCCACTATTGGACCAGTTCCAAGCGCAGCATTCTTGCTTCCCGAATGTCAAGCGTCCCCTCCCCAAGACCAGACCCATCCTCAACCAAAATAATGTCCTATGACTTGCCCATGCAGGTAAGGAAATCCTAAATGAAATACGTATAACTAGAACAAAGAAAATAACCAGAAACCCAACAAAGGAGAGACGGCGCAGTCCACCACGCACGGCCCACATGTAACGGGGGCACCCCTAGGAAGATGGATCCCAAGGTTGCGACCGCACCAAACAACTTCAAACTTATCGCCAAAAGTTCACACAGATGTAAGAGTAAAGTAGACGGTAAAACTTAATATCGTTAAGCCTGACGCTTCACTCAATTAAGGTCTCGAGAGGATTGATTGTTGGAGTAGGAGAGTTCTCGCATAGACTTTCAGGTAGTTTTATCTTATGCCAGAAACTCCCCCATCAGTTTACTCCAACTATTCGAGCACACCCTTCTCCGCTAAGGGCGGTCCGACACGTCTCCTGACACCCCCTTCGGGCATGTATGTGTCGACCCGCTCTAGTCGGCGTTCACCATATGTGCATATCGTTTCTGCGGCGCATTTCCATTCTGCCCGCCGGAGTGAAAACCTCTGCGCATCGGGGACTTGCCAGTGGCTAACTGTCAAGACCCCTTGCTGAACTAGACTATCTATGACACCCTTCCCATGCGCGTTGATTTCTTCTTGACGCCGGAAGCTACCGTGAGCGGTTTATCTATCTACTATTTACGAGTCTCGGGCTTCCGGTGTCTTCCGCAGGGTACGGTGGTCCAGGAGTGATCCAATGGGCGCTACCCATGACCACTACCTCGGATACACCTTACCTGCGGTAGGAATCATGCTTTTAGTGTCTCTGCACTTCCCTCTCAGAGCCTATGGCGTTGGGGACATCCTTGGGCGTGGTAGGTGCAAAACGTTCCCAGTCGTCCCGGCACCACCCGGGACTACCTTCGGGACCCCCACGGTTAACTCCCGTTAACTCCGTCAGTTTTGGTCCGTTTTACTCCGAACAACTTGGAGGAGGTACTCCACCTTCCACCCTATGCCCCCTTATATATCCTGCGAACAGCTTACGGTCGACCGGACGGCAGCAACGTATACGGTGTTGCAAGCAGGTCTCCAAAGATCCTCCTTTGCTAGACTGCACACAACTACACAACCGTTTGCCCATGACGTCCGGGCCTCAAGGCGGGGCCGGAGGGGCATGATAGGAATAATGTCTTCAATTTACAGCTTCTCCGTAGCTGCGTAGCTCGCCCAATAGCATCTCCCGGAACCCCAGATTCCAGTATTATGCATGGCTTCGTGTGACAAACATTCCAGTCATTTTTCCCAAACTCCCCGAGGGACTTCGTATTGGCAGGTAGGGTAACTCAGGTCCTTGAACAGGGTAATCCAAGCCTCAAGGCAGGGTAACCCTGTTCTGAGGGTAGGGTAATCTTGTCCGGTGGACAAGTGGATTTTCTCCTGTTACCCTGTCTATCCCCCTTCCGGGGATATACACACTCGGCCTTTCTCTAGTTACCCAGCCTAGCTGTGTATTGGCCCTTCATAGGTCCCTAAGTACGCTGACACCAATCTTGGGCGTAGCCATATACCTAAATACTTGTCCACTAAGTCTGCTCATCTCGGAGTCTGGGCCATCGGGTCTCCGTAGGTCAAGTACTCACTTGCCTGCCGGTCCTACCAGTTCGCCTCCAGGCTACCTGTATGGGTGTAGGTTCTGGCTACCATAGCTCCTGTATGCTGGGTCGTTACACCACAATATCTATCTGCCCACACCACCGATCCCAGAAGCCACTTCCCAGGTTCCTTTCTATCCATCCCTCCGGGGTCTATTCATAGCCATCAGTATCAACCTCCATGATTTGAGGTGATGCCTGTCGGGCTTCAAGTATGTTGGACGAGGTAGCCGGAGGTGACGCTTGGATGCACTTTAGCTGCTTTTCGGTACCCGTGGGCTTGCTTACCGTGGCTGACTGTTTCAACCCATGAGGCGCCTTGGATGAACTAACAACTGCAGACGCCACAGTACACTTCCATCCCAAGTGACCTGTTTGTCCACCCTTCCTGCACTGGTTGTGCTTTCCCCGCCCTTGGGTCAAAGTTACCGCGGTTTCCTTATGTGCCATGGGCTGCTCAGAAGTCGCCAGCTTTGCCCGTTTCACCGTATTGAAATTAGTAGGTTTGCCAGGCCTCTGCCAGTCGCTCTGTCTGCTCAAACTCTTTTCCTGCTTTATAGACCTTCCGGAAGTCCATGACCTATTATCCTTCTTCCCTGTTCGCTGAGGCCGTTGGACGAGTTGTATAACATGGTTATGGAACTGGTTGTTCTCTTCCTGCATGTGTCCAACATTTTGAAGGAGATCAAGGTAGTCGTTCAAGTGTGTTGGGTGGTGCTCTTGAAGAGCCCACGTAATGGGAACCTCCTGGGTAACACCCAACCATACCTTATCACGTACCTACACTACATCTATATAGGCAAGGTTATACATGTAATCAATTATCTTGTCCAGGTACTTATCAATATGATGTGGCTTCATGCCACTGACCAGCTCTCGCCACTGAAGAAGAGATCGGTCTCGTTCTGCTTGTCACTGGCAAAACTTGGTTTGCGCCCTTCCCGGAATCCTCTCCAAGTTCTCAACGGGTAGCTGTTTTTAACGGAAACTCTAGTATGCTTGGCTGCCTCCTTATTGATGTGGGAGTGCAGCTCTTGATACCATGCTCGGAGGCAGTCTTCTAAAAGGGGTATCACCAGGTTTCCCTTATCTGTATTGGTCAACATGTACTCTGCAAAATACACGAACTTAAGCTCAACCAGCGTCAGGAACCTGGCGAGTTCCATGACCATTGCCTTAAATGCCGGAATACCACTCAGCTTTTCCAGTTTCTTCTGCCGCTGTCAGAAGGCCGGCTGTGAGGTCGATCTGCTCTGGAGTTTCGATGATAGCTTCTTAGCGCAGCGGTCCCACTGTCGTTTCTTCTCGCCCCTCCAATCATCCTTGTCAGCACAGAAAAAGTGGGTTAAATCAGGGAGAGAATCGGCATCATTATGATTCAAACAGTCCTGGTCAGAGTCACCTGGATCTCCTCCCGCTCTGGCTTTATCACTGCCCAGTGGCACATTTGGGTCTCCACTACTGCCGGCGTTCCCACCTGGGGTTTCCTGTGGTCTATCATACTCATCAAACCGTTCCTCCTGGCCATCCTGATCGCCAACCTCGAGGGGGTTAGCCCCTGATAGTACTGATGCCAGTGGTGGAATATGGCGTCGCCCACTCTGCGGAGTCGGGTTAGGAGCCACCTTAGTTATTCGCTGAAATCCTAGAAACTCTGAACAGCTCAGAGGTTGCATTGGGGGCCCCTCAGCCTCTATGACCCACAATACCAACTTGTTGGTTGCCCGTCGCCTCCTTCTGCCTTCCTCCCTACTTTACCAGGGTCCGTGGTCCCTTCCTGCGCCCATATTTGTGGTAAGAGATCCACCCCGTGGGGGTCTCTTCCCATTTCCCACCTTGTAGGCAGAGCTTGTCTTGGCTATACGACTCACTGCTGGTAATCGTTGGGAGCATGGAGGGAAGAGCTGGTTTTGAGCGGGCCATGGGCATCATTGCTGTCCAAGGAACAGGGCTAGCAGGTGTCGCCGGTCCTGAGATTGGAGTTCCTCGTGATGCTCTCGTGGGTGCTCGCTATTCCTGGCACTGTACCTGTTCAAACGATCCTGGTAAGACCGCTCGCAGTGGCTGGACCCCTGGGGTGACCGACACTGCTGGTGGAAAGGCTGTGCATGGAACGTTATCAGGGGTGGGCAATGGGACTGGTAGAGGCATGGGTCTTGGGGCGGCGATGGGAGGTATGGGAGTTGCAACTGAAGGCGTTGTTGGAGAAATGGTATGGGCAGGGGTCGGACAAGGGGTAGGGTCAGGCCTATCTGTTGCCATAATGCGCTTTGGCTTCGATGGCCATTTTCTTGACACGATGTCCACCAGTTGGTCCAATGGCCGGACTTCCCAAATGACTGCACGGGATTGAGGAGAGGATGGATAGAGAGCCTGTCAATGCCCTAATGAAGGAAGAAGTATAGCTGTAGCCATTGCCCTTAAGGCTTTCCAGCATTTGTATACCCGCAGAGGTTAGGTATGCACTCCCTTGTTCGTCTCCCGCTCTCATGGCCAGTTCCATCGCGAAATTGTTGAGTTTGGTATAGACAAGTGGAAGTGTGGGCACAGCCTCTGTCATAAGTACACCATTCCCCCCATCAATACTATACCCTCCTTCAAAGGCCTTTTCCAATACTGCTATATGATCCTTTAATGCTGTCTGGTCTCTCAGCATCCACAGGTATGACTCCTGCTGGACTTTCATACCTTCCACCACTGGCGTTGGATTCTATTTGTGAAACATCTGCTGCTGCTAGTTGTTTGAGCTTCTGCTTTCCCGCTTGGCCTAGTGACGTGACTTAGCTACCCCACAGACGATGTAGGGTTCAAGCAACTCATGCGCGAATTGACGAAAGTGGATACCTGCCACCGGAGGACGGCTCATATTGTGGACCAGGGTGCAATCTTGAAAAAATGAAAGCGCCACAGTGCGAGGGTCTGTAATCATAAGATCAACAGATTCACCAGGTGACTGAATAGGAGCGGCTTCTCAGAGCAGCTGGTGGCTATCCTATTCAATACGACAGACATGGGCAAAGGGTGACGCACAAAACCTGGTAGTGGTGGTCTGGGCAAGGTCAAGGTCTAAACCCGAGTTGGATTCCCTTCGGGTTCAGAGTTTGGTACTGGCCATTGCCCCTTCCATGTTGGGCTACTTTTTGTAGACAAGGTTACTAGTATTCACACAAGGTCAGTGTCAAAGGTCGAAAACAATGGAGTCGGAGTGGAGTTAAGCGAGAAGGACGCTTAACGATATACAGTAACAGGGCAGCCCTAGGAAGATGGATATGAACATTGCGACCGCAGTGAACAACTACCAACTTATCGCTAAAGGTTCAGACAGATGTTAGCGTAAAGTAAAAACTAAAACCTAATATCATTCAGCCTTATGCTTCAATCAATTAAGGTCTCAAGAGGATTGATTATTGGAGTAGAACAGTTCTCACCTGGATTTTCAAGCAGTTTTATCTTCTGCCAGAAACTCCCTCATCAGTTTACTCCAGCCAGTGGAGCAGACCCTTCTCCGCTAAATATGGTCCGACACGTCTCCTGGCACACCCTTTGGGCATGCATGTGTCGACATGCTCTAGTCGGCATTCATCCGATGCAGTGGTCCTTTCTACGGCGTGTTTCCATTCTGAGCAGCGGAGTGAAAACGTCTGCGCCCCAGTGTCTTGCCAGTGGCTAACAGTCAAGACACCTGATCAACAGGACTCTCTATGACACCCTCCCCATATGCATTGATCTTCATGTGGCTCTGGATGCTACCGCGAGTGGTTGATCTACCTACTATTTACGATTCTTGGGCTTCCGGTGTCTTCCACAGGATTCGATGGTCTGGGAGTGGTCCAATGGGCGCTACCCATGACCACTACCTCGGATTCAGCTTCCCTGTGGTACGACTGATGGGCTTAGTGTCTCTACATTGCCCTTTTAGAGCCTATGGTGTTCGGGATACTTTCGGGCTTGATTGATGTAAAACTCTGCCAGTCGCCCTGACATGACCTGTGACTACCTTCTGGACCCCCACGGTTAACTCCCGTTCACTCCGCCAGCTTTGGTCCGTTTTACTCTCAACAACTCGGAGGAGGTACGGCACCCTCCACCCTATGCGGCCTTCTACGCCCTGCGAAGATCCCGCAGTCGACTGGACGCCAGCGATATATACGGCATTGCAAGCCAGTCTAGCAAGGTTCCTCCTTGCTAGACTGCACACAACTACACTACCATTGACCCATGATGTCTGTGCCTCAAGGTGAAGCTGGGGGGGGGTATGGTGGGAATAATGTTTCCATTTTAGAGCTTCTTCGAAGCTGTGTAGCTCACCCAATAGGATACCCTTGCACCCCAGAATCCAGTATTATGCATGGCTTCATGTGACAAACATTTGCGTCATTTTTTCCGCACTTCCCTAGGGACTTCGTATTGAATGGTAGGGTACCTCAGGACTTTGGACAGGGTAACCTGGTCACAAGGACCCGATGACTTTCCCCTATTACTGTGTCGATTCTGTTGATGGAGATAGACACTGCTGATATTTTCCCAGTTACCCAGCTTAGCGGAGTAACTGCCCCTTCCGAGGTCCCTACCTACCCTGACACCACTCCCGGGGGTAGCCAGGTACCCAAGTGCCCTGCCAGCTAATTCTGTTCATCTCGCAGCCCGGGCCATCAGGTCTCCATAGGTCAAGTACTTACTTGCCTGCTGGTGCCAACAAGTTCCCCTGGTGGCTCCCTGTATAGGTGTAGGTTACGGCTGCCATAGTTCATCTATGCTAGGTCATTACACCACTACTGTGTCAATAATGCAACTTGGCTACTTATCCACGGGCTTCATGGTAGGGATATTCTTGACCCTACCTGACTCCGAATCCTCGTGATATGGCTCCAGCATCATGATATTGAAAGCCATATGAATACTCCATCCAGTGGGTAATTGGAGCTTGCATGTGTGGGTACTCATCCAATGTTTGACCCTAAAGGGGCCAAACATCTGGTGGCCCAGGGTCTCCATTTGACGCTTGGTCCGGATGTTCTTCCAGTTCAACCTCATGTGATCCACCTGGCTAGCCAACCCAGAGCCCACCACCGCCAAGGTAACCTGGGTCAGTGATGGCCCCTTTTTCTGGTCGTGCCATTTCCATTGCATTTCCTGTGGGCATTGAATTATTTCTGGAATCTCTTGCCATGTTTCTTCCCACCCCTGAGCTAGGAGACAACTACAAGGGTGCATCCTCTTATTCTCAAACACTGTGACACACTAGTTCATTTACGGGTTAAATCCACAGTTGATTGCAAACACACACAATCTGGTGGATTCTAATATCCAGGTATGGTATGTATACTCCAGAAGTGTTAGTAGTGAAACCCAATTATCCTGTTCGTAGGAACACTAGCTACGCAAGTACTGCTCTGGCGTCCAATTAATCACTTCTTTTTGCTCATCCGTCTCAAAGTGGAATGCAGTTGAAACATCCAGTTTCACTTGCAACAAGTGTAGCAGCCTTATCCAGAACTTGGATGTGAATCGCCTATCTGGGTCGCAGATGATTGACTCCGGGAGTCCAGGAAAGCACCAAATTTCCTTCTGCAATATCAATGCAAGCTCGTTGATCAGTACCTTGGTGGTCAGGGGTATGAAACGTGGTATTTTCGTGAATCTGTGTACGATCACCAAGATCTTAGTATACTCTTCTGACTGTCACAGCACTGCAATAAAGTCCACTGAGATCGCGGTCCAAGGCTATATAGGAATATCAATATGGTCTAGCAGACCAAACTTCTTCTACCTGATAGACTTGTGTCTTTGGGATATACTGCAGGTTCATCTGTAGATAGTGGTGTGCTTGTTGATCATAGGCCAATACAGGTTCCCCTAACCCTACCAATAGTCTTGTAGGTCCCGGAGTCTCCCGGAATATAGGAGATATGTTCCATCTCTGCGATTGTCTTGTTCAAATTCTGACCCTTGGTGTAGTGGGGGTACCTCTAGGAAGATGCATCTGAAGGTTGTGACCGGACAGAACAACATCAAACTTATCGCCAAAAGTTCACACAGAGGTCAGAGTAAAGTAAACGGTAAAACTTAACCTTGTTAAGCCTGATGCTTCACCGAATTAAGGTCTCAGGAGGATGGATTGTTGGAGTAGGGGGGTTCTCGCATAGATATTGAAGTAGTTCCATGTTATGCCAGAAACTCCTCCAACAGTTTACTCCAACTATTCAGGTGCACCCTTCTCCGCTAAGCATGGTCCAATACGTCTCCTGGCACAACCTTCGCGCATGCATGTGTCGTGACACTCTACCAGAAACTTTTACCATACATGGTTATTGTTTCTGCGGTGCATTTCGATTTTGCCCGCCATAGTGAAAACTTCTTCATCGCTGTGTCTTGGCAGTAGCTAACGGTCGAGACCCCTGATGAACTGGACTATCCATGAGACCCTTGCCATATGCGGTGATCTCTACATGACTCCAAAACCTACTGTGGGCGGTTTGTCTATCTACTATTTACGATTCTGGGGCTTCTGGTGTCTTCCACAGGGTACAAGAGTCTGGGAGTGGTCCAATAGGTGCTACCCATGACCACCACCTCGGATCCACCCTATCTGTGGTAGAAATCCTGCTTCTAGTGTCTCTGCACTTCTCTTACAGCGCATATGGTGTTTGGGATACTTTTGGGCTTAGTAGTAGTAAAACCCTCCCGGTCCCCGCAGCACTACTAGGGACTGCCATCGGGAGCCCCACCATTAACCCCTGTTAACACCGTTAGTTTTGGTCTGCTTTACTGCAACCAACTTGGAGGAGGTACTCCACCTTCCACCCTATGCCTCCTTGTATATCCTGTGGATGGCATACGGTTGACCGAATGGCAGCAACATATACGGTGATACAAGCAGGTCTGCAAAGATTGCTCTTTAGTGGACTGCACACCACTACCCAACCCTTCGCCCATGACATCCTGGCCACAAGGCGGGACCGGAGGGGTACGATAGGAATAATGTCTCCAATTTACAGCTTCTTCGGAGCTGCCTAGCACGGCCAATAGATTCTCCCAGAACCCCAGATTCCAGTATTGTGCATGGCATCGTGTGACGAAGATTGCAGTCAATTTTTTCGTGCTCCCCGAGAGACTGCCCATTGAACGGTAGTGTAACTGAGGATTTTGGGCAGGGTAACCCAAGCCCCATGGCAGGGTAACCTGATCCCGAGGGTAGGGTAACCTGCCTAATGGACAAGATAACTTTTCCCTGTTACTCTGTTTATCCCGTGGCTGGAGATAGACACTTCTGACCTGTCTCTGGTTACCCGGCTTAGCTGAGTGACTGCCCTTTCAGAGGTCCATAAGTCCGGTGGCACTGCTCCCAGGTGTACCCAAGTACCCAAGTACCTGGTCTGCTAATTCTGTTCATCTCGGAGCTCAGGCTATCGGGTCTCCTTAGGTCACGTGCTTACTTGCCTGCCGGTTCCTACCCGATCGTCGCCTGGCTACCTGTATGGGTGTAGGTGCCAACTGGCATAGTTCATGTATACTAGGTCGTTATATTACTCCCCTCTTCTCTATGGTCCATCCTGGACCATTAGCATTATCTCTTATTTCCATGACTCGATTCCCCCACGACCCTATGGTCTCTGGGCTTGGATGGATATCTTTGCTGGAAATCCAGAATGGCCTGTAGGACTGACCCTTTTAGCATCTCATACGGCTCCTGTGAGTCCTTCTCAGCTCCATAGCCACCCTATGAAACTGGGTACTGGATGGAGCACGACTGGAACGTCACCTGTATTCCACCATACCATCGTCTGTCCACAACATATTCAATAACGTAACTGGGGTCATTGTCCACCAGTTCCGAGGTAGAGACGCCCTTGACCCTGCCTCAACCCGGATCCCCACGATATGGTGTGAGCAATGCCACATTGGAAACCGCATGGATAACCCATCTTGGGAGCAGTTGCGGTTCGTACGCTCAGGTGCCCACCTGATGTTTGACCACAAAAGGGCCAAACATCCGGTGGTCCAGCTTCTCCATTGGATGCTTCATGCCGATGGTCTTTCGGTTCAAAATCACGCGGCCCGCTTTCTTGGCCCGCCCACTGGCCATATCCTCCTAGGTAACATAGTCCGGTGATAGCAATCTTTTCTGATCATGCCATTTCCGTTGCCTTTCTTGTGCCTGTTGAATCGCTTCGCAAATCTCTTGCCATATTCCTTCCTATTACTTAACCAAGAGGTTACTGCTAGGATGTATCCCTTGATTACCAGACCCAATACCCGACCAGTTTGTCTGTGGGTTAAACCTGTAATTGATCTCAACCGGTGACAACCTGGTGGATTCTGCCATCGAGGTATTGTACGCATACTACGCAAGGGGTAGCAGCGAAACCCAATCATCCCGTTGGTAGGAGCGGTGGCTACGCAACCACAGTTACGGTGTCTGATCAACCATCTCAGTTTGCCCATTATTCCCCTGGTGGAATGCAGTCAAAACGCCTCATTTTACTTGAAACAAGTGTATTAGACTCATCCAGAACTTGGATGTGAATCGGCTATCTCGGTCAGAGATGATTGACTCTGGCAGTCCATGAAGGCGCCAAACTTCCTCCCGGAATTTCAAGGCAAGGTCCTTGATCGGTCCCTCCGGGGTCAGGGGTATGAAGTGTGCCATCTGCGAGAATGCAACCACAATGACCCAGATCTTAGTATACCCTTCTGGCCCTGGCAGCGCTACAATAATGTCTATTGAAATCGCTGTCCAAGGCCGCATAGGAACATCAATTGGTTCCCACAGAACAAACTTCTTGTACCTGATGGACTTATTCCTTTGGCACACATCACACATTCTCACGTAGTCGGTGTTGTGCTTGTCTATCTTAAGCCAATAGATGTTAGCCCTAACCCTGCCAATAGTTTTGTAAGTCCGGAGGTGCCCCACAATTCGTGAGTCATGTTTAGCCTTCACGATTGCGTGCCTGAGATTCTGGCCCTTGGGGACATACCACCGGTTCTTGTACAGGATTAAGCTCTTCCCCACAGTGGAATGTCGGTCGACCCCTTTGTCACCGGCATTCGTTGCCTTCAGGATTCGTAAGTATTCCTGGTCTTCTGTTATTGCTACCTGCAGTTGATTAAAAAGGAAGACTGGAGCTGAAACCCTTGGCATACCTGCAACACCCGTGGTCACAAGATGTCCCATTCCTGACTCCGAACCCACCATCTGGGGCGAAAAAATGACTGTGGCGGAAAATCACTTCCCCCTTCTGGGCGGTAGTCCCTACGCCACAATGAAGGATCTGCCTTCTCATTCAACCGCCCTTCTCGATAAACTATCTTGAAGTTAAACGGTTGCCGGAACTCGGCACAGCGGTAGTGGCTTTGGTTAGGCACCTTGGTACTATTAAAGTAGGCCAAATTCTTGTGATCATGGTACATTACCAAGCGGTCCATTACTGAGAATAGCAAATGATCCCATTCCCTGAATGCCGCCATGATGGCAGTCATTTCCTTGTCATGGATGTCATAATTGATCCCCGCTGGATGGAACTTCCGACTATGATAGGCCGCTAGATGCCATCCCTCATCTTCATGGAACTGTAAGAGTACAGCTCCTGATACAAAGTTACCAGCCTCGGTTTCCAGCAGGGTTGGCCGTTCTGGGTCAAAATGTGCTAGGATAGGTTTGGACGTGAATGCCGGCTTCAAACGGTTCCAGACCTGCGCACAAGCAGGTGTCCATTCCCATCAGACATGCTTCTTTGTCCACTCCGTTAGAGGTTCACTATCTTGCTGAAACCTTATATGAACTGAGGATAGAAGTTGGTAAAGCCCACCAAGCTTTGAACGGCGATGACGCATGGTAGTGGTACCCGATCCCTGTTTGTTTAGACCTTCTCCTACAACATAGGGATCGCCATGTCAGAGATCTTGTATCTGCAGAATTCAACTTCCCACTGGTGGAAACTGGACTTGTTCATGTGTATGCATAGTCTGGCTTTCCGCAATTTCTCCATCGGATGTCTTGCCATTGCGACACAGTCTTCCACAGTTTTGGAGTAGATCAGGATGCCATCTATGTATGCAATGACTCCTTCATCCATGGGGTCCCGGAAGACCACATTTATCATGCTCAGAAAGGTTGCTGGGGTGTTACATAACCCTAACGGCATGACCATGTATTCGTACAGTCCATATCTGCACCGGAAGGCCGTCTTCCATTCCTGATCTTATATCATCCTCAGAAGGTAGCAGCCATTCTTCAAGTCCAACTTAGTGAACACAGCGGCCTTTCCTGACCTATCTCGCAGTTCATTCATCAGTGGTAGAGGATACTTACTCTTGACCATGATTTTATTCAGCCCAGGTTGATCTATTACCAATCTCAATGCGCCATCCAGTTTTGGCACGCAGAGTGTAGGGGCTGCTGCTGAAGAACTCGATCGCTGCAGCTTTCCAGCTCCCAGCATCCCATTGAGATTTTCCAATAGTGCCTGTGGCTCCTTTTCCAATAACCGATAGATAGTGTAACGTGTTCGGGCCAGGCCCTAGTCACGTAGCAGTACGATAAGAGCAGATGGCCTCGTGATCAACACGAAGCGAGCGGTGCTTGCTAAAGGAGGCTTCGAACGGGGTGTAATAGGACATCAAAGAAGTAACCGTTCAACCAAGTATATTTAAGAATACTGTCTGTCGAAATGTGCTGTTTCCATGGCGGGGATCAGCGGTCTTTAAATACAGCATATCGCTTATCTCCAGTATGAGCGATATTGCAAAACATTGTGTGTACCAAGCGATAGCACACGAAACAATACAAGTATCAAACGATACTGTGAAACCAAACATAAAACAATGTGTGTATCAACCTATAGCACACGAAACAATACCAGTACCAAACAATACTGTGAAACCAAACATAAAACAATGTGCGTATCAACCGATAGCACACGAAACAATACAAGTATCAACTGATACTATGAAACCAAATATAGTAACTTGTACGGGTTACACTCCCAAGATAAAATAACAATTTCACCAAAACAAAACAATGTAACGAAATCCCAATGAACTCCTAACGGCCCGTAGTCCCACTATTCTGCGGGTAGGACCCATCCTCATCGTCATCGCTATCGTACAGCAATCAAAAAATCGTCCTGCCACATCCATTCCGCACCTTCCAACCATCTCTACAGGCAATCTCCGCATGGCGCTCCGCACACAAAGCAACCAGACTCCCAGTAATGTGGTAGGTCCACAAAGTTCCGAACTATTCGGTCCCGCCATTCCTCCTTCTCGACATTGATTCGTCCGCAATCCCCGCCGTGATCGTTGTAAAAAATCTTCCAGTATGCGTCTTCTGGAATGATTTCTTGGTAAAGTAGCTACCCCAAAATGAGGTCTCCGCCCTTGATGCTGACTTCTGCGTAGTTCGACATTTTTGCTCTTTTCTTTCTCGCGTAAGGGTAAGTTTGTAACATGGTGCAGAATTTTGTAAGGGGTTAAAGGTTGGGAGGTCCGGTAGGGTGGTCGGTTTTCTTCGATAGTTTTAGGGGGCTGGTGGGTGGTATTTATGTTTCGGTGGTGACCTCGCTTAGGTGTTGGCCTCGCTTAGGTCTTCATAGGAAGGGGGTTGTTGCTTATTTTCGGTTTCTTCCGTCTCCATGCAACCATCACACTTTTCTGTGCTCAGGTAGCACCCGCTACCAAAGTGGAAAACATCTGAGACTGATTCTCCCCACATTCCTCCCGTCGATTCTGTTGTTATCTCAAAGCATTTGTTGCAGATGTGTATGAATAGTCGGTGTGTAAGGTATCGTCTAGGGATAATATCATAGTTCACCAACAGTCCCATTAGCTGCTGGCGCAGTCTCCAAGGTACTTGCTCATAGTTTGACATCGTAAGGCTGTTGGATGGAGTGTTCTTTTCTTTCGCTATTGCCAGTACTCCGCCTTGGCCAGGCGGGCTAGGTATGCCGCTTCATCTTCTATTACCCGATTCTCATCTTCGCTGCTTTCGAAATCTCTTTCGAAGTGGGCTGACCAGAATCCGTCCTGTATTCCTTGATCTGTGTCAGGGCGCAGGTGTTGTATTTCTGGTAGGGTTGGGCGCCACACCACCCTCACATGGTTTATCGTGGGGGGTAGCTCGTTCTCAGATTTGTTGTCTTCCCACCATTGATTAACCGCTTTCATCGCATTTTCTAATCCTTCATGGGGTTCCCAGCTATTTTCTGTTTCCCGGTACCCCACCCATTTCACTAGGAATTGGTCATTGTCATATCCTCTTCTGTGGTCTCGTATTGTTTCCACTTCCCATTCCGGTTTCTCGTTTACCACGATTGGGGGTAGTTTTGCGTGGCTCCTGGCAGGAAAAGAAACGTCATCGTTCGGACGGCATTTTTTCACGGTGGAAGCATGAAATGTCACTTCTCGGTTTCTGTACATTCTGCCATCCATCTCTACCGTGTAGTTTTGTGTATGCTCCTCGCATCCGATTATCTTGAATGGTCCACGCCAGCGTGGTTGCAATTTCTTGCTCCGTCCCGATTCTGTTGCGAACAAACTTCCATATACCAGTAACAAATTGCTCTTCCCTATCGGTGTATGGTGTCTGCGTCGTTTTGCTGCCGTTCTCGTGCTTCTAAATCGTTCCATTTTAATCCCGTTGAATGCCGCATTCCGGATTGCTTGGTGCCTGTTTAGTAATTCGTCGGCAGTTGGTACTGCAGGGTTTTTGAAGTTTGCTAGGGGTAGTACTGGGTAATTCTTGCGGAAAATAGCTTTATATGGTGACATGCCGAGAGTCTCTGACCATCCCGCATTTCGGTATACTGCTGTCTCCGGTATGGCATCAAACGAATTGTTTTGTCTGGCGTTGACTAGGTTTAGGAGGGCCGTTTTCAATTCTCGAATTTTCCTTTCGACCTGTCCGTTTGTTTCATTATGGCCTGCTGCCGCCTTGATGTGTTCAATGCCTAACGATCAACATTGTTGTCTCCATACATGTGACTCAAACCTTTGGTCCGCATTGCTCACCAGAGATGTTGGGTAGCCATGGGGTGTAAAAACTTTGTTGCGTAGCAGTTGCCAGGTTGCTATTGCTGTTACTTGCTTTGTTGTCGGTATAAGCCACGTGAATCCTGAAAACCTATCCATCACAACTAGGATTGTGTCATATCCCCATGAATTGTGCAAGGGTTCCACAAAATCAATAGCTATTCATTCAAAGATCTCTGCACGCAGGGTAAACGTTTGCGCCTTTCCTTCTGGCAATTTTGTAGGTTCCTTATTCACCTGGCATGTGTGGTATTGGGCTGCATACGTTCTAAAATCTTTCCTCATTTCAGGCCAAAATAGGTACTCCGTTGCGTACTGTAAGTTTCGTTCAACACTGTGGTGGCCCTTGTTGTGAATTTCGCTAATCACATATTCTCTCAATGTCGTGTTTCCATATGCGGGGCCTTTTGGGATATACAGGCAGTCTTCTCCCTATCTGGTTTTTGCGTATAGCATTCCGTTTGCAACCTTGTAAGAAGACAAGTCTCCTGTGGAGTCCATATTCTCATTTACCTTCTTCCAAATTGGTTCTTTCCGGTATGCTGCTACCATGTGTGCTGGGAACGATCCGACCATTTCATTGACTGTCTGTAAGGTGTCGCGTTTGTCTTCTATCTCCCTTCCTCTGGTTGTCTCAGGTAGGTCATCCTCCTCGTTGTCTTCTAAGACATCGTAAAGCCCGCGCCGGTATTCTGTCATGGTCGGGGGCATTACTGCGACTAGCGTCCCCTTGGTAAGACTTCCTAGCCGTTCTGCTCGTCTAATCGGTGTTGGGCTATCAGGTCCTGGCATTCGGAATGCCGCTATCGTCTCCGCCATAAGGTTTTCTATTGGCTCTGGCTCCGGCAGCTGGAAAGCCGGGGCCTCTTTGTTTAGCAGTGCCGGAATTGCAAAAGACCTGGGCGTTGGCTGGGCAAGTGTGGACGGCCCTTCTCCTGCACTAACTGATCTTCTGCCACTGGTTTGTTGCCATTCCCAGTCATTGCTTTCGGGCGACTGCGGAGGATGGGGGTCGATTTCTGTACTTGGGGGGCTCGGTCCTTTGCTAGGGTGGTAAGGGGTTGACCCTCCCCGTTGTCTAGGATGGTTGTTCGTGAATTTGATCTCACTTTGATGATATGGGCAATGATCCACGTAACAGTGTGAGTAGTGTAGGGCACTATGTTGGAGTTC